>QVRM01005186.1:0-580000 GCA_003439945.1 Dermanyssus gallinae
CAGGCTGTTCAGATGCAAAATCCTGGCTTTGATCTCCGCGAGTACCTGTCGCGCAGATCGTATTGGGTACTGAGGTACCATTCTACATGGCAATGTATGTCTGCCATGAATTAGTACCGGTCCTTCTTCCGCAGTCACTAGCGACAGTTGACTCATTTCTCTTAGAAGGAAACTAACGTATATGAGAAAGCTTACTTTTTAAGTATTAAAGTAGAACGCAGGATACACAAGCAGAACGCTCTACTTCTGGCAATGTGCTGACTACTATCTATGAAGGACTTTATATAGCAGTGAATGATGACCTCCTCCCCCTCGCCCCTCACCGCGGGGTTCACCTTGCTGGCGAGGGTTCTGATTGGGCCTATCAGACTCTACTTGAAGATTAGGGTTCCTCAGTCTCCACACCAAGCCAATTTGTAGCTTAATTGTTTTAGGTGCCCTTTGCTGATGAAAGCTAAATAATTTTTGTAGAAATGTCAACCGATTCCAGGAAGTTGTTTCGGCGAATAGAAGAGCTGCCGCTATGCTCACCGTCCAATACACCATGATCCACATACGGGCTCCGAGCCGTTAAACCTGACGCAGAAGAATCTGTTTTCATGCGCTTATTAAAGTACCAGATGACCAGGCTAAAGCCCCGCACAGGGCGACTGACCTGGCCACAGACTTTATGATACGTCGCCTGGAATGACGGAGGCCAATTGTGTTGGACATGAGGTGTGCGAAGTATTGCTAACTTTAAGGGCTTTCTCCGGCAAATACATTGTGAGCTTCGTATGAATACTCGTTAAAAAAGAATTACAGTAGATGCTTAAATACGTAAGCATTATAATAAAGCAAACTGAGGGAACACTGCACTTATCAGATGGATGCTCGTTATAAATATTGAAGTTGGGTCCACTTATATATATATATACATTCGTTTACTTACTATGTACTGACATCCATTAGTAAAGTATATATGAAACAAAGAAAATACGTCATATTAAGGTTACTACCAAATTATTTATTAATAGCATCAACTAAATACCATACAAGTATTCATTGTGTTTATACCATCATCTATAAGGTTTTCCTTAATCTGGCCGATCGACGCAGAGGTTGCGACGGAATCACTGCCTTAGAGCGACGACGTCTTTTAGGCGCCGGAAGATCACCTTCATCTGGCGTGGCTCTTCCAAGAGATTCAGCAGCTTTCCCTAGCTCGGCGGCGTTAACAGGACTATCCTCTTCCTTTGCTCCATGGAACGGGACTTCGGTCATTTGTTCGTCATCAGCCTGTTGTATAACGTTCGGTTGGGAGCGAACATTCAGGGAACCTGGACACCCGCTTTTGGACCTCGCAGCAGCCTTGGTGATTTCAAGATCCACGACAACCTCTTCCGTTGTTAGATTTATCCTCTTTGAGCGACGTCTTTTAGGCGCCAGAAGATCACCTTCATCTGGCGTGGCTCTTCCAAGAGATTCGGCGGCTTCCTCTATTTGGGCCATATTAACCGCGCTATCCTCTTCCTTGGCTCCACAGGACTGGATGTCGGGCTTTTGTCCGTCCGATGTGACATTCGTTGTTTGTGGTATATCGTTTGGTTCGGTGCGAGCGCTCTCAGAACCTGGACATCCGCTATCGGGGCTCATGGACACCTTGTTTGCGTCCGAATCTAAGACGACTTTTTCCGTTGTTGGTACCGACGCTGGGAGCGCCAGGCTGTTCAGATGCAAAATCCTGGCTTTGATCTCCGCCAGTACCTGTCGCGCAGATCGTATTGGGTACTGAGGTACCATTCTACATGGCAATGTAGTGTCTGCCATGAATTAGTACCGGTCCTTCTTCCGCAGTCACTAGCGACAGTTGACTCATTTCTCTTAGAAGGAAACTAACGTATATAGAAAGCTTACTTTTTAAGTATTAAAGTAGAACGCAGGTACACAAGCAGAACGCTCTACTTCTGGCAATGTGCTGACTACTATCTATGAAGGACTTTATATAGCAGAGAATGATGACCTCCTTCCCCCTCGCCCCTCACCGCGGGGTTCACCTTGCTGGCGAGGGTTCTGATTGGGCCTATCAGACTCTACTTGAAGATTAGGGTTCCTCAGTCTCCACACCAAGCCAATTTGTAGCTCAATTGTTTTAGGTGCCCCTTGCTGATGAAAGCTAAATGATTTTTGTAGAAATGTCAACCGATTCCAGGAAGTTGTTTCGGCGAATAGAAGAGCTGCCGCTATGCTCACCGTCCAGTACACCATGATCCACATACGGGCTCCGAGCCGTTAAACCTGACGCAGAAGAATCTGTTTTCATGCGCTTATTAAAGTACCAGATGACCAGGCTAAAGCCCCGCACAGGGCGACTGACCTGGCCACAGACTTTATGATACGTCGCCTGGAATGACGGAGGCCAATTGTGTTGGACATGAGGTGTGCGAAGTATTGCTAACTTTAAGGGCTTTCTCCGGCAAATACATTGTGAGCTTCGTATGAATACTCGTTAAAAAAGAATTACAGTAGATGCTTAAATACGTAAGCATTATAATAAAGCAAACTGAGGGAACACTGCACTTATCAGATGGATGCTCGTTATAAATATTGAAGTTGGGTCCACTTATATATATATATACATTCGTTTACTTACTATGTACTGACATCCATTAGTAAAGTATATATGAAACAAAGAAAATACGTCATATTAAGGTTACTACCAAATTATTTATTAATAGCATCAACTAAATACCATACAAGTATTCATTGTGTTTATACCATCATCTATAAGGTTTTCCTTAATCTGGCCGATCGACGCAGAGGTTGCGACGGAATCACTGCCTTAGAGCGACGACGTCTTTTAGGCGCCGGAAGATCACCTTCATCTGGCGTGGCTCTTCCAAGAGATTCAGCAGCTTTCCCTAGCTCGGCGGCGTTAACAGGACTATCCTCTTCCTTTGCTCCATGGAACGGGACTTCGGTCATTTGTTCGTCATCAGCCTGTTGTATAACGTTCGGTTGGGAGCGAACATTCAGGGAACCTGGACACCCGCTTTTGGACCTCGCAGCAGCCTTGGTGATTTCAAGATCCACGACAACCTCTTCCGTTGTTAGATTTATCCTCTTTGAGCGACGTCTTTTAGGCGCCAGAAGATCACCTTCATCTGGCGTGGCTCTTCCAAGAGATTCGGCGGCTTCCTCTATTTGGGCCATATTAACCGCGCTATCCTCTTCCTTGGCTCCACAGGACTGGATTTCGGGCTTTTGTCCGTCCGATGTGACATTCGTTGTTTGTGGTATATCGTTTGGTTCGGTGCGAGCGCTCTCAGAACCTGGACATCCGCTATCGGGGCTCATGGACACCTTGTTTGCGTCCGAATCTAAGACGACTTTTTCCGTTGTTGGTACCGACGCTGGGAGCGCCAGGCTGTTCAGATGCAAAATCCTGGCTTTGATCTCCGCCAGTACCTGTCGCGCAGATCGTATTGGGTACTGAGGTACCATTCTACATGGCAATGTAGTGTCTGCCATGAATTAGTACCGGTCCTTCTTCCGCAGTCACTAGCGACAGTTGACTCATTTCTCTTAGAAGGAAACTAACGTATATAGAAAGCTTACTTTTTAAGTATTAAAGTAGAACGCAGGTACACAAGCAGAACGCTCTACTTCTGGCAATGTGCTGACTACTATCTATGAAGGACTTTATATAGCAGAGAATGATGACCTCCTTCCCCCTCGCCCCTCACCGCGGGGTTCACCTTGCTGGCGAGGGTTCTGATTGGGCCTATCAGACTCTACTTGAAGATTAGGGTTCCTCAGTCTCCACACCAAGCCAATTTGTAGCTTAATTGTTTTAGGTGCCCCTTGCTGATGAAAGCTAAATGATTTTTGTAGAAATGTCAACCGATTCCAGGAAGTTGTTTCGGCGAATAGAAGAGCTGCCGCTATGCTCACCGTCCAAGTACACCATGATCCACATACGGGCTCCGAGCCGTTAAACCTGACGCAGAAGAATCTGTTTTCATGCGCTTATTAAAGTACCAGATGACCAGGCTAAAGCCCCGCACAGGGCGACTGACCTGGCCACAGACTTTATGATACGTCGCCTGGAATGACGGAGGCCAATTGTGTTGGACATGAGGTGTGCGAAGTATTGCTAACTTTAAGGGCTTTCTCCGGCAAATACATTGTGAGCTTCGTATGAATACTCGTTAAAAAAGAATTACAGTAGATGCTTAAATACGTAAGCATTATAATAAAGCAAACTGAGGGAACACTGCACTTATCAGATGGATGCTCGTTATAAATATTGAAGTTGGGTCCACTTATATATATATACATTCGTTTACTTACTATGTACTGACATCCATTAGTAAAGTATATATGAAACAAAGAAAATACGTCATATTAAGGTTACTACCAAATTATTTATTAATAGCATCAACTAAATACCATACAAGTATTCATTGTGTTTATACCATCATCTATAAGGTTTTCCTTAATCTGGCCGATCGACGCAGAGGTTGCGACGGAATCACTGCCTTAGAGCGACGACGTCTTTTAGGCGCCGGAAGATCACCTTCATCTGGCGTGGCTCTTCCAAGAGATTCAGCAGCTTTCCCTAGCTCGGCGGCGTTAACAGGACTATCCTCTTCCTTTGCTCCATGGAACGGGACTTCGGTCATTTGTTCGTCATCAGCCTGTTGTATAACGTTCGGTTGGGAGCGAACATTCAGGGAACCTGGACACCCGCTTTTGGACCTCGCAGCAGCCTTGGTGATTTCAAGATCCACGACAACCTCTTCCGTTGTTAGATTTATCCTCTTTGAGCGACGTCTTTTAGGCGCCAGAAGATCACCTTCATCTGGCGTGGCTCTTCCAAGAGATTCGGCGGCTTCCTCTATTTGGGCCATATTAACCGCGCTATCCTCTTCCTTGGCTCCACAGGACTGGATGTCGGGCTTTTGTCCGTCCGATGTGACATTCGTTGTTTGTGGTATATCGTTTGGTTCGGTGCGAGCGCTCTCAGAACCTGGACATCCGCTATCGGGGCTCATGGACACCTTGTTTGCGTCCGAATCTAAGACGACTTTTTCCGTTGTTGGTACCGACGCTGGGAGCGCCAGGCTGTTCAGATGCAAAATCCTGGCTTTGATCTCCGCCAGTACCTGTCGCGCAGATCGTATTGGGTACTGAGGTACCATTCTACATGGCAATGTAGTGTCTGCCATGAATTAGTACCGGTCCTTCTTCCGCAGTCACTAGCGACAGTTGACTCATTTCTCTTAGAAGGAAACTAACGTATATAGAAAGCTTACTTTTTAAGTATTAAAGTAGAACGCAGGTACACAAGCAGAACGCTCTACTTCTGGCAATGTGCTGACTACTATCTATGAAGGACTTTATATAGCAGAGAATGATGACCTCCTCCCCCTCGCCCCTCACCGCGGGGTTCACCTTGCTGGCGAGGGTTCTGATTGGGCCTATCAGACTCTACTTGAAGATTAGGGTTCCTCAGTCCTCCACACCAAGCCAATTTGTAGCTTAATTGTTTTAGGTGCCCCTTGCTGATGAAAGCTAAATGATTTTTGTAGAAATGTCAACCGATTCCAGGAAGTTGTTTCGGCGAATAGAAGAGCTGCCGCTATGCTCACCGTCCAATACACCATGATCCACATACGGGCTCCGAGCCGTTAAACCTGACGCAGAAGAATCTGTTTTCATGCGCTTATTAAAGTACCAGATGACCAGGCTAAAGCCCCGCACAGGGCGACTGACCTGGCCACAGACTTTATGATACGTCGCCTGGAATGACGGAGGCCAATTGTGTTGGACATGAGGTGTGCGAAGTATTGCTAACTTTAAGGGCTTTCTCCGGCAAATACATTGTGAGCTTCGTATGAATACTCGTTAAAAAAGAATTACAGTAGATGCTTAAATACGTAAGCATTATAATAAAGCAAACTGAGGGAACACTGCACTTATCAGATGGATGCTCGTTATAAATATTGAAGTTGGGTCCACTTATATATATATATACATTCGTTTACTTACTATGTACTGACATCCATTAGTAAAGTATATATGAAACAAAGAAAATACGTCATATTAAGGTTACTACCAAATTATTTATTAATAGCATCAACTAAATACCATACAAGTATTCATTGTGTTTATACCATCATCTATAAGGTTTTCCTTAATCTGGCCGATCGACGCAGAGGTTGCGACGGAATCACTGCCTTAGAGCGACGACGTCTTTTAGGCGCCGGAAGATCACCTTCATCTGGCGTGGCTCTTCCAAGAGATTCAGCAGCTTTCCCTAGCTCGGCGGCGTTAACAGGACTATCCTCTTCCTTTGCTCCATGGAACGGGACTTCGGTCATTTGTTCGTCATCAGCCTGTTGTATAACGTTCGGTTGGGAGCGAACATTCAGGGAACCTGGACACCCGCTTTTGGACCTCGCAGCAGCCTTGGTGATTTCAAGATCCACGACAACCTCTTCCGTTGTTAGATTTATCCTCTTTGAGCGACGTCTTTTAGGCGCCAGAAGATCACCTTCATCTGGCGTGGCTCTTCCAAGAGATTCGGCGGCTTCCTCTATTTGGGCCATATTAACCGCGCTATCCTCTTCCTTGGCTCCACAGGACTGGATGTCGGGCTTTTGTCCGTCCGATGTGACATTCGTTGTTTGTGGTATATCGTTTGGTTCGGTGCGAGCGCTCTCAGAACCTGGACATCCGCTATCGGGGCTCATGGACACCTTGTTTGCGTCCGAATCTAAGACGACTTTTTCCGTTGTTGGTACCGACGCTGGGAGCGCCAGGCTGTTCAGATGCAAAATCCTGGCTTTGATCTCCGCCAGTACCTGTCGCGCAGATCGTATTGGGTACTGAGGTACCATTCTACATGGCAATGTATGTCTGCCATGAATTAGTACCGGTCCTTCTTCCGCAGTCACTAGCGACAGTTGACTCATTTCTCTTAGAAGGAAACTAACGTATATGAGAAAGCTTACTTTTTAAGTATTAAAGTAGAACGCAGGTACACAAGCAGAACGCTCTACTTCTGGCAATGTGCTGACTACTATCTATGAAGGACTTTATATAGCAGAGAATGATGACCTCCTCCCCCTCGCCCCTCACCGCGGGGTTCACCTTGCTGGCGAGGGTTCTGATTGGGCCTATCAGACTCTACTTGAAGATTAGGGTTCCTCAGTCTCCACACCAAGCCAATTTGTAGCTTAATTGTTTTAGGTGCCCTTTGCTGATGAAAGCTAAATAATTTTTGTAGAAATGTCAACCGATTCCAGGAAGTTGTTTCGGCGAATAGAAGAGCTGCCGCTATGCTCACCGTCCAATACACCATGATCCACATACGGGCTCCGAGCCGTTAAACCTGACGCAGAAGAATCTGTTTTCATGCGCTTATTAAAGTACCAGATGACCAGGCTAAAGCCCCGCACAGGGCGACTGACCTGGCCACAGACTTTATGATACGTCGCCTGGAATGACGGAGGCCAATTGTGTTGGACATGAGGTGTGCGAAGTATTGCTAACTTTAAGGGCTTTCTCCGGCAAATACATTGTGAGCTTCGTATGAATACTCGTTAAAAAAGAATTACAGTAGATGCTTAAATACGTAAGCATTATAATAAAGCAAACTGAGGGAACACTGCACTTATCAGATGGATGCTCGTTATAAATATTGAAGTTGGGTCCACTTATATATATATATACATTCGTTTACTTACTATGTACTGACATCCATTAGTAAAGTATATATGAAACAAAGAAAATACGTCATATTAAGGTTACTACCAAATTATTTATTAATAGCATCAACTAAATACCATACAAGTATTCATTGTGTTTATACCATCATCTATAAGGTTTTCCTTAATCTGGCCGATCGACGCAGAGGTTGCGACGGAATCACTGCCTTAGAGCGACGACGTCTTTTAGGCGCCGGAAGATCACCTTCATCTGGCGTGGCTCTTCCAAGAGATTCAGCAGCTTTCCCTAGCTCGGCGGCGTTAACAGGACTATCCTCTTCCTTTGCTCCAGTGGAACGGGACTTCGGTCATTTGTTCGTCATCAGCCTGTTGTATAACGTTCGGTTGGGAGCGAACATTCAGGGAACCTGGACACCCGCTTTTGGACCTCGCAGCAGCCTTGGTGATTTCAAGATCCACGACAACCTCTTCCGTTGTTAGATTTATCCTCTTTGAGCGACGTCTTTTAGGCGCCAGAAGATCACCTTCATCTGGCGTGGCTCTTCCAAGAGATTCGGCGGCTTCCTCTATTTGGGCCATATTAACCGCGCTATCCTCTTCCTTGGCTCCACAGGACTGGATGTCGGGCTTTTGTCCGTCCGATGTGACATTCGTTGTTTGTGGTATATCGTTTGGTTCGGTGCGAGCGCTCTCAGAACCTGGACATCCGCTATCGGGGCTCATGGACACCTTGTTTGCGTCCGAATCTAAGACGACTTTTTCCGTTGTTGGTACCGACGCTGGGAGCGCCAGGCTGTTCAAGATGCAAAATCCTGGCTTTGATCTCCGCCAGTACCTGTCGCGCAGATCGTATTGGGTACTGAGGTACCATTCTACATGGCAATGTAGTGTCTGCCATGAATTAGTACCGGTCCTTCTTCCGCAGTCACTAGCGACAGTTGACTCATTTCTCTTAGAAGGAAACTAACGTATATGAGAAAGCTTACTTTTTAAGTATTAAAGTAGAACGCAGATACACAAGCAGAACGCTCTACTTCTGGCAATGTGCTGACTACTATCTATGAAGGACTTTATATAGCAGTAGAATGATGACCTCCTCCCCCTCGCCCCTCACCGCGGGGTTCACCTTGCTGGCGAGGGTTCTGATTGGGCCTATCAGACTCTACTTGAAGATTAGGGTTCCTCAGTCTCCACACCAAGCCAATTTGTAGCTTAATTGTTTTAGGTGCCCTTGCTGATGAAAGCCTAAATAATTTTTGTAGAAATGTCAACCGATTCCAGGAAGTTGTTTCGGCGAATAGAAGAGCTGCCGCTATGCTCACCGTCCAATACACCATGATCCACATACGGGCTCCGAGCCGTTAAACCTGACGCAGAAGAATCTGTTTTCATGCGCTTATTAAAGTACCAGATGACCAGGCTAAAGCCCCGCACAGGGCGACTGACCTGGCCACAGACTTTATGATACGTCGCCTGGAATGACGGAGGCCAATTGTGTTGGACATGAGGTGTGCGAAGTATTGCTAACTTTAAGGGCTTTCTCCGGCAAATACATTGTGAGCTTCGTATGAATACTCGTTAAAAAAGAATTACAGTAGATGCTTAAATACGTAAGCATTATAATAAAGCAAACTGAGGGAACACTGCAC
The DNA here is from genome assembly GCA_003439945.1 of Dermanyssus gallinae. NCBI lineage: Eukaryota > Metazoa > Arthropoda > Arachnida > Mesostigmata > Dermanyssidae > Dermanyssus > Dermanyssus gallinae. The sequence goes on from QVRM01005186.1 coordinate 9,365, forward strand.
TTATCAGATGGATGCTCGTTATAAATATTGAAGTTGGGTCCACTTATATATATATATACATTCGTTTACTTACTATGTACTGACATCCATTAGTAAAGTATATATGAAACAAAGAAAATACGTCATATTAAGGTTACTACCAAATTATTTATTAATAGCATCAACTAAATACCATACAAGTATTCATTGTGTTTATACCATCATCTATAAGGTTTTCCTTAATCTGGCCGATCGACGCAGAGGTTGCGACGGAATCACTGCCTTAGAGCGACGACGTCTTTTAGGCGCCGGAAGATCACCTTCATCTGGCGTGGCTCTTCCAAGAGATTCAGCAGCTTTCCCTAGCTCGGCGGCGTTAACAGGACTATCCTCTTCCTTTGCTCCAGTGGAACGGGACTTCGGTCATTTGTTCGTCATCAGCCTGTTGTATAACGTTCGGTTGGGAGCGAACATTCAGGGAACCTGGACACCCGCTTTTGGACCTCGCAGCAGCCTTGGTGATTTCAAGATCCACGACAACCTCTTCCGTTGTTAGATTTATCCTCTTTGAGCGACGTCTTTTAGGCGCCAGAAGATCACCTTCATCTGGCGTGGCTCTTCCAAGAGATTCGGCGGCTTCCTCTATTTGGGCCATATTAACCGCGCTATCCTCTTCCTTGGCTCCACAGGACTGGATGTCGGGCTTTTGTCCGTCCGATGTGACATTCGTTGTTTGTGGTATATCGTTTGGTTCGGTGCGAGCGCTCTCAGAACCTGGACATCCGCTATCGGGGCTCATGGACACCTTGTTTGCGTCCGAATCTAAGACGACTTTTTCCGTTGTTGGTACCGACGCTGGGAGCGCCAGGCTGTTCAGATGCAAAATCCTGGCTTTGATCTCCGCCAGTACCTGTCGCGCAGATCGTATTGGGTACTGAGGTACCATTCTACATGGCAATGTAGTGTCTGCCATGAATTAGTACCGGTCCTTCTTCCGCAGTCACTAGCGACAGTTGACTCATTTCTCTTAGAAGGAAACTAACGTATATAGAAAGCTTACTTTTTAAGTATTAAAGTAGAACGCAGGATACACAAGCAGAACGCTCTACTTCTGGCAATGTGCTGACTACTATCTATGAAGGACTTTATATAGCAGTAGAATGATGACCTCCTCCCCCTCGCCCCTCACCGCGGGGTTCACCTTGCTGGCGAGGGTTCTGATTGGGCCTATCAGACTCTACTTGAAGATTAGGGTTCCTCAGTCTCCACACCAAGCCAATTTGTAGCTTAATTGTTTTAGGTGCCCTTGCTGATGAAAGCTAAATAATTTTTGTAGAAATGTCAACCGATTCCAGGAAGTTGTTTCGGCGAATAGAAGAGCTGCCGCTATGCTCACCGTCCAATACACCATGATCCACATACGGGCTCCGAGCCGTTAAACCTGACGCAGAAGAATCTGTTTTCATGCGCTTATTAAAGTACCAGATGACCAGGCTAAAGCCCCGCACAGGGCGACTGACCTGGCCACAGACTTTATGATACGTCGCCTGGAATGACGGAGGCCAATTGTGTTGGACATGAGGTGTGCGAAGTATTGCTAACTTTAAGGGCTTTCTCCGGCAAATACATTGTGAGCTTCGTATGAATACTCGTTAAAAAAGAATTACAGTAGATGCTTAAATACGTAAGCATTATAATAAAGCAAACTGAGGGAACACTGCACTTATCAGATGGATGCTCGTTATAAATATTGAAGTTGGGTCCACTTATATATATATACATTCGTTTACTTACTATGTACTGACATCCATTAGTAAAGTATATATGAAACAAAGAAAATACGTCATATTAAGGTTACTACCAAATTATTTATTAATAGCATCAACTAAATACCATACAAGTATTCATTGTGTTTATACCATCATCTATAAGGTTTTCCTTAATCTGGCCGATCGACGCAGAGGTTGCGACGGAATCACTGCCTTAGAGCGACGACGTCTTTTAGGCGCCGGAAGATCACCTTCATCTGGCGTGGCTCTTCCAAGAGATTCAGCAGCTTTCCCTAGCTCGGCGGCGTTAACAGGACTATCCTCTTCCTTTGCTCCAGTGGAACGGGACTTCGGTCATTTGTTCGTCATCAGCCTGTTGTATAACGTTCGGTTGGGAGCGAACATTTAGGGAACCTGGACACCCGCTTTTGGACCTCGCAGCAGCCTTGGTGATTTCAAGATCCACGACAACCTCTTCCGTTGTTAGATTTATCCTCTTTGAGCGACGTCTTTTAGGCGCCAGAAGATCACCTTCATCTGGCGTGGCTCTTCCAAGAGATTCGGCGGCTTCCTCTATTTGGGCCATATTAACCGCGCTATCCTCTTCCTTGGCTCCACAGGACTGGATTTCGGGCTTTTGTCCGTCCGATGTGACATTCGTTGTTTGTGGTATATCGTTTGGTTCGGTGCGAGCGCTCTCAGAACCTGGACATCCGCTATCGGGGCTCATGGACACCTTGTTTGCGTCCGAATCTAAGACGACTTTTTCCGTTGTTGGTACCGACGCTGGGAGCGCCAGGCTGTTCAGATGCAAAATCCTGGCTTTGATCTCCGCCAGTACCTGTCGCGCAGATCGTATTGGGTACTGAGGTACCATTCTACATGGCAATGTAGTGTCTGCCATGAATTAGTACCGGTCCTTCTTCCGCAGTCACTAGCGACAGTTGACTCATTTCTCTTAGAAGGAAACTAACGTATATAGAAAGCTTACTTTTTAAGTATTAAAGTAGAACGCAGGTACACAAGCAGAACGCTCTACTTCTGGCAATGTGCTGACTACTATCTATGAAGGACTTTATATAGCAGATGAATGATGACCTCCTCCCCCTCGCCCCTCACCGCGGGGTTCACCTTGCTGGCGAGGGTTCTGATTGGGCCTATCAGACTCTACTTGAAGATTAGGGTTCCTCAGTCTCCACACCAAGCCAATTTGTAGCTTAATTGTTTTAGGTGCCCCTTTGCTGATGAAAGCTAAATAATTTTTGTAGAAATGTCAACCGATTCCAGGAAGTTGTTTCGGCGAATAGAAGAGCTGCCGCTATGCTCACCGTCCAATACACCATGATCCACATACGGGCTCCGAGCCGTTAAACCTGACGCAGAAGAATCTGTTTTCATGCGCTTATTAAAGTACCAGATGACCAGGCTAAAGCCCCGCACAGGGCGACTGACCTGGCCACAGACTTTATGATACGTCGCCTGGAATGACGGAGGCCAATTGTGTTGGACATGAGGTGTGCGAAGTATTGCTAACTTTAAGGGCTTTCTCCGGCAAATACATTGTGAGCTTCGTATGAATACTCGTTAAAAAAGAATTACAGTAGATGCTTAAATACGTAAGCATTATAATAAAGCAAACTGAGGGAACACTGCACTTATCAGATGGATGCTCGTTATAAATATTGAAGTTGGGTCCACTTATATATATATACATTCGTTTACTTACTATGTACTGACATCCATTAGTAAAGTATATATGAAACAAAGAAAATACGTCATATTAAGGTTACTACCAAATTATTTATTAATAGCATCAACTAAATACCATACAAGTATTCATTGTGTTTATACCATCATCTATAAGGTTTTCCTTAATCTGGCCGATCGACGCAGAGGTTGCGACGGAATCACTGCCTTAGAGCGACGACGTCTTTTAGGCGCCGGAAGATCACCTTCATCTGGCGTGGCTCTTCCAAGAGATTCAGCAGCTTTCCCTAGCTCGGCGGCGTTAACAGGACTATCCTCTTCCTTTGCTCCAGTGGAACGGGACTTCGGTCATTTGTTCGTCATCAGCCTGTTGTATAACGTTCGGTTGGGAGCGAACATTCAGGGAACCTGGACACCCGCTTTTGGACCTCGCAGCAGCCTTGGTGATTTCAAGATCCACGACAACCTCTTCCGTTGTTAGGATTTATCCTCTTTGAGCGACGTCTTTTAGGCGCCAGAAGATCACCTTCATCTGGCGTGGCTCTTCCAAGAGATTCGGCGGCTTCCTCTATTTGGGCCATATTAACCGCGCTATCCTCTTCCTTGGCTCCACAGGACTGGATGTCGGGCTTTTGTCCGTCCGATGTGACATTCGTTGTTTGTGGTATATCGTTTGGTTCGGTGCGAGCGCTCTCAGAACCTGGACATCCGCTATCGGGGCTCATGGACACCTTGTTTGCGTCCGAATCTAAGACGACTTTTTCCGTTGTTGGTACCGACGCTGGGAGCGCCAGGCTGTTCAGATGCAAAATCCTGGCTTTGATCTCCGCCAGTACCTGTCGCGCAGATCGTATTGGGTACTGAGGTACCATTCTACATGGCAATGTGTGTCTGCCATGAATTAGTACCGGTCCTTCTTCCGCAGTCACTAGCGACAGTTGACTCATTTCTCTTAGAAGGAAACTAACGTATATAGAAAGCTTACTTTTTAAGTATTAAAGTAGAACGCAGGTACACAAGCAGAACGCTCTACTTCTGGCAATGTGCTGACTACTATCTATGAAGGACTTTATATAGCAGAGAATGATGACCTCCTCCCCCTCGCCCCTCACCGCGGGGTTCACCTTGCTGGCGAGGGTTCTGATTGGGCCTATCAGACTCTACTTGAAGATTAGGGTTCCTCAGTCTCCACACCAAGCCAATTTGTAGCTTAATTGTTTTAGGTGCCCTTTGCTGATGAAAGCTAAATAATTTTTGTAGAAATGTCAACCGATTCCAGGAAGTTGTTTCGGCGAATAGAAGAGCTGCCGCTATGCTCACCGTCCAATACACCATGATCCACATACGGGCTCCGAGCCGTTAAACCTGACGCAGAAGAATCTGTTTTCATGCGCTTATTAAAGTACCAGATGACCAGGCTAAAGCCCCGCACAGGGCGACTGACCTGGCCACAGACTTTATGATACGTCGCCTGGAATGACGGAGGCCAATTGTGTTGGACATGAGGTGTGCGAAGTATTGCTAACTTTAAGGGCTTTCTCCGGCAAATACATTGTGAGCTTCGTATGAATACTCGTTAAAAAAGAATTACAGTAGATGCTTAAATACGTAAGCATTATAATAAAGCAAACTGAGGGAACACTGCACTTATCAGATGGATGCTCGTTATAAATATTGAAGTTGGGTCCACTTATATATATATATACATTCGTTTACTTACTATGTACTGACATCCATTAGTAAAGTATATATGAAACAAAGAAAATACGTCATATTAAGGTTACTACCAAATTATTTATTAATAGCATCAACTAAATACCATACAAGTATTCATTGTGTTTATACCATCATCTATAAGGTTTTCCTTAATCTGGCCGATCGACGCAGAGGTTGCGACGGAATCACTGCCTTAGAGCGACGACGTCTTTTAGGCGCCGGAAGATCACCTTCATCTGGCGTGGCTCTTCCAAGAGATTCAGCAGCTTTCCCTAGCTCGGCGGCGTTAACAGGACTATCCTCTTCCTTTGCTCCAGTGGAACGGGACTTCGGTCATTTGTTCGTCATCAGCCTGTTGTATAACGTTCGGTTGGGAGCGAACATTCAGGGAACCTGGACACCCGCTTTTGGACCTCGCAGCAGCCTTGGTGATTTCAAGATCCACGACAACCTCTTCCGTTGTTAGGATTTATCCTCTTTGAGCGACGTCTTTTAGGCGCCAGAAGATCACCTTCATCTGGCGTGGCTCTTCCAAGAGATTCGGCGGCTTCCTCTATTTGGGCCATATTAACCGCGCTATCCTCTTCCTTGGCTCCACAGGACTGGATGTCGGGCTTTTGTCCGTCCGATGTGACATTCGTTGTTTGTGGTATATCGTTTGGTTCGGTGCGAGCGCTCTCAGAACCTGGACATCCGCTATCGGGGCTCATGGACACCTTGTTTGCGTCCGAATCTAAGACGACTTTTTCCGTTGTTGGTACCGACGCTGGGAGCGCCAGGCTGTTCAGATGCAAAATCCTGGCTTTGATCTCCGCCAGTACCTGTCGCGCAGATCGTATTGGGTACTGAGGTACCATTCTACATGGCAATGTAGTGTCTGCCATGAATTAGTACCGGTCCTTCTTCCGCAGTCACTAGCGACAGTTGACTCATTTCTCTTAGAAGGAAACTAACGTATATAGAAAGCTTACTTTTTAAGTATTAAAGTAGAACGCAGGATACACAAGCAGAACGCTCTACTTCTGGCAATGTGCTGACTACTATCTATGAAGGACTTTATATAGCAGTGAATGATGACCTCCTCCCCCTCGCCCCTCACCGCGGGGTTCACCTTGCTGGCGAGGGTTCTGATTGGGCCTATCAGACTCTACTTGAAGATTAGGGTTCCTCAGTCTCCACACCAAGCCAATTTGTAGCTTAATTGTTTTAGGTGCCCTTTGCTGATGAAAGCTAAATAATTTTTGTAGAAATGTCAACCGATTCCAGGAAGTTGTTTCGGCGAATAGAAGAGCTGCCGCTATGCTCACCGTCCAATACACCATGATCCACATACGGGCTCCGAGCCGTTAAACCTGACGCAGAAGAATCTGTTTTCATGCGCTTATTAAAGTACCAGATGACCAGGCTAAAGCCCCGCACAGGGCGACTGACCTGGCCACAGACTTTATGATACGTCGCCTGGAATGACGGAGGCCAATTGTGTTGGACATGAGGTGTGCGAAGTATTGCTAACTTTAAGGGCTTTCTCCGGCAAATACATTGTGAGCTTCGTATGAATACTCGTTAAAAAAGAATTACAGTAGATGCTTAAATACGTAAGCATTATAATAAAGCAAACTGAGGGAACACTGCACTTATCAGATGGATGCTCGTTATAAATATTGAAGTTGGGTCCACTTATATATATATATACATTCGTTTACTTACTATGTACTGACATCCATTAGTAAAGTATATATGAAACAAAGAAAATACGTCATATTAAGGTTACTACCAAATTATTTATTAATAGCATCAACTAAATACCATACAAGTATTCATTGTGTTTATACCATCATCTATAAGGTTTTCCTTAATCTGGCCGATCGACGCAGAGGTTGCGACGGAATCACTGCCTTAGAGCGACGACGTCTTTTAGGCGCCGGAAGATCACCTTCATCTGGCGTGGCTCTTCCAAGAGATTCAGCAGCTTTCCCTAGCTCGGCGGCGTTAACAGGACTATCCTCTTCCTTTGCTCCAGTGGAACGGGACTTCGGTCATTTGTTCGTCATCAGCCTGTTGTATAACGTTCGGTTGGGAGCGAACATTTAGGGAACCTGGACACCCGCTTTTGGACCTCGCAGCAGCCTTGGTGATTTCAAGATCCACGACAACCTCTTCCGTTGTTAGGATTTATCCTCTTTGAGCGACGTCTTTTAGGCGCCAGAAGATCACCTTCATCTGGCGTGGCTCTTCCAAGAGATTCGGCGGCTTCCTCTATTTGGGCCATATTAACCGCGCTATCCTCTTCCTTGGCTCCACAGGACTGGATTTCGGGCTTTTGTCCGTCCGATGTGACATTCGTTGTTTGTGGTATATCGTTTGGTTCGGTGCGAGCGCTCTCAGAACCTGGACATCCGCTATCGGGGCTCATGGACACCTTGTTTGCGTCCGAATCTAAGACGACTTTTTCCGTTGTTGGTACCGACGCTGGGAGCGCCAGGCTGTTCAGATGCAAAATCCTGGCTTTGATCTCCGCCAGTACCTGTCGCGCAGATCGTATTGGGTACTGAGGTACCATTCTACATGGCAATGTATGTCTGCCATGAATTAGTACCGGTCCTTCTTCCGCAGTCACTAGCGACAGTTGACTCATTTCTCTTAGAAGGAAACTAACGTATATGAGAAAGCTTACTTTTTAAGTATTAAAGTAGAACGCAGATACACAAGCAGAACGCTCTACTTCTGGCAATGTGCTGACTACTATCTATGAAGGACTTTATATAGCAGTGAATGATGACCTCCTCCCCCTCGCCCCTCACCGCGGGGTTCACCTTGCTGGCGAGGGTTCTGATTGGGCCTATCAGACTCTACTTGAAGATTAGGGTTCCTCAGTCTCCACACCAAGCCAATTTGTAGCTTAATTGTTTTAGGTGCCCTTTGCTGATGAAAGCCAAATAATTTTTGTAGAAATGTCAACCGATTCCAGGAAGTTGTTTCGGCGAATAGAAGAGCTGCCGCTATGCTCACCGTCCAATACACCATGATCCACATACGGGCTCCGAGCCGTTAAACCTGACGCAGAAGAATCTGTTTTCATGCGCTTATTAAAGTACCAGATGACCAGGCTAAAGCCCCGCACAGGGCGACTGACCTGGCCACAGACTTTATGATACGTCGCCTGGAATGACGGAGGCCAATTGTGTTGGACATGAGGTGTGCGAAGTATTGCTAACTTTAAGGGCTTTCTCCGGCAAATACATTGTGAGCTTCGTATGAATACTCGTTAAAAAAGAATTACAGTAGATGCTTAAATACGTAAGCATTATAATAAAGCAAACTGAGGGAACACTGCACTTATCAGATGGATGCTCGTTATAAATATTGAAGTTGGGTCCACTTATATATATATACATTCGTTTACTTACTATGTACTGACATCCATTAGTAAAGTATATATGAAACAAAGAAAATACGTCATATTAAGGTTACTACCAAATTATTTATTAATAGCATCAACTAAATACCATACAAGTATTCATTGTGTTTATACCATCATCTATAAGGTTTTCCTTAATCTGGCCGATCGACGCAGAGGTTGCGACGGAATCACTGCCTTAGAGCGACGACGTCTTTTAGGCGCCGGAAGATCACCTTCATCTGGCGTGGCTCTTCCAAGAGATTCAGCAGCTTTCCCTAGCTCGGCGGCGTTAACAGGACTATCCTCTTCCTTTGCTCCATGGAACGGGACTTCGGTCATTTGTTCGTCATCAGCCTGTTGTATAACGTTCGGTTGGGAGCGAACATTCAGGGAACCTGGACACCCGCTTTTGGACCTCGCAGCAGCCTTGGTGATTTCAAGATCCACGACAACCTCTTCCGTTGTTAGATTTATCCTCTTTGAGCGACGTCTTTTAGGCGCCAGAAGATCACCTTCATCTGGCGTGGCTCTTCCAAGAGATTCGGCGGCTTCCTCTATTTGGGCCATATTAACCGCGCTATCCTCTTCCTTGGCTCCACAGGACTGGATGTCGGGCTTTTGTCCGTCCGATGTGACATTCGTTGTTTGTGGTATATCGTTTGGTTCGGTGCGAGCGCTCTCAGAACCTGGACATCCGCTATCGGGGCTCATGGACACCTTGTTTGCGTCCGAATCTAAGACGACTTTTTCCGTTGTTGGTACCGACGCTGGGAGCGCCAGGCTGTTCAAATGCAAAATCCTGGCTTTGATCTCCGCGAGTACCTGTCGCGCAGATCGTATTGGGTACTGAGGTACCATTCTACATGGCAATGTATGTCTGCCATGAATTAGTACCGGTCCTTCTTCCGCAGTCACTAGCGACAGTTGACTCATTTCTCTTAGAAGGAAACTAACGTATATGAGAAAGCTTACTTTTTAAGTATTAAAGTAGAACGCAGATACACAAGCAGAACGCTCTACTTCTGGCAATGTGCTGACTACTATCTATGAAGGACTTTATATAGCAGTGAATGATGACCTCCTCCCCCTCGCCCCTCACCGCGGGGTTCACCTTGCTGGCGAGGGTTCTGATTGGGCCTATCAGACTCTACTTGAAGATTAGGGTTCCTCAGTCTCCACACCAAGCCAATTTATAGCTTAATTGTTTTAGGTGCCCTTTGCTGATGAAAGCCAAACAATTTTTGTAGAAATGTCAACCGATTCCAGGAAGTTGTTTCGGCGAATAGAAGAGCTGCCGCTATGCTCACCGTCCAATACACCATGATCCACATACAGGCTCCGAGCCGTTAAACCTGACGCAGAAAAATCTGTTTTCATGCGCTTATTAAAGTACCAGATGACCAGGCTAAAGCCCCGCACAGGGCGACTGACCTGGCCACAGACTTTATGATACGTCGCCTGGAATGACGGAGGCCAATTGTGTTGGACATGAGGTGTGCGAAGTATTGCTAACTTTAAGGGCTTTCTCCGGCAAATACATTGTGAGCTTCGTATGAATACTCGTTAAAAAAGAATTACAGTAGATGCTTAAATACGTAAGCATTATAATAAAGCAAACTGAGGGAACACTGCACTTATCAGATGGATGCTCGTTATAAATATTGAAGTTGGGTCCACTTATATATATATACATTCGTTTACTTACTATGTACTGACATCCATTAGTAAAGTATATATGAAACAAAGAAAATACGTCATATTAAGGTTACTACCAAATTATTTATTAATAGCATCAACTAAATACCATACAAGTATTCATTGTGTTTATACCATCATCTATAAGGTTTTCCTTAATCTGGCCGATCGACGCAGAGGTTGCGACGGAATCACTGCCTTAGAGCGACGACGTCTTTTAGGCGCCGGAAGATCACCTTCATCTGGCGTGGCTCTTCCAAGAGATTCAGCAGCTTTCCCTAGCTCGGCGGCGTTAACAGGACTATCCTCTTCCTTTGCTCCATGGAACGGGACTTCGGTCATTTGTTCGTCATCAGCCTGTTGTATAACGTTCGGTTGGGAGCGAACATTCAGGGAACCTGGACACCCGCTTTTGGACCTCGCAGCAGCCTTGGTGATTTCAAGATCCACGACAACCTCTTCCGTTGTTAGATTTATCCTCTTTGAGCGACGTCTTTTAGGCGCCAGAAGATCACCTTCATCTGGCGTGGCTCTTCCAAGAGATTCGGCGGCTTCCTCTATTTGGGCCATATTAACCGCGCTATCCTCTTCCTTGGCTCCACAGGACTGGATGTCGGGCTTTTGTCCGTCCGATGTGACATTCGTTGTTTGTGGTATATCGTTTGGTTCGGTGCGAGCGCTCTCAGAACCTGGACATCCGCTATCGGGGCTCATGGACACCTTGTTTGCGTCCGAATCTAAGACGACTTTTTCCGTTGTTGGTACCGACGCTGGGAGCGCCAGGCTGTTCAAATGCAAAATCCTGGCTTTGATCTCCGCCGAGTACCTGTCGCGCAGATCGTATTGGGTACTGAGGTACCATTCTACATGGCAATGTATGTCTGCCATGAATTAGTACCGGTCCTTCTTCCGCAGTCACTAGCGACAGTTGACTCATTTCTCTTAGAAGGAAACTAACGTATATGAGAAAGCTTACTTTTTAAGTATTAAAGTAGAACGCAGATACACAAGCAGAACGCTCTACTTCTGGCAATGTGCTGACTACTATCTATGAAGGACTTTATATAGCAGTGAATGATGACCTCCTCCCCCTCGCCCCTCACCGCGGGGTTCACCTTGCTGGCGAGGGTTCTGATTGGGCCTATCAGACTCTACTTGAAGATTAGGGTTCCTCAGTCTCCACACCAAGCCAATTTGTAGCTTAATTGTTTTAGGTGCCCTTTGCTGATGAAAGCCAAATAATTTTTGTAGAAATGTCAACCGATTCCAGGAAGTTGTTTCGGCGAATAGAAGAGCTGCCGCTATGCTCACCGTCCAATACACCATGATCCACATACAGGCTCCAAGCCGTTAAACCTGACGCAGAAAAATCTGTTTTCATGCGCTTATTAAAGTACCAGATGACCAGGCTAAAGCCCCGCACAGGGCGACTGACCTGGCCACAGACTTTATGATACGTCGCCTGGAATGACGGAGGCCAATTGTGTTGGACATGAGGTGTGCGAAGTATTGCTAACTTTAAGGGCTTTCTCCGGCAAATACATTGTGAGCTTCGTATGAATACTCGTTAAAAAAGAATTACAGTAGATGCTTAAATACGTAAGCATTATAATAAAGCAAACTGAGGGAACACTGCACTTATCAGATGGATGCTCGTTATAAATATTGAAGTTGGGTCCACTTATATATATATATACATTCGTTTACTTACTATGTACTGACATCCATTAGTAAAGTATATATGAAACAAAGAAAATACGTCATATTAAGGTTACTACCAAATTATTTATTAATAGCATCAACTAAATACCATACAAGTATTCATTGTGTTTATACCATCATCTATAAGGTTTTCCTTAATCTGGCCGATCGACGCAGAGGTTGCGACGGAATCACTGCCTTAGAGCGACGACGTCTTTTAGGCGCCGGAAGATCACCTTCATCTGGCGTGGCTCTTCCAAGAGATTCAGCAGCTTTCCCTAGCTCGGCGGCGTTAACAGGACTATCCTCTTCCTTTGCTCCATGGAACGGGACTTCGGTCATTTGTTCGTCATCAGCCTGTTGTATAACGTTCGGTTGGGAGCGAACATTCAGGGAACCTGGACACCCGCTTTTGGACCTCGCAGCAGCCTTGGTGATTTCAAGATCCACGACAACCTCTTCCGTTGTTAGATTTATCCTCTTTGAGCGACGTCTTTTAGGCGCCAGAAGATCACCTTCATCTGGCGTGGCTCTTCCAAGAGATTCGGCGGCTTCCTCTATTTGGGCCATATTAACCGCGCTATCCTCTTCTTGGCTCCACAGGACTGGATGTCGGGCTTTTGTCCGTCCGATGTGACATTCGTTGTTTGTGGTATATCGTTTGGTTCGGTGCGAGCGCTCTCAGAACCTGGACATCCGCTATCGGGGCTCATGGACACCTTGTTTGCGTCCGAATCTAAGACGACTTTTTCCGTTGTTGGTACCGACGCTGGGAGCGCCAGGCTGTTCAGATGCAAAATCCTGGCTTTGATCTCCGCGAGTACCTGTCGCGCAGATCGTATTGGGTACTGAGGTACCATTCTACATGGCAATGTATGTCTGCCATGAATTAGTACCGGTCCTTCTTCCGCAGTCACTAGCGACAGTTGACTCATTTCTCTTAGAAGGAAACTAACGTATATGAGAAAGCTTACTTTTTAAGTATTAAAGTAGAACGCAGATACACAAGCAGAACGCTCTACTTCTGGCAATGTGCTGACTACTATCTATGAAGGACTTTATATAGCAGTGAATGATGACCTCCTCCCCCTCGCCCCTCACCGCGGGGTTCACCTTGCTGGCGAGGGTTCTGATTGGGCCTATCAGACTCTACTTGAAGATTAGGGTTCCTCAGTCTCCACACCAAGCCAATTTGTAGCTTAATTGTTTTAGGTGCCCTTTGCTGATGAAAGCCAAATAATTTTTGTAGAAATGTCAACCGATTCCAGGAAGTTGTTTCGGCGAATAGAAGAGCTGCCGCTATGCTCACCGTCCAATACACCATGATCCACATACAGGGCTCCGAGCCGTTAAACCTGACGCAGAAGAAATCTGTTTTCATGCGCTTATTAAAGTACCAGATGACCAGGCTAAAGCCCCGCACAGGGCGACTGACCTGGCCACAGACTTTATGATACGTCGCCTGGAATGACGGAGGCCAATTGTGTTGGACATGAGGTGTGCGAAGTATTGCTAACTTTAAGGGCTTTCTCCGGCAAATACATTGTGAGCTTCGTATGAATACTCGTTAAAAAAGAATTACAGTAGATGCTTAAATACGTAAGCATTATAATAAAGCAAACTGAGGGAACACTGCACTTATCAGATGGATGCTCGTTATAAATATTGAAGTTGGGTCCACTTATAGAAAATATTGTGATGATTTATTAATCATTTACAATACGTTTGCACACTCGGCAGTGCTCGCCTTAATAAAAATGGTGGTAAAAAGGTGTCACGTGAAGTTAAGAGTCAGTTGTCCGTGTCCTTGCTTGATGGTAGCCCCCGCTCTTATGGACCCGGTGCGAGCGGTATATCCTCAAGGTTCCTTGCAAAGTTAAAACGGTGAGATCCATAAGATTCCTCTTCGTGACGCCGAGCCCCAAGAGCGTCCTCGCAGATTCGGAGTCCCATACACCACTCATAGAGATAGTGATGGATCCGAATCTGTGAGGTTTTTGCGGGTCGGGGAGCGCCGCTCTTAGGAACTCGACGTCATATTTGGCGATCTTGTCTTGCCGTGCTTTTGCCAGGTCCCGGTTCGGACCGCAAACCTCGGCATCTAAAACCCAGACCTCGGTAGGTGTTGTTATTACGAGGTCGGGCTTTAGACCCGGTGCGCCCGGTCGACGGAATACTCGCTCACGAACCACCTCATGACCCCTTTCGCGGAGAAGACGCGCCACGCGATCACAGACGTCGTCATGTCTCTTTATGGCTTGTTTGTGTGTTGTATCGCACATCTGAGCGACATGAGCCAACGTCTCAGGCGCATGACACCCGTGCCTACAACGTGTGTTGTAGCCCGGGCGTCCCCTGGCCAATCTGGCACGCGTTGGTAGTGCGTTGATCCTGAGCTTTAGTGGGTTTAAATACTCCTTACCAGATAGGTAGGGCATACCCTTAATCCAGTAATGTACAAAGGGCGTTTGGTGTGCTTTTTTAAAATGTGCCCCATCGAACGTGTTGTGTAGTTGTTGAGACCAGTAATCGGTCTCTTGTGTAGCGGTCTCAATGGAGGTTCCCAAGCGCTCGCAAAGAAGTCTTGTTTTTGCAAGATCTTTTTTAAAGTGCTCGGTGGTTAGCATCCATTGGACCCCAAGGTGCGTGGAGTGTTGTAGTGCTGTCAGGCGGGAGAGGCGGAGTCTGGGAATGAATGTTTGGAGGCAGGGGATGTCCAGACCGCCGTGTGCTGTGTGCGTGTACAGGTAGGCGTTCGGCACCGAGTTTTCGAGCTTAAGCCATTTCGACTTAACAACCTTTCTGATCTCTTTATCTAGGTCACTAAGGAGTGCGTAAGATAATCTGGGACCGGCGAACAGTTTATATAGGAGACGGGGAATGAGAAAGTCTTTCAAAAATATGAGTCTTTGGTGGGGTTTAAGGGGAGCTATCGTGAGTCTGTTGAGTAAATTAAGGAGTATATCCTTGGTGGAGTCAACTCTGCCATTGCTGTCAAAGTCGACTCCAAGATATCTCCATCGGTTGCTCATACCTTTAGCTGGCAATTGCCGATCTCCAACGTTAAATTCTGGTACGGTATTGATAAAACCTTTACCTTCCTTCCTATTAAATAGGTGAGATATAGTAAAGCTTTTATTAGAATTAATTTCAAGGCCTTGGGATTTCAAAAGTGGGTCCGCAATATTAAGGAACCGTTGGAGAGTGGATTTCGTGGAGGCTAGGAGGATGAGATCATCCGCAAAGGCTAAGCCCATAAGGCGGAAGTCATCAGTAAGTTGGTACCCGATATTAGTTTTGTCTAATTTTGAAAGAATGTCGTCGAGAACTAGATTAAATAAGAGGGGGGACAGAGGATCTCCCTGCCTAACACCCCTAGTTGGCCGAAATGTGCGACATTCTTGTCCAAATTCTATAAGAGTTTTAGATGAGAGGTACAAGCGTTCGATATAGTTAATGAATACCTCCGGGTATCCGCGAGTCCGGAGTGACCACAGGACTCACCATGTCGAACGCCTTACGGAGGTCGATTGAGGCGAGTCTGAGCTCACGTCCTGCAGACTTGGCATCGTTAAGGATACCATCCAGAACCGCAAGATTCTCGAAGGTACCATTATAGGGGAGAAACGCTCGCTGGATTGGGAGAAGCTTAATAGAGTTCTGGAGGCGTCTAGAGATAATTTTGTTAAGCGTTCGTTGTAAGTATGAACTAATAGATAGGGGTCGCAGATCGCTTGGGGATGTGGCATTGTTAATTTTAGGGATGAACGCTAAGCGAGCAGTTTCATGGGCTGAGGCAATATCGCTAATTAATAGTATGTTAATAATACAACAGACTACTTCTAACGGGAGTTTACGGAGGGACGAAAGACAAATCCCGTCCAAGCCTAGTGCTTTAGAAGGTCCGCGGAGAGCTACGTGGGTTTCCTTTAGGGAGATAGGGAGGGAAACCTCAAAGAGATCAGAGTTGGGAGTGTATACGGGGCAAGGAAGTGGTTCAGGGGGTGGTTGTGTCATCGTGTTGGCCCAGTGTTCTACAACTTCGGTGGCTTGCATGTTGTGTATGGTGTGTTTGCCGTCCAGCACCTCATGAGCGCATTTGGATCGGTTTTGGCTAAAAAGTTTTTGAGTGGTTGCGTAGTCTTGACGTCGCTGTTGCCTTTTAGATACTCGCGCTTCAGTGAAAGGAGTTTCTCTAAAGGCACGACGTCGGACAGTGTGTGTAAAATGTTTGTTTAGAAAGTCGTTTAAGGCGATAGTGTGGTCCTCACCTGAGCAAATTATATTTGACAGATGAGTAAGGTCTGTTGAAATTATGTTGCGTTTGGGAAATGTGTTTGTGAGGGCTTGTATTTTAGATATAATAATATATTTTTGGGATGGATTATAGGGGCCATCTGATTCAGAGTATCGAGGCCGACTAGGCCCAGGAAGCTCAGATCCGTCAAGGTTGGAATCCAGGAGAGACCTCTTTTTAAGGAGGTCCTCTACCAGATCCTTATGCGCCTGAGAATTACGTTGGCCTCTAATCGCCCCAGGTGTGCGTGAGTTAATTTGAGTAGCTAAAAGGTGGTCAATTTCTCTAGGTGTTTCGTTATTATTATCTAATATAAAATCTGCTTCTAATGTTGCTAAAAGTTCACGGTCTTGTGGGTTCCATCTGGCTTTCTTAGAGGGGGGGGGCTAAAATGTTCTCATTATATTCGTCCGGATGGGCACGACGACGGTGTAAATTAAGACCTGATTTAGAATTAAAGACCTTTAAGCAAGTACTAGATGGATAAAATCAAATTATTAGTCTGTGGTCGGTTAGGAGTTTGGGAGGTGGCACGAACTTCTCGTTGATTGTGAGTCAATCTAATGTGGCTCGCGAGGCCCGCGCCAGATTTGCATACTCGCCCGCAAGTCTGGAAGCTGAGTCTTCCGGCGGTGTTGCTGCCGTCACGTGATGCCATCGTTGTCTTGGTCCACAGCGGTGGTAAGATTTCTTTAAAAGTTTCGTACGCGAACGATGGCGCGATTTTACGCAGATGTTGTTGTTAAAATCGCTAAAATGAAGCGGTCTTTAGACCATCATTCTGTTTGTCTCTACCCAGGGAGCACTATGTCATATTTCGTCACGTACTGTATTTATGCAAAATAGCGTCGAAAGTAGAAGTTAAAAATTGCACATGAATATGTACAATAGTAGTGTCGGTTTAAGATATATATTTGTGGTAATTAGATGGAAGACTAGCATCAGACAGATTAATTGCTGTCTCTTCGATTCAGTGGAATTGAAGCATCTATTACAAATATATAGTAGGTATGTAAGTAGTCAATATATATACCTATATATAGTACGTTGAAATAACTTTTTTTTATGTTTGCACTTTGGAGTGAACAATTGTGTCCGCGTGAACGTGTAGTCACGGGTTCTCTAACCCAGGGTTAGCCCAGTTCGACAATCTACGTTGTACGACAAGTACGTTGAAATAATCATCATCTCTTAAATGTTCTCGGCTCGCACGGCTCTGCCCTATCGCAGAGTGTGTGCTCTCCTCGTAGCAGAACAGTTTAAGGCTTCTAAATCCAAGACGAAGCGCTATTCAACGGAAGAACGCGTAGTGATTGTAAACACTTATCATAAAAAGAATAACTCTGTACGGGCATGCTAGCGAGTTGTGGGAATACCATTCGTGAACTTGTGCCAGAGTTTCACAGGACAGGCTTAGTACGTCATGTACTAAGTCGTGGAATACTACAGAGCGCTTTTTCGGTCGCAAATGTCGCCTCTGTGGTCGAAAATGTGGAACAACGTTTGAAAATATCGGTTCGGCAGCGCGCTCAACAACTAGGTAATTTGCGCACCTCGCTTTAATGTCTTCACAATTTTGAGGTAAAATCTAGGTCGATGGATCTATAAAAAAGTTTGCTGACGCAAGAGCTCAAGCATACGGACTACCAGGAGCGACTAAGTTTTGCTAAGGCTTCCGAGATAATGCAGCGTGATGCCGATTTTGCGAAAAAAGAAAAAAATCCGACGAGGCCTATATCTATTTGAATGGAAGTGCGAACAAACAAAATGGTTAATCTGGGCAACCAATAACACACGTGATTTACGTCGTTGCATGTGCCATATATGACAATTTAATGCGGTTTCTGATTTAATGGAATCATTGGACCCTATTTGTTTCAGCCCACTGTGAATAGCAAGCGTTGTCGCAGTATGATCCTTAATAAATATGGCCGAGGTTGGACAGAATTGATGCGGTTAAACTCTGATTTGAACAAGATAGTGCCACAGATCAAACAACCGGCGAGGCGATTGAACTTCTCGGGATGAATTGCCTTGCCTAGAACAGACCTGTGGGATATATATATATAATTAAGTAAAACCTAATTCTTGAGAAATACCCAACGATTTTTCTACAACGTAACTGCTTACAATTATTAACAATCCTTAAGGTAAAGTATAAGGAAAACATTTCTCTACTATAAATCACAACAAGTGGTCAGCAATTGCAACTATCATATAATAAAAGATATGTTTTTCTAACTATATGAATGATCTTCGTTATTAGTTTCTGTTCCCATCCTTATGTGTATGTTTAGTTTTAACGCACGGTCTCGAAGACGTATTACGGTTTCTTCGGGATAACGCCAAGGTATCTAACTGTATTTTTATGTACGAAAAGATGCCGTTACCACATATGTCCAACACATAGTACACAATAAGACTAGTCTCCACCAATATTCTACGCACTAAAAACACCTTCCTCCCCCACCCAAGCAGTTCTAGGTGTCGCCCTAGCTGTTTGATTCAGCCAGAGAGACATAGCCTCGCGTATAGAATGCGTTGCCTTTCCTTCTGAGAATTAGGCTTTAGGTCTCGTATGGCATTTACTACAAAATTACTGACTGTGCGCCATATCTGCTCGGCCTTAGGCATATATAAATTGTAATAGAATACCGTTGGAATTCGTCGCAAAGTTCGGCTCCCTTCTTCCTGCACCTTTGCTCGAGCGTGTGCGTCAATCGTTCCAATCGCACTTGTCGGTGCCACAGAGCACGCACGGTTTGCCAGGTGTCTTCCTGATAGGTACTCCTGCAACTGTTCTTTATTTTTTGTTTTTGAGCCAAGATTTCACGCCGAGAAGACTGCTTTTTCGCACTGCTTCATAGATGAACCCCCAGAAATACAAATGTGCAACGGTGAGGCTCGAACCCGCGCATTTATGTGTCTCCTCCGGTCGCGAGGTGCAGGCGAATGCACCACGTCACCGGATTCGACTATCAGCACCTACGCCATATGAAAGGCCAGCTCTCCGTAGGATTTAATGTACTACGCCTCTACCACGTATTTCTTCTCTGGCTCGTTCACTCTTCTTGCCATAGATCTGCAGATCCTAAGGGCACATTAACGTTGGACTCTTTTCAACCACTTCCTTGACCTCTGTGACCTCATCATTCTTTTCCAGACGAATGCAGAGTAGACAGCACCCGGATCCTGGATATTCGTCAGTATAGCAAAAACCCGCTGCTGCTTTTACAGCTTTTTCTGTTGCGCATTTTACTTAAGCGGCGCCGGCGATACCTGGGTCAAGCGTGACCCCAAGGATCTTATCTTTCTCAAATCTGGGTTCAGTCACTTGAATTTCGGTATCGCTACAATAGGCTACCTCGCTAGGTGAGAACACCTTTACCATCAAAGTTCATCTGTGAGTAAATGTTTTAATTCAGAGAAACCTTCATCAAGATTTAGAGGGCAGATCCTTCTGAGATGATGTTGCGTGCCATAAAAGAACCCCTTCCTCTCTCCCTTAATTCTCAGTCCAGCCGCTATGCAAACTTAGAGGCCAATGGAGGGTCTGCAGGTTTCCCGGGTTTTAAGATAATATTTTGTTTGACCTCTTCTGTCTGCTATTAAGAGCCTTGCAGCATTTCCAACAGGCGCATTAGCACTGTTCTCTGTGGACTCCCGTCGTCAATAAGTTTTTTAAGAGAACAGTTACTACAAAGAGTACCACTTCTACAGTACCTACTACCAATGCAAGTAGTTTCATTGTGAACGAATTACGCACTTAGTTATTTAGGGCTGTCATGATTGAATAAGCGACTAGTACCAAAGCAGTATGACAGTATGAGACACTCTACTAATACTTTTTACCGTCCGCGTAGCTCGTGCCCAATTATATCGCTAATCGCAGTGGAAGAACAATATAACTCTACTTGCATATATATATATATATATATATATATATATATATATATATATATATATATATATAATACTAGTTGAGTGAAACGCCGCGCAGTGCCACCGCTGCTGAGCGTAGATTAACACGTCCAGTTTCGGAGTTCCACTAGTAATTGCTTGGTGCACTGACGCTGATTTTTAATGCTCGGCCAAATCGGACTGCGCGTCGAATCGCACACTTAGTTCAAATATATCTGACCTAATGTCGAGCTATACTAGCCTGCTAATCTGTTCGCACTGCTTCCAAACTGTAAACCAACTCAGACCTATAAGAAAACAGGCTGATAGTACGTAAGTGAATACAGCGTACAGCGAACAGCGCATATGATGTGTGTTACATGGCTACATGTATGGACAAACTTTTGTCACATTATGAAGAGCACCAGATGGTGTCAATGCTACTTTACAACGGTTCTACTGCTTCACCACATTTTTCTCACATGTCCCAATGTTCTGTTTATACGCATCGGAGCAGGTGGAAGAGATAGAACATCCCGAACAGGGCGCTTCAAGAAACAAAGCGATTTCATTGTCGATTCCGATAGCGATTCCTGGCGCTAAGAGGCTCACGATTATGTGTGCGTGGGTCTGTCTTTTTGTCAATTTACCTTCTGTACGCATACGGACTTTCGGTGAGCGGCCATGTCTTTCTCTTCATATGTCTTTCTCTCTCTCTCTCTCTCTTTCACTCTAGTTCCGCTCTGTTGTATGTCGTTGTATATGGACGATGGTAGGTTTTGCACTTCCACATATTGCGTTTCCTCCTGCGGTGTCATCGTGGCGCCGCTGTACGCAGCGTCGACTCAACCGTCAAAGTAGTTGAAAGCGACACGATCATATCTGTTTGACATACGAACAAAAAGCATTCACAACTGCCGACTACGGCGGCAGCGCCAACAACAACAATGAACGAGAGTCAAAATAACAAGAGCAACGGCAATAGCTGCTGCTGCGGCAGCAGCAACAGCAACATCAACAACAATAGCAATAATAGTGACATAACAACAATACCAAATGACCAAATTGACATAGCGAATTCGAGTCGCTACCACCAGCTCCTCTTCGACGCTTAGCAATCACCATGTGTGAGATAACAAGGTGATGTCGTTTGAAGAAAAATGAAGCAGAAAAATGAAGGAAGAAGGCGGAGAAGGAAGAGGCCGGGGGTGTTTTTCGTCCTCAGCGCAGTCGAAGTCGCATGGGGGGGGGGGGGCAATGTGTTTGGTGGCGAGAGGACTGCTGTGCGTCAGCAGCACAAACATTACGTTCGGCTAGTTACGTTCAGTCTCACCTCTCACTGTGACGACCTTTGTTTGATTTGCCGGACTTTTGCATGGGAACACAATCAGTATGAATGAGTAAAGTAGTATGCAGAAAGTTCTTTCAAGTCTGTTGTTCTATTCGAGTTCGGCGACGTTGTGTTTTTGTTGTAGTTGTTCTTGTGGTGGTGGTGGTGGTGGTAACGATAGTGGTGACGATAGTTGTTAGTAGCGATCCCGTTGTGCCCGACCCAGCTATCCTCCATTTGAGTGGTTAGCGTCGTTGTTGGCATCGTTTGTCATAAACGTTGCACAGACGCATACGCGTATATATAGACTATATTTCTATACAATTTTCCTTGCTTGGGCTTGGTGGACCGCCAACGCCCCAGCCACCAACGTGTTGTTGTTGTTGTTGTTGCTGCTGGTATTATTATTGTTGTTGTTGTTGCTGCTGCTGCTGCCGCCGTTACTCGAATAGCGGAATAGCGCCAATGAACCAGTTACGAGCACCGCCGCCCGAATTGATGCTGCTGCTACTACTACTACTATTACTACTACTTCTATTACTACGACTACTGTTGCTGGTCATATTGTTTGTGCCGCTGACACGATTGCGCGTGCACCAGAGCGCAAGCGCGACGCGCCGTCTAGCGCGGCCCGGGGGACTCCGCCGCAGCAGCAGCCGCCGCAGCAGCGTTCCGACCCCGGCGTAGTCCCCGCACGCTTTACACATAAATGAACTACCACTACTACTACTACTACTGGTACTATTGGTACTGCTTCTACCACTACCACTACTAGTACGTTTACGTGTACGGGTACGCGTCTACTACAACGAGACGACGACAACAACAACAACAGCCGAAGCAGAAGCAGCAGCAACAGCAGAAGCGGCAGCGCATTTGTTCTCCCAGCAGCAACCGGCAGCGAGCCGGAAAGCCGTCCATACTCGATGCCGTTCCACAACCACCCCCCCCCCCCCCCCCCCAACACTGGGGCAAAATCCAGGAAGGAAGGCAGGGAGTGAATTCGGCGGGCGGTTACTCACTCGGCTCACGCACGTTTACACGTGCGTCCGTACACACATGCATACAGACGCACGCACGCACGCACACATGGATGTATGTATGTGCATGCAACGTATATACGTTGCACATGAACTGTGTACGTGGCAACGGCTGCGGCGGCGGCGAATGTAAGCGTGCATGCGTGCCAAATACGTCGTCCATGCCAACGTAAACGACGACAACGACAACAACAACAACAACAACGCCGGCGCCGCCCGCAGCGTCGTCGTCATCACCATCATCATTATCATCATCCGCATCATCATCCTCCTCCGCATCATCATCATCATCATCAGCAGCAGCAGCGGAACCAGCAACGGCAATTCTTTGTCGTCGTCGCTGTTGTTGTTGTTTAGCCACCCAGTAGCTTTTCATTGTGCTCTTGACATGTGCCATTGTAGTGTGCCATCAGCATGAGTAGTAGTTATAGTAGTAGTAGTATGTATATACTCACAGTAGCAGTTAGAGCTGTCTGCGGTCGTAGTAGTAGTAGTAGTAAGAGCACCAGCATCACTACTAGTAATAACTGTGTTGTTGTTGTTGGCGTTGTTGTTGTTGTTGTTGTTGTTGTTGTTGGCGTTGTTGTTGTTGAAGGCGTTCCTGTTGTTGGCGTTGTTGTTGTTGTAGGCGTTCCTGTTGTTGGCGTTGTTGTTGTAAGCGTTTCTGTTGTTGGCGTTGTTGTTGTTGTAGGCGTTCCTGTTGTTGGCGTTGTTGTTGGCGTTGTTGATGCTGTTGGCGTTGTTGTTGTTGTTGTTGTTGTTGGCATTGTTGTTGCTGTTGCTATTGGCATTGTTGTTGCTGTTGGCGTTGTTGTTGTTGCTGCTGCTGCTGTTGCTGCTGCGGCAGATGATGTTACAGGGGTTTGCGTCGGCTGCTCACCGCCGCAATCTTCTTGTCATACGCTGAACGACGTAAATCTGAACGACGGCCACATTTGGCATCTTTTTGTCGACGAAAATTGGGCCGCCGGCAACAACAACAACAACAACAACAACAACAACGAAGCGGAGAACGGTCTATGCCTTGTCCATATTGTCGTCGTCTCCCGAAGCGCTTCGATGCGTTGTCCAATAGTCTACACGTTACGCCGACGAGAACAAACGATAAGCCTCAAACAATGGCCGGCAGCCACGTGTTTTCCCCTTAAAAGATAAACGGGTGAAAGTTGTCAAAATGCGATCGAGTACGCCGGTTCCCATATATATATATATATATATATATATATATATATGGGGAAAGCATCTTAGTATGCCCAACTTATACCGCGCCACTCGTTACGATAATACGTCGTATTTTTGTTGTACGATTGTGCGTTTATGATGACGCATGTGTATATACGTAAAGACCTGGAAAAAAATAACATTTTAATGACATCTTACATGTTGAAACCTTTTTGATGGCCTTGTGTTGACAGTAGAGTCGTTATTTAAATTACAATGTAAGTTGCATTAATTTCTAAACATTTCTTAAATAGATGGATTCATGCCTTAGAGCACACAATTTTCAATGTTGGAACGAGAAGTAAATCACACAGCGCCAAGTCGGGTAAATAAGCTGGTGTTTCAGCAACGTTGAGAGGTGTTGCCCGCCCCGGTCGCAATGTCATAGTGGAGAAACCATTACCTAATCGGCAAGTTGAAGCTCTTCCTGGTGAACGTAGTAAACACTTTTGGTAGGCATTCTGCAGTATACCAATTGATACCGACTACTAATGGTTTATTATTGTGGTTGGACGCGGTCTCTGGGACTTGGTCCAGTATGTATATCTAAAAAGATATCTAGAGTATCTATATATCCTTCTGATATATAGAGGATCATAACAAAGCACCCAAGTCTACCACCTGTGACGAGTTTCTAGAACAGACAAGACCAGCCCTCGTCAAGTTTTATCAGAAATTCTCGAGTCAGAAAGTTTCGCTTCTCTTTTCCGTTGTATGATAATTCACGAAGTTCCCGAAGCACACAGCAGATGCTTTGGTGAGTTCGAGGCAGTCGTGCAGGTTCCTAAAGAAGGACTGCGCATCCAAACACAAACAGATCGGGCTTCATCCTCTATGGTCGATCAGAACTCTGGAAATACTTTTATGTACTTACTTCTCGCTGGAACTTCTATAAAGAAAAACAGTACGCAGCCCGATTTTTGGGTATTGCTATTGTTGCGCCGATATGCCTTTGCTCGCTGTGATCTCACACAGACTGCCTGTGGAGACTCGACTCAAACTTCCACCCAAACATAAATAAATGACGCTGTTTGCCAGTGAACTCGAATTGACTCTATAATACTCAAAAACTTTTTCAGGTTTTACTTTGACATACAATTATTAATCGCATTTTTCAACGACCGCAATGGCAACAAGAGCCCAGGCCAGGGAAGTGATTTGGAAAGGCCCGCATAATATTCCAGAACGCTTCATTGATTGAGCTGTCTTCGCGTGGTGTCATCTTTACGCAGTTTACTAAAAATCATTGCTTGCATAAACACTTCCTCAAACTTCCAAAACAAAAATGTTTACGCGTAACGCCTGACCAGTGTGGCACAATCGCAGCGCGGAGAAGGCATAGTTTCTGTTCTTACGTTGTCACTTACCACTTAACTAAGTATTTCTGCACACGGGAGCCACTATTTAAGGACTTGATTATTTATTTTTACCCTAGAGCAGCATTATATATATATATATATATATATATATATATATATATTGATTCGTTAATTGGCTTGATAAGTGTGTGTACACATATTACCCTTTTATATCAAAGGCGCATAACGCTGCAGCTATTAATTACCTATATTGTCCTCCCCTGTTTTTGCCCTTATGTGTTGAGCACCTTCCATCGGGATAGCTTCTGCTTCCTAATCTCTATCTGTGCCTATTCAGCGCCCTTACCTAATCCTAGCGCCTCCCCTAATTCAAAATCTCTAGTCCCTCCCAATTGCTCACACTCCCTAACCAGATGATCTACCGTTTGCTCTCTCTTACCGCATATCCGACAAACCGTTGTTTCTAATTCCTCGTAGCAGTTTCGCTGCACCCTTGTGTCTAACATACCAGCTCTCGCATCCGCTAACAGCCTGCTGTCTCTTGTATTATCATATAACCATGCTACTCCACCCTTTTCCAATTTAATATTCCCGTAAACTTCATTTGAACTAGTTTTCTGCAAAAGTGCCGTGCGCCACTTCGGTGTGTATGCTGCCTTTATTCTACTTTTAATTTGCCCACTGGACATAGCACTATCTGTCCATTGTTTACTACTGAGTTCTATCTGTCTTGCCGTAAATTCCACCCGCCTATCCCATTTTGTTTTTTTCTCATTGCCTTTTTTACCCATTGTATCTTTTTAACCCATCGTTCGTTATTCATTCTACTACAATACCTCAGCTTACTTTCTCTTTCGATAAATGTTGACATACCGCCTTTCCCTTCAAAAAACTCTCTGCAACAATTAAAACGGCACCCCAATGAAAATCGAAAAACTTCTCTTTAAATGCCTTCTAACTTCATCCATAAACCCTAGCTATGCACTAGAACAGCGTTTCCAAATGTCAGCCCTGGCACATACATTGCCTTCCAAGTGTTCCTTGTAACCTTGTATTAAATTACCATAGACTTTTGCACCTTACCGAATTCCTGTCCCTGTATGCTTTCTTAATTGTTAACATTCCTTCCTCTTTCAACAATTCGTCCTTTGACGTCACTTCTAAATATTTATATTGATCCCGATAACCTAACTCCTTCCCCTGTAACCTTAGCTTCCGCTCCAATGTAACCCTCAAAAATACTAAAATCGCGCTCTTCTTTTCGTTAACTACATATATATATATATATATATATATATATATATATATACAAACACATTTCCCAAACGCAACATAATTTCAACAGACCTTACTCATCTGTCAAATATAATTTGCTCAGGTGAGGACCACACTATCGCCTTAAACGACTTTCTAAACAAACATTTTACACACACTGTCCGACGTCGTGCCTTTAGAGAAACTCCTTTCACTGAAGCGCGAGTATCTAAAAGGCAACAGCGACGTCAAGACTACGCAACCACTCAAAAACTTTTTAGCCAAAACCGATCCAAATGCGCTCATGAGGTGCTGGACGGCAAACACACCATACACAACATGCAGGCCACCGAAGTTGTAGAACACTGGGCCAACACGATGACACAACCACCCCCTGAACCACTCCCTTGCCCCGAATACACTCCCAACTCTGATCTTTTTGAGGTTTCCCTCCCTATCTCCCTAAAGAAAACCCACGTAGCTCTCCGCGGACCTTCTAAAGCACTAGGCTTGGACGGGATTTGTCTTTCGTCCCTCCGTAAACTCCCGTTAGAAGTAGTCTGTTGTATTCTTAACATACTATTAATTAGCGATATTGCCTCAGCCTATGAAACTGCTCGCTTAGCGTTCATCCCTAAAATTAACAATGGCACATCCCCAAGCGATCTGCGACCCCTATCTATTAGTTCATACTTACAACGAACGCCTAACAAAATTTTCTCTAGACGCCTCCACAACTTTATTAAGCTTCTCCCAATCCAGCGAGCGTTTCTCCCCTATAATGGTACCTTCGAGAATCTTGCGGTTCTGGATGGTATCCTTAACGATGCCAAGTCTGCAGGACGTGAGCTCAGACTCGCCTCAATCGACCTCCGTAAGGCGTTCGACATGGTGAGTCATGACTCCGTCCTGTGGTCACTCGCGGATACCCGAATGTATTCAATAATTATATCGAACGCTTGTACCTCTCATCTAAAACTTTCATAGCATTTGGACAAGAATGTCGCACATTTCGGCCAACTAGGGGTGTTAGGCAGGGAGATCCTCTGCCCCCCCTTTTATTTTTGCGGATGATCTTATCCTCCTAGCCTCCACAAAATCCACTCTCCAACGGCTTCTTAATACTGCGGACCCACTTTTGAAATCCCGAGGCCTTGAAATTAATACTAATAAAAGCTTTACTATCTCCCACCTATTAGGAAGGAAGGTAAAGGTTTTATCAATACCGTACCAGAATTTAACGTTGGAGATCGGCAATTGCCAGCTAAAGGTATGAGCGATCGATGGAGATATCTTGGAGTCGACTTTGACAGCAATGGCAGAGTTGACTCCACTAAGGATATACTCCTTAATTTACTCAACAGACTCACGATAGCTCCCCTTAAACCCCACCATATCTTGAGACAAATCTTTATTGAAACTTTACACTCTTCGTTAATTTCTTCAGGTTTTTCGGTTGCAGAGGTGCCATGTCGCGGACGCATGACTGAGTATGGGGTACATCACATAGAGTTCAAGCATTTTTGCACACGTTGCTAAACTCTTTATCACAAAAGCACGCGTAACCCTACACGTAAGTCTACACGTTGCGTCCCCCTAAAGACGAGATCATCTAGGTGCTCAATGTATCGTTGAAGTTGGCCGACGTGATCACATCTAAATCCCTGACAATCTCAATTGGTTTAAGTCCACAGGCATATATGTATATGTCTTCGTCATGAGGAGAATGAACGGATGCAGTTAATCTCCATCGCTGCTACTGTAAAGGTCGTTGGGTTCAATGCATTCAAGGGTAGCCCAGCGAAAGTTCTTAGGGGAAAGGAACTGAAGTCAATGGCCACAGCGAGCTGCCCTCGTAAACATGAACAAACTGTTGTTGTTGTTGGTGTTGTTGCTGCTGCTGTTGTTGTTGTTGTGATGGTTACCGCCTTTGCCCGTCGAAATGCACGTATTGATATGTATCACTATACATACATGTACAAGTATATATCGACGACATGTCGTTCGTCCCTTTATGTGAGGAGGCGGGCGGAAAGGTATTCCGTGTTTACGACCCTGTTGACATGCAAAGGCGGATAGATAGATAGATATATAGGTAGGTAGGTAGGTAGGTAGAGACGTTAGGCGGCCAGCTAGTAGTAGGGGGAAGTGAAGCCTCCGAAGACGACGTCAAGCGAAGTCGATCTGAAGCCGGCCGACGCCGTTCGAGTCCGAGTTCCGAAGTCGACCGCCGTCGACGACGACGCCTCTGCTCTTGCACTATGAGTTCTTATTATGGCTATGACTCGCTCTGTGTGGCGGCGGCAGCAGCGGCGGCGGGCTATGCGTGGATGAATTGAGATGTCGTCGCAGTCGAAGTCGAGACTCGCGGCGGCTCGGACGCGATGGCTCGTGACCCCGTCGTGCTTGTCGGCTGTTTGCTGTTTGTTGTCTGTTGCTCTTCACTTGTCTCTCTTGACAAGCGGGCTCTTTTCAACGCCTACACGATGATTTCTCGTGACGTGAAGGTCAAGGACGCGTTTCGAGAGCGGGTGCGCCGTCCGAGTGCTCAAGCCGCAAGTCCGAAGACGTTCTCCCGTCAATTCAACGGCCTGTATTTATGTCTAGCTCTCTTTGTTTATTCACCCGTTCGTTCGCGGATCCAACGGTAGTCCAACAATGAATTCTGTCGATCAGTCAGTCGTTGTTGCGTTTGTCGACTAGGGGAACAGATAGTTTCTGTGTTTAATAACTAGAGAAACAGATCTTTTGTGGGTTTGTTAACTAAACGAATAGATAGATCATGCATTCGTTAGGCCGTAGATAGTTTAGTCGTTCGTTTTAGATTAGTAGTTAAACGTACTGCTGCTCTGCTAATTCGATTAGTAAGTAGTTCGATTAGTAGCGAGTCATTTAGGTAGCCCGCCGATGCTGGGTGTTGGGGGTGCTAGGGGCGATGACTTGATGGTAGCTCCTCCCCCCCCCCCCCCACTCCCCCGAAGCGCCATCAAAACGCTTAGCATTTTCATCATCAAGGTCCATCAAGTCGGTTAGCGGAGCTTCACCATACATAGGAGGACGTAGTAGATGTTGAGGCCGATGACGATGCTGATCACAGCGAGGATAACAAACAACGATGAGGACGACTTCGCCAGCCATTCGTCGTCATTAGTAGCCACACAGTGATGACGACTCCATAGCCGCGCAACACCGCTAGCATCAGAAGCAGAAGTGACAGCCTCAACAGCAGCAGCAGTAGCAGCAAAACACACCCCAGCCCGGGAGCCAGAGAACACCTCAAGAGAACAACAGCAATCCCAACACCAGCCCGTACCAGCAGGATTTAGGGGCGCGCCAGAGGTCAACCAACATCCATTCATTCATCACAATCTCTTTCGGGGTACGGGAGAACCGGGAGGGGGGACGTCGAACCAACGACGAACCACCGAACGAACGATCATCGTGAGGGCCTGGGTAGGAAGAGCGCGAGTTCGAAAATCGTCGTCGTCATCGTCGTCTGCTGCTGCGGCGATCGCTGCATTGCGCAGACACCAGATGGGCGCAGGTCACTTTCATCGTCATCGCCGCTGCTGCTGCTGCCGCCGCTGTTCTTGTTGGCGTTGTCCTCGAATGAACCACCGAAGCGGATGGACCGAGGTCGCTTGTCAGCTTGGCCGGCGGCCTCTTCTAGGTGCTCTCTCTCTTTAGCGCTTCATCTACCCTCTTCCTCGCACAAACACACTTTCTCTATTGGTGTCCGCACTCTCTACGGCTCGACGACTGCCAACTGCAAACAACATTGATGGCAGCAATGGCGGCCGGCCGCAGACGCTATGCGTGTCGATCGGCGGTCGGTTGTCGCTCGAGCGGTCATATCTAGCACATTCAAACAAAAGCTGCGATTCAAAACTCTACATTGCCGAGTCACGCCGAAGAGCGCAACACACACACACATATATATATATATATATATATATACATGTGTATAGGAAAAGTGATCACGAAAGAGAGAGCAAGATGGGGGGCGCTATAGTGCATTGACATGTCTATCTATCACCAGGTGTCGCAGCGTACCTTCACTCTCGTCGAGGAAAAACAACAACAACAACAACAACAACGACACCAACAGTTGCAACAACTTCTGATGGTTCTTCTGTGGATGGACACTTCGAGCTCAAACAGTTGTCTCGTTGGAAACGCCTCGCTCTTAAGCTCAGCGCTCCGGCCGGATTAACGCAGAAGGCTTAAGGTAACGCTTGACTTCGGACTGGACCGTCGCTGACCCCTGAGCTGAATGATGAACTCAGACTCGACGATGCAGTGCATTACAAGCCTCAAAGCGTTCATGTTTATATATATATATATATATATATTTATCGCTCGCACTGGATCCATAAGAAAGGGGGCTACCATCAAGCAAGAACACGGACAGCTGATTCTTAACCTCACGTGACACTTTTTTACCATCATTTTTATTAAGGCGAGCACTGCCGAGTGTGCAAACGTATTGTAAATTATTAATAAATCATCACAATATTATATTTATATATATATATATATATATATATATATAAAAGGAAAATATATATGCATGAATAAGTAGATAAATGAATTATTTGAGGCTGTTTGGACAACATCATGCGGGCTTTAGACTAGTGAAAACAGAACTACTAGAGACCAGAAAGTAAGAAAACGGAGATCTACCTCGACCTTTCTGATGATACCTGCAATACGTAGCGGTACATAAAAGTTTCCAGACGAAGCAAACCGACACGAAACTGTAAACTTTTTCATCCGTAGAAGCCGTCATTTTTGATTTAATGAAATAAAACCTACCATGAATCTTCAGAGAGATGACGATGTAGGTACTGCGGTAGCTCAGAGCTAAATATCAAACTCTAAAATGTGCCAAAGTCGATGTATTGTATGTAGGTTTCTATATGCCTTATTTGTCGATCTGAAGGCCGCTTTTGACACTGCTCCGCGAAATATTGTACTCCAGAAGCTCGCCAATGCAGGTGTTGGCCCCAAGACACTAACCCTAATCGCCAGCATTCTTCAAGCAAATCCGATAATCCTTGACGATTCGATCTGTGAGCATGAGCCCGTTATCCAGACCACAGGTTATGCTCAAGGTGAAAATCTTAGCCCACTGCTTTTTCTACCCTTCTCAGCGATCTGCCGCCAATAATTCACAAAGAACACGATACGGTCGGCATCATACTATATGCTGACGATATCGTCATGTACAGTCGTGACAAGTTGGAGTTGCAGCGAAGCATACGCACCCTGGAGGGGTATTGCGAGAACAACGGCCTTAAGATTAACGCCGAAAAAACAAAAGCTATCAAATTTAGACCTGGAGGACCGCTTGCTCGGTCCGATCGCTTGAAACTCAGTACTGGTGCAGTCTAGTTCGTTAACACCTTCTGTTACCTTGGGGTTAACTTTTCGATGAAGGGCACAACCTTTGGACAACACATCGCCGAACGAACTAGAAAAAGTCTAGTCGCGATGTCTACAATCGAAAAGCCCCAACAATTATCCCTGACCACACTCAAAGCACTTTTTGACCTGAAAGTTGCTTCGGTGGCGGCCTACGGCATCCAGGTCATATGGGAACACCTCAGCCTATCACAGCTAGAAAAACTAGATAAGGTTAAGCCTACGTTTTTCAAGCTAGCCATTGGGTTGCCACGAAATGCGAAAAACCGTCTAGTTTACCTTATGACTTCTACTCAACCACTTGTAAAAGATCTAGTAACTAGATTCCGTCTCTCAGAAACCGCTGCTCTTATTCAGTTTAGAGAAAACTTTATGAAGAAAGTTCGAGCAGTTCCCGGAAGCTTCTTTAATTCGCCAGCAATGGTCACACAGAACTGGCAGAGACCACTACAACCCAACCGACATCTCGTGACCCGCTATTCACTTCACGGGTTTCACTATAAACTCTGTCATCGAAGAGGCTTCCACGATCCTGATGTCGGCTGTGTGTGCTGTTTATGTAACCAGCCGTGCCCTATCTACCATCTCGATACCTGTCAGAGAGCTATTTCTCTTACGCAGTTAGCTCGATGATATTTTAATACTTATCTATGAACATGTGTTTTATTACAATGATCTATATATATATATATACAAATCATACATATGGTGCAATAAATAAATGATGATGATGAAAGTCGATGTATTAAATCAGCTATTGAAAAGGATGATGGGCAAAATTCTCCTAAGAGCGTGTTTAGATGACAATTCTAGCACTAACGTATACCTAGTATTGTTTAACACCGTTATGTGATATGAAGGATGTTGGGACACTCACAACTTGTGTTTCACCATAAACATTTACCGATGGCCCCAATTTGACAAGAGAAAGAACAGTTTATCAAACAGCACATTACGTTTTTCATTCCCAAAAAAGTTTAATTTCAAACACTTTTTATTAAATGCTTGTTGTTGACGAAATTTAAAATAAATACGTTCAAGGACATTAAACCAGGCTTGGCACAAAAAAAGCAACGAGAAGCTACATACTCTAGCTAACGGGCACGAAAGAAACGAACCAAGCATTAGGTGGGCCTGTCGGTGAAAACGTTTCAATGTGGACCGTTTGGAAATCAACTACAAAAGGGAACCTACTGCTGCACTTTCTTGCATTGGTCTGTACACACAAATGCACAAATTCCACATATACATCGTATTCATGAGATAGTTTTTGATTAAGCACAGCAGGGGCCTTTAAGGGCCGAGTGCAACTTTAACGTTAACCATTTCATGCGATGATTACTGACTCGTAAGTGGGGCAGCAGCAATGATCGAAGCAGCAACGGTAACTTCTTTAGGTGGATCTCATCGTCGTGTCTGAGACACGTTGGAGCCACGCCTGAACACGCGCCTGGCTTTACCGATACGGTCAACGTCGGCAATCAGCCAGACAGTCACGTTGTAGTAATCGTAGTAGTAGTAATAGTTGTAGTAGCCGTGATCGTCGTCGTCGCAATAATAGTGGAAGTTTTTGTTGTAGTAATAGTAGTAGTAATACTCGTGAGAAGCTAGAGTAGGAAAAGAATAGGCAGGACACATTTGACCGGTTGGTCGTTTGGTTACAAACAAACGAAAAGCCGGTGATTTCTCCATGAACGCCGCGTTACGAGTTACGAGTTCGTCAGCGCTTATTGGGGGCTCTAAGCAGTCTGCCGCCACAGCATCATCATCATCCTCATCCTTAACCTCGCTATCCTCTTCATAACTTATTGCATAGCCGCCGCCGGCGGCGGTGTCGAAAGCCACTGGTAAATGCAAGCGCAATAAGCGTGAGCAAATAACTTCGGCAGTCCGTCCCTCCGGCCGTCCCACTTGTACAGCAGTCGGGTTTCTGCCGTATTGCCAGGATCACAGACTTCTGGGGGTTCTGTGGGTTTCTGGGGCTGCTGGGGGTTCTGTGGGTTTCTGGGATTGCTGGGGGTTCTGTAGGTTTCTGGCGCTGCTGCTGCTGGCACCGCTGCGTGTTGCCTACTCTGAGTTCTGGCTACTTTGAGATGCGCACACACACACGCAGCAGAAGCACAAGTAGCAACTCGACGTAAATGACAGGACGGCATCACTGAGCCCAGCTAGCCGGCCAGCATGGTGGTGATGCTGACGAGGGCAATGATGATAAGGGCAATGATGATGAAGACGAGGACTATGACCGCCGGGAAGACCGTAACGATAAGTGAGTCAGCAATGACCAAGACGACGACAACGACGGCGATTACTACCACCACCGCCGCCACCACCACCAGGGTGGCCTGAAATGGTGTTGCGGAGGGCCGTCACTAGGACCGGCGAATTCAAGAGCGGGGCAAACAGATAAAGAGAGAACGCGCGCGCGCGAGAGAGAGAGAGGAGATGGTAGTGTGAGAGGTATGGTAGAAAAGTAGAGAAAACGAGAGAACCGGCTCCCGTTAGTAGTAGCCGGTTGAAGCACAAAGAGATGACGACTCAGTCGTTCGGCGACCGGCTGAGAACCGGTGTCGGAATACACGAAGAGTTTTATCGTTCAACAAATAACAATCCCACCACCACCACCACTTCGTCGTCGAGATGCTTGGGTAGTGAAACGGGGTGGGTAGAGAGAAGAAGGGGGAGGGACGCCCGCCCGCCCGCTCGACGGTTAAGGCGTTGATTGAGTGTGTGTTCATTAGGCGCGCACGCGTGGAAATGTATATATATATATATATATATAAATAGACCTCACATCGCGTTCCAGAATGTCTGTTAGTTGGCATGCGAAGCGCTAGGGGGCGGGTGTGTACGAGCAGAGGCACGCATGTACGCGGATTACGGATACTTTCCGCCTGCCTCCGTTTGTCGGTGGAGCGAGCAAACAGCGGCAGCAGAAGCAGAAGCTGAAAATGAAGCTGCCGACAATGAACAACATGGCCGCAATCGGAAAACGGCGGTGTCGTGCCGACGATGAAGCTTTGATTTGAGATCCCGAAACGATGACTGTTACGGCAACGTGGTCGCCTCGCTCAAATACGCCTAACAGGCAGCAACTGGATCGGAAAACTAACAATTCGGCGGATAGGGGCAATTTATCACTCGATGTTGACGATGATATGTCGTCCAATACCGCCGGCCGTGTCAAGAGAGAGAAATGTCGGAGCTTGTGCGAGTATGTGTGTGTGTGTGTGTGTGTTGGTAGCGCTAGTCAACAGCCAACCGGTAGCGGCGATCCATACGATGACACTGTGGTTACGTGCCACCTCGCCGAGTTCCTAGAAAGTCGGTTAGCATTAGATACGAGCCAATTAGTAAAATATGTAGGTATGTATGTATATGTATATATATATATATATATATATATATATATATATATATATATGTATATATATTATATGAACTTATTTCAAAGTTTGGTAGAACTCGATAAGAAAATACATTTTCCCAATCAACGCAGGGGCGGAAACGTCTTGTTTATGAATAAGCATACAATTTATAAAAGTAGCTATTCTGTCTTTTCTCCTACATACTTATACAACATAAAAAGCCAGCAAGCAACACGCCGTGTGGCATACTACACAGTGAACGCATCTTATTAAAAAAATCAACAATATATTGTAAATGAATCTCATATCAATCTATTTACCTCTAGCGCAGAGACGTAAGTATCAAAGCTTAACACAATATACAATGCAACTCTTGTCAGGGGCGTACGTGAGGTAACGAAAACAGGCCCAGGATGTCTATAGAGAGATCATTTAGAACGCTAGAGCAGATATAAGCTATATGTCAAGCAGGTATGTTTCAAGGACTGTTAGGGAAACCCTAGATATATTAACATGTCCGGCTCTCGGTGCCTTGAAGATCTGCCTCAAGATAAATTCCAAGCCCGAAGGTTCCTTTCGGGCTTGGATTGAGATGGGGTGGATGTTAAAAAAAAAAATTTTTAATCTCGTATTTTAATTCTAGGTATGTTTTTCACCAAAACAAGACACTATTACACTACAGAGGGACTCTAGTCAAGCCCGATTCAGAGCACAACGTATGTGCGATATGGCGTGTATCAGGAGACGGCGATGATAGGGAAGCACTTTGTAGAGGAAGCCCTTATAACACGCAGCGGTTTATAGGACGAAAGGGCACTTCCCTTAGACCTTAGGTAAAATATTGGTAGGTTATTACTAGGACTACTACTATCAATATATATATATATATATATATATATATATATATATACATATCGTACACGGCTATTCGCATTACGGAATAACCTAGCAAAAAAAAACATGTAAGTTCAACAAGTTCTTAAAATGAAAACCAAGAATTTTCCGAATCTTGTTTTTAATTTTTTCTTATTCGATATACTTTCCGAGAAGCTCAATACACTTTTCCCACCGAGATTTTAGAGCATTTATACCTCTTGAGTAGAATCCCGCGTCTTCAGACTGAAAATAGGCATTGACAGCAGCCTTAACCTCTTCATTGCTGAAAAAACGCTTTCCACCGAGACTATTCTTCAAATGTCCGAAGAGGAAATAATCAGAGGGGGGCAGGTCTGGAGAATAGGAAGGTTGTTCAATAAGTTCGAACCTCAGTTGGGCCTGTTTTGCCGATGCTTGCCGCGACTTGTGTGCAGGAGCATTGTCCTAGTGAAACAGGACAACCTTCTTCTGCAAAGCGGGCCGTTTCACGATGAGTTCTTGCTTCAGGCAGTCCAACAGTCTTGCATAATATTCTCCCGTGATCGTTTTACCGCTCTCAAGGTAGTCGACCAGATATATTCCTCGTTGGTCCCAAAAAAACCGTAGCCATCATCTTTCCAGCAGATGCCGTTGTCCGCACCCTCTTCGGAGGTCCTTCACCAGGTGCACACTATTGGCGAGATGCTTCTTGGGTCTCGGGAGTGTAGTGATGGACCCAGCTTTCATCTACGGCCACGATTCTGCGCCAAAAATCCGACGGATTTTTTGACATCTTAACCAAATTTAGCTGTGAAGAGGAAACACGCGCGTCTTTTTGGCCTTGGTTGAGCAAATGCGGCACCCATTTTGCTCTGAGCTTTTTCATCTTCAAGTTCTCGTGCAGGATGAAATGCACACTACCCAAACTGATCCCAAGGCCTCCGCTATCTCCCTAATGTTCACTCGCTTATCTGCGGCAACGATTTTCCGCACTTTTTCCACGTTTTCCTCATCAGTTGCCGTTTTTGGGCCTCCTGAACGTAGTTCATCCTCGGTGCTCCTGCGACCTCTTTTTAACTCATTAATCCAGTTGGAAACAGTGACAAAACATAGCGCAGAGTCATCGTACATCTCGTCTAACTCAGTTTTCACTTGAATCGCATTCCAACCATTGAAATAAAAATGCTTGATAACGACTCTAAACTCTTTTTTTCTCAATTTTTCAAAATTACGCCGATACGTTGCACGGGAAAAGCGATCAAACGAACTCGCAACGGCCAATCACCATAATATTTTGACTGCTAGCAGTCAAAACGTTTCCGTTTCCAATAGCGTTGAAAGCGCGTCAAAATTCGAATTCTGAAAAGCTCATTTTAAGGACCTGTTGAATTACCCATATATATATATATATATATATATATATAGTGACGCACTTATACAATGTTGTATACATTATGTTCGTATGTAGAAATGCTATAAACAGTTTAACTAAAAAAACGTAAAATGTTCTTTAGTTGCAGCAATGTTCAACTTTTGATGGGTATAATAGCCCGTTCTGTATCCAGAAAGCAAAACCTGTGCAAGCGTTCAAAAACACGCAAATGAACACGTTTTGCAGGGCTGGCATTTAATGTAAACTAAATTAGGGACGATGTCATGGGGCTGCCATTCGTGTTGTTCTTTAAATTGCCCAAGAAGGTACGTATGAAATTAAACAATAGTCTTCAAGATTTTAGGTTTTAGCGTAGAGTAGGTCATTTTTTATAAAGACAACGACCGAGAGACACCTGGGGACGAAAGACCTTTCGTAAGAGAGGAGCACATGTAAAAACGCAACCAGTTATATAATAAATATAGTTACAAATACGTTCAAGCAGGTTAAAATCAAGCAGCCATCATTGATAAACTACTTATTATTACTAAAAAAAAAACTTTAATTGTCGCTGTTCATATTGATGGTCTTTGCCTGGATTTGCCTTTCGATTTCTCCGTGCTTTTTGTTGAAATTATTTTTGCTATCGCTACGCCGCTTTACTGCTAGGCCATTCGCGTTTGAATTGAACTGGCTAGCTTTGCAACACGTTGATTCAAAGGTTCTAATTGTGTTCAGCTTACCTACAAGAACTTAGAGCCCCTTTACATACGTACTTATTCCTACGAAATATATTAATTTACGATTAGTGAGAGTATATTACTCTCACACACACACAGTGAGAGCACTAAAAACAAATGCGGCGTAAATGGGCTCTCTGCCGGGCCAACCAACAACTGATAAGTAGAGGACACGAGAATTAACAGAGTTGAGTTTGTTCGTTTAGTTGTAAAGCATAACTTACCTCACAGTTTCTTTTTTCGATATTGCTTATTGTTTTCGGCTTATTTGTTTTGTGGGTTGTTTTCAAATTAAATAATATATATATATATATATATATATATACATATTCATATATATATATATATATATATATGCACACATGTGCGTACGTTTGTGCATATGTGCACGACTCATAGGCGTGCTCTCAAATCAAATGGTCTCGTGTGTTCGGGTCGGGCACTCGTTCTGGTCCTGAACCCTTTGATCTTCTGTTGTCTGGGTCGATCTTCGCCAGACGACAACGACAACAACAACAACGACGACGACAACAGCAGCAGCAGTAGCAATGACGGCGAGAACTGGCGCCGACGACAACAACTTCGTCCGTATGCGATGTTGTGCCGCGACGAGCGTTTGTTCCAGCAGTCGGTCGTCTAGTCTAGTCTCGTGAGCAAATGTTAGCACGCGCCTGCCTGCGCACGCGTGCGCGCTCTCTCCCCCCTCTCCCCCTCCCCTGTCTCACCCCCTCCCCCGTCTATCTCTCTCTATCTCTATCTATATGTATATATATCCCTCTGTCTATCTATTACTCGCTTACAACCCGTTCGACCGAATGACCGATGAGAGGCGACCGCGACGCTGACGGACTGACACATCGACGGAGCCCACCGGCCGGCCATCCGTCCGGTTGGACCTTGCCGCGACAGAAGGTGGTGGCGGCGGAGGAGACGACGACAACGATGATGCTGTTGTTGCTGCTGCTGATGGCGATGGGGGTAGTGGTTGGTACCCCACGCTACAGACGACTGCGGCAGCAACAGCAGCAGCAGCACGCGAACCTACTGCTCATTCACCAGCCGTTAACTTAGCGCAAAGAATCGCTCTTCGGCTGCTGCTGCTGCTTTCACCGCCACCACCTCCACCACTACCGGTGCTGTTGCTGTCACAACTAGTCGTCGTCGTAGTAATAACAACAACAGACAACCCCAACAACAACATCGCCAACACCGTCGACAACTTAGCGGTGACGACGACGAAAACTACGCTAACAGTGGCCGCAGCCGCCGTCGTCACCATCATAACAGCGTCAGGACCCTTCTTGGCCTACGGCTTTTTGGGGCTGGCAAACAGAGTTGGGGAAGGTGGGGCGTGGGGGAGGGGGGGTGGGTAGGAGAAGAATGGAAAGGGGGAAAGAAACGAAAGAAAAAGAAGAAGAAGAGATGAGTTCAAAACAGCACAAACCGCTATGGTGGCGTTGGTGCCCCAAAGTTGCGGCGGGGGAAGCCGGCAGCAGCTGGCAGTGAAGCAAGCTTGGTGGTTGGCGTAAGGAACGATCGACAATAGTTCAACAGCCTAAGCAGCGAAAGCGGCCATTTCAACGTAGCAGCAGCAGCAGCAGAAACAACAACAACAACTGACCGACTGAACAGGGTCGCAGAGCAGGCCGTCGATTCCTGGACACCAGCCAGGCCAGGACAGCACAGGACAAGACAGGCGAGGCCAGTCTTTCTGCAGGGAAAGGGGTTTGTTCACACGACATATGCAGAATCTGTCGTAGGCCAAAGACCGCAGACCGCAATCGACTCGATTCGAGGCCTGTTTTCGAGTGCGAGAATCGACCTACTACTACTACTACTACTACTACTACTCTACCTATCTCCTCTCCTCTAGCACTCCTCTACTTGGTTGTGGTCAATGCGTCCGCGCATCCAGACCTATTTGCTTACCGCAATAGACACTGATGCTAGTCGGCTGGCACGGGTCCTCAATCCGGCCAAGTTTCGTGTTTGATCATTGCCCGAGACAGAGGCTTACGGGGGACGACCTTCAAACTAAACTCAAGCAAAGCAACGCCTGTGCAATGGCCGTGAAACTAAATAACTTCTAGGTTACTACGTAGCGGACGGCGTATCGCGAAGTGTCGACGATGAAACCGTTAACTACACTATGACAAGAGGTGCGACTGTGCAGAGGAAGGTAGGTTCAACGAATGAATAGTATATATTGACTGGCTAGGCACCGTTATCTAGCGGATATCAATATAGGCTGCTGCGAGCGACAGAATACTGTCCAGCGAAAACATCCATAGAAGAATGGCAGTAAAGCCAGTAATACGGATTCGGGACAGGATCTTACTTACTCTACGATGTATTAGCTAAATCTGCCTGTGAGTGGTAGTCACAAGATTGCTCTTCTTTTGGTACGACCCACTTTGGCCAGTCATGCCGAGAACAGAATTCCCAGGCTGAATTTACTTGCGTAACTTCTTAGCGGAAACTTAGAGAGATCGTTTTTTTTTCGAAGAGGCCTTCTACTAGAAGACGAGTTGAGGACCAACTTGAAAAAAACACTTAATTCCCACTGCTTTAGTCCGCATAAATTAGGGCCCAGCATCGCGCAATGTACAAGAAGCGGACCTGTTGAAGACTTTACACTGCTACTGCCAAAAGCCAACTGTTTTCGCTCTGATCCTCGATTTGCTCAACGCAAGGTCCCTTGTTTGTTTTACGCTGCCTTGCTTCCGAATTCGCTTAGACACACTCACAAGCACACTCGCTTGGGGGTAGCATCAGCAATAGTACTAATACAGAGCGCGCTGTACTGCTATAATATTAGTGCTATATTTGATATCACGGTAGGAGGAGGTGGAGGAGGAACCTGCTGGAAGTAATTGTTGTGTTGTCTTGAGTATTTGGCGCGAGTATTTGATCCGTGCTGCTGTGCTGATTCTGGAGAGTGCAGGAGCCGAGAGCCAGGCGAAACGAGTTGTCAACACAAGGAGAGGAGTCCGGGCGGGTGGAAGAAAGGCGGGGGGGGGAGCGCGGCGCCTGTGGAGGGGAAATAAAGAGGTTTATAGATCGAAATAAAGAGAGAATAGACACGTGCGTGTGGCACCGGGCGGGGGTCATGCTAAACAGACGCACGCGAGCGTGCGTCGCCTCAACAATCCGATCTTCGATAGGTTCCTGCTGCCCTACGATCGTCTCTGTTCGGGCTAGGCCGAAACCTCCGTGGGACGCGTGAGCGCCCACATGGTGTAGTTGCTGCCGATGTTGGTGTTTTTATTGTTGTTGCTTCCGATGTTGTTGTTTTTATTGTTGTTGCTTCCGATGTTGTTGTTGTTGTGTTTGCTGTCAAAGCGTGGTTGTGGTTGGCGTCCCGTCACTGTTGCTCCTATTGCTGCTGCTGCTGCTGTTGCCGCCGCCGCCACCACTGCTTGCCGTTCGTCACACGCCGCCAGGATCGGATTGTTGTTGTTGTTGTTGCTGTCGCCGTCTGTGTCGTCTCGAGTTGTTGCTGTTCTGTCGTCAGAAGAGAACGATCCTTAGCGGTTCATCTCTCGGGTGCTTCTCGATGAGGTCCGAAGCTCTTGCGGACGGACCATCAACAGCTATCTATCTAACAGCTAACGAAGGGTCTCCAGCCAGTGTTGACGACAACAACAACGACGACGACGAAAACAACAACAGCAGCAACGATGACGACGGCAGCAGTGGTGACGACGACAGCAACGACAACAACAACAATGACGCATTCTGGTACTAGCGGTAGTGGTAGCAACGCCAGCAAGATCAGTAGTAGCGTCAGCAGCAGCAGAATTAATAGCAGCAGCATCGTCATGAACAGCATCAGTAACGATAATAACAACACCAACAACAACAACACTAAGACCTGGCTGCTCGAGGACACCTCCCGCAACAACAACAACAACAACAACAACAACAACAGTAGCAGCAGTGGCAGTGGAAGGAGGAGGAGAAGGAAGATAATAATGATGATGAGAAGCAACAAGCAGAGAACAAGGAAGAGCAGAATCACAAGAGACACAAGAGCACCACGCGCACGAGTCGTCTCTCCGTGCACCTTCCATTCACTCTCCCTCCATCTCCATCTCTCTCTATCGCTCTATCTCTCTCTCTTCTTCTCGCTCGGCGCTGGGGATGAGCCTGCTGGTGCGGACGGCAAGCTGCTCTGTATACATGCATGCATGCATGTATGTATGTATTGATGTAGATGCATGCTCAAGGTAGGTAGCTAGTATATGAAGGTAGGTGTGTATAAGTGTGCACACAACAACAACAACACAGTAGCAACAACAACGGCAACAACATCGACAACAACAACGCCGATAACGACAACGACAACAACATCGACGACAACAACAACGACATCGACAACAACAACAACGTCGACAACAACACTAATAACGACAACAACATTGACAACAACAACATCGACAACAACAGCAACAACAACAACAACAACAACATCGACAACAATAACGCCGATATCGACAAGGACAACAACGTCGACGACAACGACAACAACAACGACAACAACATTGACAACAACAACATCGACAACAACAACAGCAGCAACAACAACAACAACAACAACAACATCGACAACAATAACAGCAGCAGAAGGAGAGGAAGGTAGGGGTAGAAGGCCACAGCAAAGACAGCAGCAGTAGCAACAGCAGCAGCAGCAGTAACAACAACAGAGGCTGAAGTCGTCGTAGTCGTAGTCGTAGTTGTAGAACCAGCAACCAGCAGGCATGTGCCAGGCGCGTGCTCTCGCAGCCGCCGCCGCCACAGCAGCAGCAGCGACAACGGGAATAGCCTGGCTAAGCTGGCCTGAGGTTTGAGCCACGCGAGACGACGTGTCGCACACAGCAGCCAGTCACCCTAGTAGTAGTAGCAGTAGTAGTAAGGCTGATAGGGTCGTCGTCGTCGGGGGAACGGGAACGAAATGGGCGGCGGGGGGGCGGGGGGGCGGGGGGGGGGTCGCTAGGCTCCAGAGGCCCCTGGGCGGGAGCGGCCGGCTGGCTGGCAGGCTGGTTTTCTTCTTTTTTTCTTTTCTCCTTCGTCTTCTTCTTCTTCATCTTTCTTTTCTGCATCTGCTGGTGGTGGCGTGGCCGCCGCGCCGCCACCGCCATCACCGCTAGTTTAGCTACTTAGTTGGCCTGGCTACTACTTCTACTAGTATGCTAACTGCATCGGCCAAGGGTAACAGCCAGCGGCCGAACTGACGAAGAAGAAGCGAGGGGGAGACAGAGAGAGAGAGGGGGAGACAGAGAGAGAGAGAGGGGGAGAACGATAGAAACCGCGGCAGTGCTAGAGAGAGAGAGGGGAATAGAGAGACTGGGTGAATAAGCAAGCGGACTCATCTAGCCAGCCAGCCAGCCAACATCTAGCCATCATGCCATCCGACGTTCTAGAGAGACGTCGTCCTATATCGCAGAGAGGAGCAACCTGGTCGTCGTGGGGCTCTGGCTGCTACACAGCGCGGACGATTCAGGATGATGATGATGACGATGATGATGGTGGCGGCAATGATGGTGATGGTAATGATGAGAATGATGATGGTGCTGGTGGTGGCGGCGGCGGTCATGATGGTCATGATGATGATGATGATGCAGAACACTGAACAGCAGGCGACCCGCTGGTAGAGTCGAACGCCACCAACCAGCGGCACTTTGAGCGAACTGGATCATCAGATAGAAGTAGAGAGTACTTGCTACTGCCACTGTTGGTTAGCCTATGCTGCTGTTGTCGTTATTGTTGTTGTTGTTGCTGCTGTTGTTGTTGGCCGGCAACTGAGTTGCGTCGCGCCTTATACGGCATCGCTACACATGTGTGTGTGTCTGTATCCGGGGGAGAAGGTCGTCACGTTGCGGCGATGTTGTTGTTATTTTTGCCGTTGTCGTTGTTGTTGTTGCTGTTGTTGTTTTTGTTGTTGTTGGTAGTAGTAGCGATTGTAGTTGTTTATCTTCGTCCTGTCGTCGTTTTCTGTGCCTCCCTTTCTTTTTCTTCGTCTTTGAAAAGAACGACTGTCGTACGCCACCGCCGAAGGTCAACAATGCCGACCTTAACGAGCCTTCACGAGCAGCTCAAACTGCTGAGTTCTTAGACTTCAACAATGGAAGGCCGATGTCGCAGCAGCAGCCGCAGCACCGCTAATGTGGCCACCACAAGGAATGGCCAGTTCCATCGAGGAGCATCGAGGAAAGTTAGACGTCGTGCTGCTACTGCTGCTGTGAGGTAGGTGAGGACGACGAAGAGCAGAGCAAAACAGAAGTGATGTCCGCGCTTCGTGATCGCCGCACGCGCAAAGGCAACGCGCTCGCTCGCTCGCTCGCTCGATCGCTGGGACACCTGGAAGCGTCGACGATTCGCTCGATCGACGAGCGGCCCTATGAAGTGCCGTCCTGTGTGCCACATACATCATACGTCATCAATCGAAGATTATACCTCTAGTCTCTATTTAGGGTTCTTCCTTTCTCTCTCTCTCCCTCTCTCTCTTTATCTCTTCAGATATATATATATATATATATATATATATACATATATATATATATATATATATATATATATATATATATATATATCCGTCTACCCAATTTTCTCTCCTCTCGCAATCAATTTCCTTCTGCCCTTCTGCAACGAAATAACAGTTACTATTAGGCGATCTTTTGTAGAGAGAGAGAGGGGAAGAGAGAATAGGGCGACTGTCAACACAGTGGCACGCGTCAAGCTCTACGCTCTGCCCGCCGACGTTTCGCCGAGCGGAGGGGCGAGGGGCAACCAACGAGCGTTGCTACTGAGCT
Source organism: Dermanyssus gallinae (assembly GCA_003439945.1). Classification (NCBI taxonomy): domain Eukaryota; kingdom Metazoa; phylum Arthropoda; class Arachnida; order Mesostigmata; family Dermanyssidae; genus Dermanyssus; species Dermanyssus gallinae. The sequence continues at coordinate 54,264 of QVRM01005186.1, forward strand.
TATCGCGGACACAAATATTTACCATCAGTGAGACAATCGAGTGTCGTCTGAACACGACGTTTTCCCTCTTTTTTTCTCTCTCTCTCTCTTGCTTTCTTTCCCTTTCTCGCTCCTCGTCATTGCTTACGGTGGCAGGTGTGCCGTCGTTATACGCCGTGTTGACGCGATCGCGCCCCCGGGTCCGGGTCATCCCGATCCGAGTGCTGAGACTAGCTAACGTGACTCGGACCGGAAGCTCCATCTGTCCCGTTAGGATAACGTTGGCGGCGGCGGCGTCGGCAACGACGTCGGCGAGGGGGGGAGACCGAAAACGACGCCCTCTTCGGCACGCTTCGCGCTGTGATTCGTCGCGATAGATATCGTCGCTCGGTCATGGGCCATAGTGGCGTCGTTCCTCCCTCCGCTCCTATGGCGGCATCGTTGTGTCGTTTACATCGGCCGCCGCCTTCCCCCGCTGCTGGGGGAGGGGGGGGGGGGGTAAAAGGGCTATTGTATGCAGCCCTTTTACCCCTACCCCCAACCCCCCGTCCACGGCCATCTACAGCCCCCCACCCCCCGTCCACGGCCATCTACCGCCCCCCACCCGTATTCCTTTTGCTGTTCTGCCCCCCCCCATGTTTTCCTTGTTGATTCCGGTTCGGCTTAGCGTGGCGTAGCCCGGCTCGGCTCGGCCTGGCCCATCAACGGTAGGCTCGATGACTGACGGGGGTCCTCAAGGGAGGAGCAGTGTCTTTGAGAGACGACAACGGCCGACACAGACAGACGGACGGACAGACAACAGCATCTCCGTACGTCATCAAATTGAGCAGATGCGCTCCAGTTCTCCGGCGGACGGGTCGATATATTGGCAGATTCTTACCTGCGAACCTGTGTATGTAGCTGCTAGGGGGTATGATGACCGCACGATGGCGGCATGGCTAACTATCGCCAAAAAACTCTCTCGCTTTTGGCGTCGACAATAAACGACTGACGATTGATTCGTAGGTAGTAAGTAGCTTTAGTGATGGCGGTGGTGGTGGTGGTGATGACGGTGAAGATAACACTTGTCGTCTACTAGTAGTAGTAATAGTAGTAGTAGTAGTATACACGATGTTTGGCACCGATGGCACCGTCTCAGCAAAAGGCAAAAGGTGAACAAATAATACGTCGGCTCGCTTACAAACGTCGCCCGCGTTCGATTGTCTCACCAACCGCCGATTTCGTATCGGCCGCGCGTCACCAAACAAGGCGGCTTGGGGGCAGCGGAAGACACCGGGGGGGGGGGGGTCAAGAGATCGGACAGACCGCAATCATCATCATCATCTTCTTCCTCGTCTGAGTGGAGCAACCCGTTCGACTGTACCAGCACGGTCAACTGTCGATCTGTTGTTATACTATTCGGTGCTACTGATGCTGGAGTGTTTACCTACGATTATCCGCCATAATATTGACTATATATATATATCATCCGCTATAATATTGACTATACACTGGACGTCGCCAGGGCTAGTCGTCGTATCTGTTGTTGTTGTTGTTGTTGATCTGACGTTTTGACTTTGTGCCGCCGGTCAGCTGCAAACAGTCCGCATGCGTCAACCGACGCTGCCGTCGCTGCTGCTGAAACTCGTGCTTCTGTACCAGCGCAGCGTTTGAAAACCTTTGAGATAAGTTTAACGTTTTGTTGTGATGATGCCTTTTTTTCTCTTCCTTTTTTCAACCCCCCCCCCTACCCCCTCTCTCTCCTCTCGCCTAGTATCTATTTCACTCTATCTCTCTCTTTGTCTCTGTTGTCTCTTCACTCTTGTCTCATCGTCGTACTTCTGTTCTCGGACAGCATCCGAACCACCGGCGACTTTGTCGTCGACATCCATCCATCTGTTTGTCTGTCCATCCGTTCGTCAGCCAGTCGGCATAGATGATCGATCCAAAGCAATTTGCTTGTCACCTCGTCGTTCGACAACGACGCCTGCTCAGGTTCGAAGTCCGATGTAGCGGACAGCCAGGCACCCAAGCAGGCAAGTAAGCAGAACTGCCGCAACAGCAGCAGCAACAACAACAATAGCGATACAACCACAGAACAGCCGCCTCGACGTCAGTCAGTCGGCGTGTCGCGGTCGCTTCACTTCAGCTTTCCCACCACCTCCTGCAACCCTCCTGCGAAACCCACCAGGCGTTGCCAGGCCAGATGCCGCACCGAGCGCACATCGAGGGTCGTCGTCGTCGTCGTCGTCTTGGCGTCATCATCATCGAAGCGGCCAGCGTCGGACGAAGCTCTCGTCGTCGTCGTCGTTGTTGTTGTTGTTGGCGGCTGGGGCTTGAGACGTCGAGGTAAGTACTAGTGGGGTGTAGATGTGTTTGATCAGAGATGCGACGCGTGCGCACGCAGTCGCCATGGACGGGCCGCATGTCCGCTACCCGCTCGTCACTCATCATGATACCCGGCCACGTTCCAGCTGCTGCTGCTGCTGCTGATGTGACTGAAACAATCGCCATCGCTCTTATTATTATTATTATTATTATTATTATGAATGTGATTTCTAATAAAACGGCGTTAAAGTATTTAAAGTAGCGTGTCACAGCTTCTAACACACTACTTACATAGCTTCTTCACGGTTCACACTGCGTGCTGCGGATCACAGACACCGCTTTGGAATCTGCATCAAAATCAACTCATTCGTCTGCCTCGTTTAATTTCATATTCTATGTGCCGGAGCCTCTAGGACCACGCGTGCGTCCCTACCAATGGAGCCCGGTGCTTCGTACATAATGGTGTCGCTTTACGAGCTTGGAGTACTGACGACGACGATGGAACTCATATCACACGACTGTGGCTTTAAATAACTATCTATTACCCTACAGTTTGTTTCCTATACCTTAGCTCTATCTTATACGTACGCGACCACATATTATTATGTACAGTGTGGGTAACATGCATTTGTTAGGTAAAAGCCATCCACGGTTCTTTTTTTGGCTTATAGTACTTCTACATTTAGAAATACTCTAATATACACTCGTTTTTGCCAGTATAACGTTGAGCAAACAAGCAGTTTTCATAAAGTGCTGACTGCCAATCGGGTTGTATATTGGATACATAACTGAGCTTAAGGAAAAAAAAAATATATATATATATATTCGAGTCAAGTAGATAGGTTTTACAATAGCAGGAAGTATCTGTATTATCATATATATATATATATATATATATATATATATGATAATACACGTTTATCTGGAAAAGCCAGTTAAGGTCATAATTCGCTTTAAAATACCTATCATGACTTTTCCAGACTATCTTGTATTCTTAACCTGTATTAGTTATATTTTAGTTTGTAAAATTCAACTATGCAGGAATCCGCATACATTAGCTAACATGAATTCTCAAAAGTCTCTAGTCTGCACAGCGACGGCATTACGTGATTTTTGGGCTTATTTTGGCCCCATTTGACGAACGCAAAATTTTTAAGTTTTTAGTCAAGTCAAAGCCAAGTTTTTAAAAATGTAAATAGGCAACCGTTAAGTTGTTTATTTAATGTGCTCGACGGCGGCGTTTGTCAAGAACGTAAGAAAAGCGCATAACTTTTCGAAGTACAACACAGCTTTTACTGAGCACCTTTTGTGCAGCAAACAAGAAACGTTGTACTATTAAACGAAAAGCTGGTGGCTTCAACAAAACCAAAAACCAGCGTATGGCTTCTAGATTACTTGTAACCGGCTTTTAAATAACAGTATGCGTGCGAGAGAAACCTCATGAAATTGACTCGGATTATATGTGCATTTTTGTTGTGAACTGTGACTTCCATCGGAGATGCCCTTGAAAAATCTACGAGCCTGGTGGCGTTAACGGTTAAGGGTTGTTTGTTGTATTTATTTTCAGTGGCATCGAAAAACGCTTTTTTGATGTCCTTTAGCATCTTGTCCAGGTGGTCGACACCAGGCCTGGAATTAAAGCTGGGGACAATTGTTTACACCCCGTTATAAGTTTCAATATATATATATATATATATATATATATATATATATTAAACATGACTACAGACAAACTGAAAGTCATTTAAATTAGCTTTAATACACGGCCAGAATATTGCAGCGATACGTTTCACTAGAGCTGCCCTGCTGGATTCCCATTAATTAAGACCACCGACTATTCTTATTGGACGTGCTGGTCTAAATAATTGACTAATTGTTGTCCAGTTCATCGAGCATGTTATCGCAATGAAACGCACTTAATAATTAAAAAAAAAGTTAAGCCAACAGCTCCGCAGTGCGCGCTAAGTAGTTTTAGTTAGTGGAGAGACTGGGCTTTCATAACATGAATGTTAGACTTTAGAGGTCCGCTGCCACAATTCACCGGCTGTTATCGGGCTGCGCGGAGGTAATCCATACTACTGACGGGCATACATTTGACGGTTTAAGCAAACAGTCACAAGATCATACTTTGTTTATCGTAGAACAGTCATGCTTTCATTGCGATATAGCAATTTTTGGACATACACAAATTGCGAATTACATGTGTAATACGGCGCGCCTACAGTGCGTACAGCAGGGTGTGCCTAAAGTCGAATGTGATGGCTGATACGATTATCTGTTCCAAAGTATACGCACACACGTACAAACAACGACGTAGATACAAGAATGCAGAGAAGCGAAGGATTGCAACAGGCAACAGGCGATCGTCGAGCTTCATCGGCTTCATTCATTTTAGGCATGACGCCAGGATGAAGAGGCGGGAATAGGCTGAGGAAGGCTGAAGGAGGTGAGGTTCAGCGGACTTGGTTTGTTGCTGTTGTTGCGACGGTTGTCGTCGTTGTAGTTATTTCCTTTGTTGTTGCTGTTGTTGTTGTTGCTGCTGCTGCTGTTATTGTTGTAGCCATGGGCACTGTGGGCCGACGAATGGTTAGTGTCAGCTGGCAAGCGTCAACATCTCGTCGCCGAGAACTTCTTCGGCAAACCAGCAGCAGAAGTGCATCGAGACGCATTGAGTGACGGCGAAACAGCGCGCTCGCGCACGCGAGTAAAAGACACACAGGGAGAGAGAGATAGATAGATAGATAGAAAGATAGATGGATACAGGCAGGCAGGCAGACAGACAGAGAGAGAATCGTGGGCGCGGAAAAGGAGCGCGGGGAGAACCAACAGCACTGTTGAAGTCAATCTGAACTGTCAGCCAGTGAGAGAAATAACCGTAGTCTAGTCGTCGTAGTACAAACAGCATCAGCAATAGCACCCGTAGTGCTACACCCATCGACAACGACAACGATGACGACGGCGATGTTCCTCTTCATTTGCTGTCGCGTTCATTTGCCGGTGAAGTTTTGTCGTGCGCGCGTGCGACTGGCACGCGATGCGGCGGCAGCAGCAGCAGAAGATGACGAAGATTATGACGACGACGACGACAAAACAACAACAGCAACAGCAACAACAGCAACAACAACAACAACAAAAACAACAACAACAACGCACCATCAGAAGTGGGAGTTGAGAGCATGCCTTAAGTAAGCAAGCAAGTCTCAATCTGTCAATGGCCGTAGTACTAATCGTAGTGTATAGTAGTCATTGTTGTTGTTGTTGTTGTGGTGGTGGTTGTTGTTCTTGTTGTTGTTGTGGTGGTGGTTGTTGTTCTTGTTGTTGTTGTTGTTGTTGTGGTGGTGATTGTTGTTCTTGTTGTTGTTGCTGACGGGGAGGAGGAGCAGAAGGAGAAGGAGGAAGAGCAGCAGCAGCAGGAATACGACTAGTCGTAACTACGTAGTGACGGCTAGTTAGTTCCTCAGTACTCGATGCGTTCTTCTGCTGTTGCTGGTGCTATCCACGGCAACACCGAAAGCGGCGGTGGCGGCGGTGGCTGGGGGTGACGATGATGGTGGGGCTTGTTGTTGTTATAGTGAGTGAGTGACTGAGTGAGTAGGTGGGTGGGAGTCTGGCGCACGCCAAACAACCGGGCAGCAAGCGATAAGCGATATATTCACGACTGAATGAATGGACCGGCCGGCCAGCCTGGTTGCCTGCCTGCCTCCTGGCCGATTAGTCGTCACCAGCCTAGCGGTGACAGTAGCGGCAACCCCATCCCCCCCCCTCCCCGCTTCCCATCAGACACCATCACCCCCGCCAACTGAGCTCATCCGGCAGCAGCAGCAGCAGCAGCAGCAACCACCAAGCCAGCCCGCCAGATATAGACAGATAGGACACACACAAACCGACCGAGAGAAAGATAAAGATAGAGATACGTAGCTAGGTAGTTCAACGTAGGTGGTGGTTGTGGTGGTGGTGGTGGTAGTGGTAGTGGTAGTGGTGGACGCAGCAAGCGAGCTAACGAGCGAGAAAGGCAGATCGACGTCAAGGATACTGAAAGATCTAGATAGAAGATGGGCACGCTCACGTTGTTGTCTTGTTGTACTTAGCGTCTGGCGTGCGTTGTCGTCATCTATCGCCATGGCGTCTGCTGCTGCTGCTGTTGTTGTTGTTGTTGTTGTTGCTGCTGCTGCCGCCGCTTCTGCTGTTGCTGTCGAAGGACACTGAGACAACATCGTACCGGTTGACGCCGACGACGACGACGACGAAGTTATCGTTGACGTCTACGCCTGGGGTCAAGGGGGTTCGGGGATGGTCAAGGGGGGTCAAGGCAAAGTAGTCGTTTCGTATCGTAGAGCGGCCGAGCAAGACCAACAGAATGGATAATGGAAGTGAGGAAGCGACGTCAGGCAGTGTCCGGCCCATCAGCGACAACGCGGCGGGATGTTGCTGTTGTTGTTGTTGTTGCTGCTGCTGTTGCTGTTTTTGCTGTTGTTGTCGCTTCTGCTGTTGTTGTTGTTGTATTGTTGCTTACAATGTACGCGCGCTCGCGCTGACGCTGGCAACCAGGCTGATGCGGTGGTTATTGCTGTTGTTGCTGCTGACGCTAGCTTCAAGAGGCTGGTCTCGTGAAGTCTCGTGAAGGCCATCATCACGGGCCTGTCTTAGCACTAGGCCTCCTCCTATTACTTCACCACCACCACCAACAAACAGCAACAACAACAATCACAACAACAACACCGACACCCTTAGAAGTGATGATACTATTTCTATCTTCACGACTAAGGGCCACTAAGTCCATAAGCAGTCGACCAGCAGTTGGCCTATGCCTACTGTGGGCGCCTGCCGTAGACCGGAACCAGCAAACGGGTGGCGAGGGTAACTAGTGTGGCAGCCGAACAGTGAAGCAGGAAAGCAAAACAGGGGAGAAGAAAGGAAAACAGACAGCCAGAAGGTGGGGGTATAAAATCGTAGAGCTCATACTTGTGGGCGGGGGTGCGAGGTGCTTCCGACACGAACGAGGCTTCGAACAAAGTCGTATAGCAGTAGGAGGAGATGTAGATGTAGTAGTGGTATGGTCGTGTTAGTACTGGCTATGGTAGACACGTAAGTGTTGTCTGTCGGAGGTGCCGAAGGATAGGAAGGCCACTGACGAGACACGGAGAACTGAGCGAACGAGAAACGAGTATCTGCAAACGAGAACTGCTGGCAGGGGAAACGATGTACAGCAATAACTAACCACTTCAGCAACAGCAGCAGCAACAACGACAGCAGCAACAACAACAACAACAACAACAACAACAATAACAAGCATGAAGCGCAGTCATCAAACGTTCAGCGGGGGTTAGCGGAAGAAGCAGCCGGCGGCGCTCCCGAAGTAATTTGCTCGGGCAATAAGACAATGCCGGCAGTACTCACAATAGCAGAGTCATAACACAACATTAACGACGAAAATCACACCAATAATAATAATAATAATGATAATATTAGTAATAGTAATCGTAATAGTAATAGTAATCGTAATAGTAATAGTAATAGTAATAGTAATAGTAATAGTAATAATAATAATAATAATAATACCGGCAACGGCAGCAATAACATCAGTAACAACAATGACAACGTGTTGATTGTTGTTGAACGGCAAACAAGGTGTTTGCCTCTGTCAATCAACGCTTAGAGGTAAATTTTGTAAAAACGAAACTGTGCTCTTTTATTGATGAAATAACTACCTTGCTCGAAAGACAATCGAGATAGGTCAGGGCTAACGTAGAGTCAGCCTTTTGCGGTTAGTCCTAACAGTGGCAGATCATTCAATTACAAAAAACCGGCGAAGACATGCAGTTATTAGTAACATTTATAAAAATAAAAAAGAGTAATAGTAACAAAATTACACTGTTTTAACGAGTATCGTAAGCTTAGCTAGCTATGGCTTTTTAAAATGATCAAGTGGCTCTGTATGAAACCCTAAGCAGACGGCTAAGACCTTTTTTTAATAGTTTCATGACATGTTACGTTTACCTTAGTCTTTTAATAGTAAGATTTTGCTAGTGGTGCTGGTGCGTGTCGTCATGCTCGACCAAGTGCTTCCATTAGAATCCTCTTAGAAGACTTTGTGCTCAGGATCAGCGTTAGTTTTCGCTTTGGGATTCCACTAATCGAGGAATATGAGTGCAGCTGTGGCGAGAAGGTTTCACCATTTGATCACCGTGGCTTATCCTGCATCCGCAGCCGTCTGAATGATAGCCTGGCCCATGCTCTGAGATATTCTGTCTACTCTTGTGTTCCGTCGACCTGACAGTCGCAGCACTGCTCAGACCGGTTATGCTGTTTTGAAGGCAGATGTAAGAAGTGTGCATTTCTAGAAAACTCTATGGACTTTCCGCCTTTTGCCTTCGAGATCTTAGAGGGCCCAGAAAAAAAATACTGAGAGAATAATTGCTATGGTATGCAAGTGCCTCAGATTAGCCACGGGGCACCCACGTGCGAAAGGCTGTCATTGGATATACAACGCGGTAACGCCACGGCGGCGCTTGCCATCTTGTCCGGGGTAATCGACATTAGGTCTGGACGTAGGGCTGATGTGGTTTGTCGTTGCGTTCACTGGGGGACAATTGTTTACACCCCATGATTATGAGTAAAATATATGCTTATTTTGATTGCCGTAAGCTATGGTAATCGATTTGCTGTCTATCTTGCGGTTCGATCCTCTAGTCAGACGAGATTGATAACAACAACAACAACCATTTATTTCATTTGCCTATGCACGAGTATATTAGGTTTGTGTTCCCACCGATGATTACCAATCGCTGATCACACACTGCTGCTACTGTCTGCGTTTGTCGATGCCTGTCACTGAGGATTCTTTTAGGAAAGCCGTTCGATAGCTCTCACTTCTGCCTTTGCACAACAACCTCTTTGACTATCCTCTGCTGTGCAGTATTGTTGTTTTCGTTGTTGTCTTGGCTGCAGTTAACACTGTTGCTGTTGTTACACAGTATGGTGTATTGCCGTTTGCGTTGTTCTCCTTGTGTCTTGTTTCGCTGCTGATGGGTTGCGCCGTTGTTAATGTTGCAACAGGGTTGTTCGTTATTTTTTATTGTGTTGATTTTCTTGCTTCGTCTATTTTGTGGTTGTTGTTGCTGTTGCTGTTGTTGTTGTTTTTGTTGCTGCTGCTGATGTTGTACTTAATATCATCAGAAGATGAACTAGTTAGCAGTCTAGTGAAAATTTCGACCGCATTCCGTGTTGTTGTTGTTTGTTTACTCAACCATGCGTGTCACACGTTTCTATTGGCGTTGTGTCGCATCGATCGGTCAGCCTCGTGTCTCTTTATGGTCATCAACAACGCAACCATTATCTACCTTTGCCTATAACTTTCTGCATGTAGACGAGCCATGCTGCTGAGCGGAAAAATCGGACTTGGCCTGCACACACATTTGGCATCCATCGACGTCCTCTTGTTTCACCGTATGCAGCCAGCGTTCACCGTGACCATCTCAGAAGAGGACACACAAGACGGCCGGCTTCGTCACTTCGGCGCTATCCGTCACCACTGTCATGATGACCGATGGTGACCACGGCCGTCGTCGTTTTCATCACGATCATCAGTCTCGTGATTCCTCCTTCTTCTTCTGTCGTCGTTTTTTCACGTTTGCTTTTGCACAACAAGTCTCTGTCTCACTTTTGTTGTCTGATTCTCCCAGCCCTATTCTCTTATATATATATATATATATATATATATATAATTATAATATTAATAATAATTGTATATATATATATATATATATATATATTTATTTATATATATATATATATATATATATATATATATATATATATATATATATATATATATATATATATATATATATGTATATATATATATATATATATATGGAGCCAAAGAACGAGACTGATATGAGCACATAAGTCCCCTGTAACAGAGGTGCGGGGGTTTCAGGTCTGAGGCCCCGATCAAACGCCAGCACTAATAACAACAACAGCCGCAGTTCATTCAGCAAAGCTGGCTGTTACTACTGTTGTGATTTCGTGTCATTTCTTGTTAATATTAAGGCTACTGTTGTAGTTGGGGTTGTTGTTGTTTTCGTTGGTTAGCGTGTATCGTTTTAGCGATACCTTATTTTTTCCAGCGTGGTCAAGCCCGTCCTTCGGTTGCTGTAGTTGTTGCTGCTGCTGCTGCTGCCGCAGTTGTTGCTGTTGTTGTTGTTACTGTTTCCTTTGTTGTTGTTGTTGTTGTTAATGTTGTTGTTGCTGTTGCTGCTGCTGTTGTTGTTGTTGTTGCTCCTGATGCTCTTGCTGCTGTTGGGTGGCATCAATTCCTTGTGAATGGTGACGAGAAGAAAAAGAAGGGTGCACTAAGGTGGCCACCTCAGCCCAACCGCCCGACGCTCGATGTTGTGTGTGGGGGGGGATAGCGGGGTGGCGGTGGTAGTGGTTGCTGTTGTTGTTGTTGTTGTTGTTGTTGTTGTTGTTGTTGTAGTGGTCGTACTCTTTTCTCCCCTTTGTGTTCTCCTCGAATGCTTGCTTGTTCACCGCTCGAACTCGACCATAGGCCAACATGGCAGGCGGAAGACGTCTGGTCGCCTGCCTGTCCGTCGATTGGTCTGTCGGTCGGTCGGTCGATTGGTCTGTCTGGCTGTCCGGCTGTGTCTAACTAGCTATTGTTTCGTGTGTCCTTCTGCGGTCGCTGCTAAGAATGCCGACGCAGGCCGGCCGCGCGTCACAGCCTGCGTGCTGCGACAATATCGTCGGCGTCGTCAATATCGTCGCCAACAAGACGACCAACTGCCACGTGCACCAAATAATGCCAACTCAAGGCAATCCTTGCTGTCTGGTTGTTGCTCGCCATAACACCCAGCAACAACCACACCCAACAACAACAACAACGAAGACGACGACAACAACAAAAACAGTAGCAGAAGCAGCAGCAGAAGTCGCATAGCTGTCATTCGCTGGCCGAGAGTGCACACACATTCTCGTACGTTGTTTATATCGTCGTCTATCGTCGCTTTTCCGAACTCGTCTTTACAGCCCTGCTGCGGCAGTCCCGGTTAGCTGAACGGGTTAGAATGTTCTCTCGAGACAGTCTGGGGAGTAGCGGGGGGTGGGGGGGGGCGGGGGGCGATGACATTCGGTAGACTCCGTCTGGCTCGCATGCAGGTAAGCATGCACTCAATCAGCGCGCCGAACGCACAGACATACAGCTGTAGGCAGAGAGAGATTGATAGAGGGCGGGAGAGAGGGTGGTAGAGAGAGAGGAATATTGTTGTTGTTGTTGTTGCTGTTGATATTGTTGGTGCTGTTGTTTTGACTCATTTCAATTGATTGAAAAATGATCAATGGGAGATGGTTAACGCAAAAGGCAAAACTACGAGGAATACCAAGTACAGTATATATATATATATATATATATATATATATAATGTGAATTTACATATACACACACGTAGCCGTAGGTATATATATATACATTTATATGCATATATATGCATACATAAATGTGTGTGCCCCGTTGGGTATTCTTGTGTGCATACGCGCGCGCGGGCGCGCGCATGTTTAGTCGCGTGCCGGACTTAACAGTTGGTCGTCGACGTCATTCGAGGAATGGCGGGTGCCATTCGAACATCAGCAACAACAACAACAACAACAACAGCAGCAGCAGCAACAACAATAACAACAGCAAAGACAACAACAACCGCGGCAGGCGTAGCAGCCGCTGCCGCAGCAACAGCAGGCTGTTGTCGGCCGCTGTCGCGGACCGCAGATGGACGGTCCAAGAAGCCGTCAGCCATGGATCTCGGGTCAGCCATTCATTCATTGGCTCACTCATTGGCTCTCCCTATACCTTCTCTCTCTAGCTCTCTCTCTCTCTGTCTCTCTGAGAGACCGCTAGTCAAGCTGAAGAGTGCAGCATACGCAGCACCCGCTATAATAGGCAGAGGCAGCGATGATGATGATGATGATGATGGTGGCGATGGAGATGGCGATGACATTCACGGCAGCGGTCACCGCCGAGCGATCATCATCGTGTAGCACTGGTAGTAGTAGTAGTAGTTCGGTAAGCGGTAAAAATCGCGCCGCCGACAAAACAGAGACGGCGAACGGGGCACGGAGGGAGGAGACACACAGAGAGAGAAAGGGAGGGGGTTGGGGGTTGGCGGGCTTGAGCCCATGGATCAGGGTGGAAGGAGGGAGGGCGGGAAGGGGGGTGCACGTGAGCGAGTTCGTGAGGGAGTGACCATTGTGGTGTCTTGGCCGAGAGGCCATCTGAGTTAACGGAGGATGAGGCTGACGACGACGACGATGCTGCTGCTCATAGTGACGATTGTGGTTGTGCTGGTGATGATAGCGATGATGATGGTGTGATGATGATGATGATGATGTTGTACGTGATGATTATGCGGATGAAGATGATGATGATGATCGTGTAATGGTGATAATGATGTGATGATGATGATGATGAGGCTGATTGTAATGATGTTAGCAGTGGGGTGGTCGGCGGCGGCGGCGGCGTCCGCGAGGCGATTTCACCTGGTTCAGCTTACTTCAATGGACTACAGACGTCGTCATGAACAACAACAACAACAACGACGACGACGGCTACCGCCGAGGGTCACGGGATACCGAGTTGTTGGGATAAGCGACAAGTAACAACAAGGACAACGACGACGACGACGACGACAACAACAACAACAACAACAACAACAACAACAACAACAACGACGACGACGACAACAACAACGACGACGACACGTTATTCTCCCCTATCGATTGTAGCTGTATGAGTAGTAATAGTTAGTTAACCAAAGTAGTCAATGTGTTTGGGAAAGACGCACGCACGCTTTCGCTTTTGCGCACGTACGTATTTGTTCGGAGTCTGACGTAGTACGTTTTTCTCTTCCTCTCCCTGTCTGTATCGCTCTGTCTCTATCTAGATATCTCTCACTCTCTCTCTCTCTCTCTGTGGATGTTGGCCTCTGTCTCGTTTAGATAATGCGCGGAAAAGAACCAGAAATACTTTGATACACATCTCTCTGAAATGAGTAAGAGAGAGAGAGAAAGAAGAGAAGGCGAGGAGGGGGGGAGAAGGCAAGCGCAAACAGAGCGACATGAAAAACGGATGCCGGTCGGCCGTTTTTGTAACGTGTTCTAACTAACACTATGACATGGCGTGGCGTGTGCGTTAACCATGCACGAATGTACGCATTTGAGCGTTCGTTGGCTAAACGTATACATCGCGCTCTCTATAATGGTTGTCCATGTTTCTGTCCATTTGTCTGCCTGCCTGTCCGTCCGTCTGTCCGTCTGTGAGCGAGTGAGGAAACCGTGTGTATTCGCATTGCTATTTGTACAAGTGCATACTTGCCGGCAATCGTGCAAATAATGCTTGCTTGCTGCATTCGTACCGGTTATAAAGCGTGGTAATAGTAGTAGTAGTAGTAGTAGTAGTAGTAGTTGTTGTAGTAGTTAGTAGTAGTTAGTATTAGTAGTAGTTAGTAGTAGTTAGTAGTAGTAGTAGTGTTGAGCCCGGTGGCGTGGTGGATTGAGTCTCCACCTCACAACCGGAGGAGACATATAGGTGCGCGGGTTCGAGCCCCACCGTTGCACATTTGTATTTATGGGGGTCCGTCTATGAAACAATGTGAAAAACAGTTCCGTGGACGTTAAATCTTGGCTGAGGGTCAGCCCGAAAACTTTACTTTTTAGTAGTAGTAGTAGTAGTGGTTAGTTAACAACAACAACTACTACTACTAAGTAAAACTTTACTTAGTAGTAGTAGTAGTAGTTGTTGTTGTTGTTGGTGTTGTTGTTGTTATTGTTGTTGTTGTTGTTGTTTTTGTTTTTTTTGTTGTTATTGTTGCTGCTGTTGTTGTTGTTGTCTTTGTTGTTGTTGTAGCACTTAGACTCGTGTAAGACCTAACAGTGGAAGAGTTGTAAACAAATCCCACGCACCCAGATGTCGGTTTCGGCGGGCAGACGCGCCGAAGGGAATCGATCGTGATTAGGTATGCAATTATGCATACGACGTTGTTGTTGTCTTTGTTGTTGTTGCTGCTGCTATTGTTGTTGCTCCTTCTGCTGTTTTTGTTGTTGTTGTTGTTGTCATCGACACCATCATCATTACCATTAGCATCGTTATCATGTTCCACAACGTCGTCGTCGTCGTCACTGTATCGTTCCTAGGTCTTCTCTAATTCGTTTTTATTTTCGGCACGCGTACAGCCGTAACGTGCATACATCTACATACATACATATCAACACAGAGAGTAGGCACAAACAAGTGTGTGGTTAGCGGACCGCACGAACGCTAACCAACGACCGACCAGGCTGGGTTGTTTCGTATGACAGTACCTGACAGTCTGCTTCGTATGAGATTCATTGTTCATTCAACAGACGAATGAATACGGAGGCCCTACTGTATTCCTGTCTGCGACCAACAACACCAACAACAACAGTGACAGCAGCAGCACCCCTTCACTTTGTCTGAATTATATATATGTATATACATAAATACACAACAACGATAACCACAACTACTATTACTACAACTACAACTACTACTAGCACTTCTACTACGCAGATTGCAACTCAGAACACGAACTGTCAAACGTCGCGAGAAACTATTATGAATTAGCACCAGCCGCTGCGGCAGTCGAAATCGAAGAAAAGCTTCTCACGCCGACTGGTCTCGGCCACTCAGCCACAATGAGTGGCTGGCCTTCCTAAGAAGCCGACCTGACTGAAATCGATTGATCGATCGATTGATGATTGAATATTGAATACCTCATCATTGATTGACCATGTCGTTGTTGTTGTTGCGTTGTTGTTTGTCATCATCGCTTTTGTTCGCCAACAAAGGGCAGCCATATGGTATTCAAACGGAAGGCTGGCTCATCGCCGAGTTCACGTATGGCCACCGTTATGTTCACAAACCAGCCCCTAATTGGTACAAGAGTGCATGATATATATATATATGTAAGTCGTCATATGGTACTAAACTTTCATTCCAAAGAATTATATATATATATATATATATATATATATATATATATATATATATATATAATTTTCATTTATTTAGTTAAAATGCACCCTGTTTGGATGTGTAAATATGAACAAAATATGTATGACAAACATGGTAACAATTTTTATGAGCGTTCGTGTCGAAACGTTTCCAGGGCGGCTGTTAGGTGCAAATTGAAGCGGTCTACGAGTTCTCTACAACGCTCAGTTACAAAATGTGAAAAAAAATTACCTCGATAAAATTATCCCAAAATAGTAAAAAGTTTCTACGAACTATACTTGCTCGTCTGGCCAAACGTGTTATGCGCACACCATCATCGAGTATAACTTGGTTAGCCCTCAGAAGTGCGTTCGCGATACAATTCCAGCTTGTGCCAGTTTCTTCAAGACAATATCACGAGATGCGATGTCGAAGAGAAATTTCAAATCAATATAAACCGCAAACGAATAAAGTTTTTTCCAGTTTAATGAAATTGTGATCTGCTTAAGAAGTACTTCACAGGCTGAGATAGTGGAACGCCCAGTCCTGAAGCCATGTAACCCCAGTGCTGTCAGATAATCCGTGAGATGTCTTGTTAGTATGCTTGAGAGTAGTTTGTAGACAAAACTCCTTTTGATATCGGCTTCCACGCGGAAGGGTCCAAAGGGTCTCGTTTTCCTTTTGGCATTACCCTGAGACGGGATTTGTACCACTTGGCTGGCAGAGCGCTCTCAGACAGGCATATGTTAAAAAGAGACTGTCATATAGGCACGAAGTGATGTTCCTGCCGAAGGTGTTTATTCCTCTAAAGATCTGGCCCGAATGTCTTACGAATGAATGACCACAAATCGGCCGCGCTGATCAGCTGTTATATGTATGTATATATATATATATATATATATATATATATATATATATATATATATATATATATATATATATATATATATATATATATATATATATATATATATAAGAATAAAGAGTGTGTACAAAGAGAACGAACAACCAGTGAGGAAGAGCAAAATAAAATTTAATTTAATTTTACCTTAATACTGCACTTATTCTGCTCGAGTATTTTATACATACCTGGCGAGCTGAACAGTAGCTGAGTTTAGTTTCAAGAACAATATTGTCTGGGTCCACTTCTTTCGGGGCACGCGTCGTAGAGCCGCATGAATATAGTTGAACGCCACAAGCTGGCTAGTCATACTGCTCGTTCCTTGTGCGAAAAAAAGCAGGGCCGCAGAACAAGGGCACCCGGCGAACGAGATCCGACCGACAACCGATCATCGGCAGAGTCTAGCTGCCGCTAACTATGACCCCGTATTCGTTTCTTCTTTGTACGCTTAACAAAAAAGAACTTGAAGCGTCCAAAAACACAGTCTGAGCTATTGTTGTTGTTGTTGTAACTGCTGCTGCTGGGGCTGCCGTTGCGTCGTTGCTGGGACCTTCTTTGATCTATATAGTGTGCCCATCTATATCTGTGACTACGTGAAGAGTTCATGTGTATTTGCGTTTATGTGTGTGAGTTGTCGCGTCCTTACAACAACAGCAGCAGCAGCAGCAACAACAACAACAACAACAACAACAACAGCGATAACAATAAAAAGCGCACGCGGGGCGATCACATTCATCAGCTATTTAACAGCAAACAAACCGCTGCTTTGTCCTAAAACGAGGTTACGACACGCACCCGTCCAGAGTGACAGAACGGGATGGGGAGCCCAAAGAGCGGAGAAACGCAGCAACAGCAGCAGCAGCAGCAGCAGCAACAACAACAACAACAACAACAACGCTAAGAGGGTAAAAAGATCCATAACACACATGAACTACAAGAGCACCCTTCGGCCACCAATCAAGCCGACAAGATGCATTTGATAAGGGTAATAATAATAATAGTAAATAAATAAATATGATCTTAAAAATATTTATTATTATTAGTATTATTCATACAATGTTTAAGACAATAGAGCAACTGCCATTGTTGCGCTAGAAGAGCTTAGTCACGGCAGATAGACAAATTGAAGAAGTAACATAAGCGCAGCCATTGTGCGCTTCTGTACGGGCTTTCTTTCAGAGCAACAGGCAGTTGTGGCTCGCTTTAGAACCTTTCGATTAGCTTGAATGACCTGAGTTACCCATCCCCTTTTTCCCTCCCTCTACTCTTCCACTCAATTTTGTTTTCGCTTCGCCGATCTCCCCCTAAACCAACTCTACGTATATATATATATATATATATATATATATGACGTTACCCACGAGACCGAGATGACAAACGTGTGATCTCTGCCGCTGTGTGTGTGTGTATATATATATTCGACAAAGAGTGTTTGTCTCTCCATTACAGCAGTCATTAAGCCATTTCACGCTGGCTCTAACTATAGGGTGCTTGTGCCGATGGAGGACTTCACTCTTCGACACGCCACAGTATGTACGGATAATACTGGCACATGTAAAAGCAGGCAACACAGCAATAAAGATCTTCTTCATATAACCTAAAGAACTGTCGGCAATAATAACAGTATTGGTATGATATTATACATATATATATATATATATATATATATATATATATATATATATTCACACACCCTTTAGCAGGGCGGCTTTATTACAACCACACATAAATGATCCATTACAAGAGAACAACCTCGCCTAAACCTGCGGCTTACGAGGAAGGTTGTGTATTAGGGTTATACCTACAAGCTAGGCGCCATGCAAACATCCTGTTAACAATCAGTTTTCTTAGCAACTGTTATTGACTGGATATTAAGCCCGACGCGAGTCCTTGTTGTGGTAATATTGAAGAACCTCGCCGCTCTCTGAGGCTGCTTACATATCCGAATAAACGTAAATTTGTCAATTCTTTCTAACATAGATGCAATATCTTCACATTTTACGTCTTTCTCATTAATGTTGCAGCGAGACGCAACACGCCTGACAAATTTATTGTGATGTTTAGTAGGCGTGTTATTGTCACGGAGATGGCCTAGATTTCACACCGGCGAGAGATACAGTAGTGCCGGCAGAACATATTGATTATAAAACTTTATGTAAGGGAGGGTTTTTTTAAGACAATACAACGAAAAATCCAGTTGAGCCTCCGTGTGGCTAGGGCTGCCACTTCTAAAATGTGGGGAGGATAGCTAAGGGTACAGTTTGTCAATATCCCTAACTCTTTAATAGACGTCTTAGCCATTAGCACCTCTGAGCTCAACGTGTATCAAAGTGTAAAACGGCACACTTATTTACAGATAGCTTAAGATCGAGCCCCTTACACCACTCCATGAAAGCATCAAGTGTATGCATCACCGGCATTCCTATCATTATCTACAGTTATATACATTTTTACATCGTCAGCATATATTTTTGTTTGCACTGGCTGGGGCACTATATATTTGAAGGAGTCAATATACAGTATGTACATTAGTGGACCTAGTATAGCGCCCTGGGGGCAACCCGATGTTACTTCAGCAGTGGAGGATAGATAATCATCTACCCTGCCTCCGAAAGACCTAGTGGTGAGGAAGGCCTTAATCCAGTTAATAATACGACTTCCAACTCCATAACGCGACAGAATGTTGAGCAGCTTTGAGTGCGTTGTGGTTTCGAAAGCGGACTTGATGTCGAAGTAGACGCAGTCAAAAGGTTTTCCCTCGTTAACCATAAGAGACCAATCATTTTATGTCTCAAGCAGCTGCACAATTGTAAAGTGGGCGGGACGGTACGCAAATTGTTCCTTGGAGATCAAACCCTGTGCATTAGCATTGCTGTAGATCGCTTCGGTGATTTTCTTGAACAATTTACAAGATACTGACGTGAGCGAGACCGGCCTTTTGTTGTTCGGATCGCGTTTGTCCCCACGTTTATGTACAGGGCAGAAAAGATCGCAACGAAAAAGACTCGGTACAGACCCTCCTCGAGGGATCGACGGAATATCATTGCGAGTGGAACACACACCTCATAACCGCACTTTTTATACACAAAGGCAGGGATACCCTCAGGGGTAGCACTGCGTTTGTTGGCCAGCCCGTGAAGATGTATAGCAAGGTTTCCAAGCGATGAGTCAACGTCGTTCACAACAATCAGATTGTCAGGCGTTGGCACAGGGAGGACAGAGTGGGAATTCCGCTCTTCTAATGCATCGCGCGAAGGGTAGGTTGCAGCAAAAGCAATTTTAAGAATTTCAGATTTTTCATAGTTGTCCGTTGCGTAGGAGCCATCGGGTCGTTTTATAGAGGCTAGGCCATCTTTAGTCCTCATACGCTTCTGCACCTACTTGTGGATGGCGGTGGGAGTTATCGACTGGGCAACACAACACACTTCCATGATCCGTTGCCTATGAAGCATCCGTTTTACCTTCTTTTGCAGAGCAGCACCGTTTTCCAGAGTTGCTCTATTTAGTAGGCGATTTACCCGTTGAATGTCACTTTTCAACTTTCCAGCGAAATCGGTGATCTTACCCGGTATACAAAAATCTCAAGCAGGAAGAACATTTAATTCACAAATTTGTTGTACATTTTATTTACGTCGGAGCATGGCACAAAGAAGGAGTTTCAGTCGGTTGTCATCAGATTAGAAATCATCCCTTCGTAGTCGCCTTTGCCATAGTCCCAACAATAGTGACATGTATCAGGGATGTTTGAGCGACGATATATTGTGAATGTCAACATTTTATGATCTCTGATCTTTCGCCCCCGAGAAGGAGTACTGACTAGTTGCTGGACCCCGAGTCACAACAGAACTGAAGTAGTATTTCCACCGTCGAGATTCCGCCATCGGCAGTCAAATCAGCTGAATTGGCCGCAGGTCGTAATAAGATCGCCCAACACCAGATTACCCAGATCCGCAATCAGATTCTCTATTCTCAAGACCAGCTCACTGTGCAATCCAGTTGAACTGGAATATGTGCAAATGAGACGGGTTCGACTTCCTGTCAGGAGCAAATCAGCTGCAATTGTTTCCGACGAACAGGCATTCAATTGGGCGACCTCAGAGCAGGGGAGTCTAGAATTGACCAGAAGCATAACACCACCACCTATTTGACCGCCCCGGTCCTTACCATAAACTTCATATCTTCTACAGTCAGAGAGCTCAGCATTCGTTACCCTATCAGACAGCCATGTATCCGTTATGAAAGCGATGTCAATTTCTTCAGTCTTCATGAACGCGTGCAGACAGTCGATGGCTCCCGGTTTTGCCAGCGATCGCGCATTTAGGGATAGACATTCCAATTCTAGGTCTTGTTTCACAGTATCTTCGGTCTTCTTATCATTATCCAGTGCAGTCTTTCTTAGTCAATGAGAGGGAAAGCTTTCAACCACATCGGCTTCTCTCAGGCAACCACTCAACTTTTATTATAGCACCATCATTCTAAATGTTTTGATCAAACCTTTTGTCAGTATCAACATCCGGAATTTCAACAAAGGATGAACTATAGTAAGCGCAGCGTGTTTTCAATTTTTTATATGGCTATTGGAGATATTCTCGAAGCTGTCAGGTGTTTATGCAGGTCATCGGTTTTTTGCGCTGGGTCTTGACCTGAGACAAATATACGTTCGGAGTGCAACCGAACCAAAACACTAGGCAAAATCTGTGGGCCTCTATCATTACGATTTTGCACAACCAGACCACGTCGCTGTTTACTTCGGTTTTCTTTGTTTGGGAGCTTACCACTCACTTTGTTCCGTGAGACTGAGTTTGCCAGAGTCGTGAACTGCAATCGGCCCTTTGATTGAGATCTGCTTGGAGAGCGACTCATGTCACGCCGTGACATCCTACTACTTCGCGGGTTCCCCATCCGTTTGCCCAGCAGTTGGCTAAATTCGATAGACAGACTACGGCAATTCTTAAGAAGTTTATCAATTTTCTTTGCAAGCTGGCAATTCTTATCAAGCAGCAAATCATTCTTTGAATTCAGTGTGTTTACAGCAGATTGCAGTTTTCTGACTTGTATCATTAACGATTTGACTAGATCTATGACGTTCTTATCGTCATCACCATCCATATTATCATCATCATCCATAATCCATATTATCATTGTCATAGTCGTGGAGAGGGAAGATGATAGAGCAACTTTACTCTCGCTATCGGAGTTAGCGAAAGTTAAAGTCTCATCAAGAATAAGCGGAACACGATCTACAATAAAGGGCAAGATCACCGGGGTTCATCCCTCAATCTCGGAATCGGCGATATTATCGGCGCTGCAGTCTTCCGGAGTGACAGAAGTTTCTCGGGTAAAAGCAAAGAACCCCAGAACCAACGCCGTGTCGGCTACGGAGCACGTTATTTTGACGTTCTCTGGCAACAGCTTTCCGGCTGAGGTGCGTCTGGGGCTTAAGCGACACGGGTGGTACTATACCATGAACCCTCGCAGTGCTATAGGTGTTATAGTCTAGATCACTTCGCCGCTAACTGTAAAGCCCCAAGGCCCAAATGTCGAAAATGCGGCTCTATGGAGCACCTCAGAAAAGACTGCAATGCTCAGGCCCGCTGTTGTTTATGCAACGGGGAGCATGAGGCCACGTGGGGAGTATGTCCGCAAAGACTGCTACGCATGGAACAACTAAAGAGAGCCTCGCGAAGCATCGTACAGAAGCAGCACGACGCCCCGTCAGTCCCAATCTGCGTACCAGTATCTAACGTGCAAGCATCCGACAATTTTACGAAGCGAAGCTGGTCTTCGGTCGTAAAAAATGGGATAAAAGAAGTTGACGGTGGAAGTCGTATCCCCACGACACGCATAGAGGAAGCTGACCGTATTGCATTAAAGCCGGCAGCTCCGTCACAACAGCCAGACATATCGGCACAACCATCGACGGACAGTATTGTAGAAGAAGTACTCCGCAGACTATCCCCAATCATTCAAGAAACTACAACGAGCGTTATCTCAAAAGTCTTGGAATCCGTACTGCCAGTTGTTATACGCGCAGCAAGCGGAGCAATGGCACAGCCAGAGAAGAGCATAATGAACGCTACCTCGCTAGCTGAGTCGATCCAGCAAGCTTTCTATAATAATGCCAAAGAAACTGCGGCACCCCCCGTGAATCAAAATGACTGTCGTGACAACAACAACAACAGCATTACGACCGGTGGATCAAAGACCCGGTGACGCTCGGAAAAGATCAAACTCAAGGAACAAAAGCTTACGCAAGTTATCAAAGTAGTACTATGGAACTGCGAAGGACATGGCGTATTAGAACTGTTAGGCGCGGAAGCACTCCGAGGAGTGGATATTCTAATTTTGACGGAAACTTGGGCTGTAAAACCTTTTACTTTAGGGGGCTTTCACGGATATCACGCACTTGCACATAAAGGCGAGGGACGGGGTAGACCAAGTGGGGGGGTTTCAGTATTTACGAGAGCAGAAATTGGAGAAATGAAAATAGGAATAATAGCGGAAAATTTAGTAGCAATAGCGTCAAGGGGGGTGGAGATTGTGGCAGCTTATGTAAAGTCCGGCAGGTGTAGAGTCTATTGAGACCATGACAGAACGTATTATGCTCGGGGTTGAGGCTGTGCCTAGAAAAGCACCTATGATTCTAGCGGGGGATTTCAATGCCAGGTTGGACAAGGGAATTTCTGAACGAACTGAAGCATTCTTGGAGATTATAACGGAGATAGGCTGTTGGTTAGTCAGCGAGCCCGGCCTAAACACATTTAAATGTAGTACAGGAGCGTCAGTCATCGACGTTTTTGCCACAGACGGAAACGGGAATGATATAACATTTTTAGGGGAAAATACATCTTTTCGGGAAGGAGCGGGACTTAGAAGGCATATACCCATGGGAATGACATTTAAGATTAGCAGCAGTGGGGAGGAGTGTAGCCGTAGGCAGGGGACCGGAACAAAATTGGATAGTGGGATTTTCTTAAAGGGAGCTGGGGAAGTGTGTCCACCAGGGGAAATTCACATAGAGTCATATGAGCGTAAACTGGTAAATCTAATCACAAGTGCAATAGTTCCGCGTCAAGAACAAAAAGGAAGGCCCTGGTTTAACGAGCGGTGTAGAGCAGCAAAAAATGCACACAGGCTAACTAGGGACTACGTAAAGATTTTTCCGGTAATGAGGCCGTTAGCTATAATGGTAAAGAAAATGACGCAAAGGACATACAAGGAAGAGAAACAGAAGTACTGGGAAAGCCGGGAGTGGAAGTTGTTACGAGAGGCAGAGGAACACCCGCACAAATGGCTAAAGCATAAAAGAAAACAGCAGTGCCCAGTGGAGACTGAGAGACTAATTAAGCACTTTGCTGGTATGCTACAGGGAGCCGACACCACTCCAAAAGAAATAATATTATACAATGGGCCTTGGGACAAAGACACAAAGCTTGCACGGGAATGGGTAGTTCGCGAGATCACAATCGAAGACGTTGTCAGCGCAATTGAAAGAGCGCCTAGAGGTAAAGCGGCCGGAAACGATATGATAAGAAATGAACACTTAAAGCAAACGTTGGCACTGGCGCCATGCTGGAAAGCTCTATTCGATGAATGCCTAAAGTCTGGGAAAATGCCTAAAGCGTGAAAGGAAGATACTCTCATTGTTATACCTAAAGGGAAGGGCATAGAAACAGAGCCGGAAGCTTGGAGGGGAATAACACTTAAGAGTTGCCCCTATAAGATATTCTCGGGGATAATATCAGATCGACTTGAGCACTTCCTAGAAACCAGAAACGCAGTACCAGAAGAACAACACGGGTTTAGAAAATCCAAGTCGACCCATACGGCCCTGCGCCAATTGCTAGCAGAGATTTGGGAAACTCTAGCCGAGCCAAGAAGACCGCTATATGCGGTATTTATAGATCTTAAAGCCGCCTTTGACCTAGCGCCGAGAAACATAATTATGGAGAAGCTAGCCTTGGAGGGAGTTCCGAATCAGCTGTTAAAAATTTTGGGGGCCATCCTTATGGAGAGCATAGTATGCATCGACAACGGTATAGGGATTGTGGGAACAGTAAAGCAAACAACCGGCGTGGCTCAAGGAGACGGGCTTAGCCCGTTGCTTTTTTCAGTATTAGTGGGAGAACTACCCAACCGGGTGAGACAGGGGTGGACTCGAGAGAGGGCAAGTACTTTAATGTATGCAGATGACATTGTAATCTATGGTAGGAGTCTATTTAGGGTTAAACAGGGACTGGAACGATTAATTGATTATATGGACGAGATGGGGCTTAGCATAAACTGGCAAAAGACAGTAGCAGTTAAGTTTCGACGAGGGGGTCGATTAGCAAAAAACGACGTTATTCAAGCTAGGGGCAATGTAGTACAATTTGTAAATAAATTTACTTATCTGGGTGTCACTATAACGTCGAATAGTAGCAGTTTCCGAAGACATATAGAAAGCAGAGTGGGAAAAGCAATCCGAGCGGCAGCAGCAATTAAGAGCCCGCAAATGTTGTCAATACATACCGCCTCCGCTCTTTTCAAAATTAAAATAGAACCAATAGCAACATTTGGTATATCACTTATATGGGAAAAATTGGGAGAAACAGAACTGCAGTTACTAGATAGAGCCAGATTTTTCTTTATGAAACGGGTTTTGGGTTTAGCCAATTCAAGTAAGAATAGAATAATTCATATCTTAGAGGGGGGGAGTTTAATGACACAGGAATTACAACTTCGATGGGGTTTACCTAGGACGAAAGCGTTTGAGGCTTATACTTTGAAGTGGACGGAAAAATTGAAGGGAATCGATTTAGGAATATATAATACGGTAGCGATGACAAGCACGGCCTGGCGAGCAGCGGGGTATAAAGGCAGACATTTAACTACGGCGTTTGCAGCCCACGGGTTTCATCACGTGTTATGTAGCACGGAAGAATTCCACGATCCTCAGGAGTGTTGCAGGTGCACGAGGTGCTCTGCCCAGTGCGATAGATACCACGCCGCAGCATGTCCTGCAGTTCAGTCAATAGCTGAGCTTGCAAGATGAGAGAAGACCCAATGACGTGAAGGAAGCACTAGTTGTGTCTGATGTATATGTTTATAATTTTACCCAACCTGGGTGTTAATAAACCATAATAATATTATCATCATCCGTGTCTGGAGGACGGTTGCACGAATCACACCTAAAGTTATTTTTCACAATATATTTTTGGCATCGGCATACGATATGGACGTACACTTATGCAGATGGACCCATAGAGTACATACCGTGCATTGAATACACGACACTCTACCTACAAGCCGCGCGCAGACCGGGCAATCCGGCTGGGAGGACCGTTGCCGCTTTCCGTTATTCGACACAGGTAGACCCGTTGCACGATCAGCATCAGCCATTCCGCGCTTTATTCTAGTGATGACCATCTGTTCGGTGTACCAGCTGAGAGAATCCAGCTGTTTACATACAATAGTCCGGCTGTAATGATCCAATACGCAGACGGTATAATTACGACGTCGTAGATTAATACTGCGGGACTGCTTGACAGATCCAGTGTCCGAGTTTTACCGACGTCGTAGATTCATACAAGTTCTATCGCCTGTGTCTCAACTCAAAACTGCACAACCGTGTTCGAAGTCAAAGAACAGACACAAGCCAAATAGAACTGTGGCCAGAACTTCATATACACGAACTTTTTGCAGACCGGAGCCGTATCGTTCGATGCACTGAACTCAGTAGAGATTGTTACACAGTTGGACACTAACTGAGACAGGGTAGGTAGATACTTCGAGATGGGTACAATTTCCAAGAGCTGACTTAAACACGACCTCTCACTTGAAACTAGTTGTAAATAGGCTAATTTAAACAAACAATTAAAACGAACATCATTATTCTTAAGTTTGTTCAATCAAGGTGAATTACTTAAATGTGTATTAAGACCGTTTAGCTCATGCTTTTGCACCATCTGCTGGATGTGCGTTAGAGCATGTTTTCCTCCTACTTGAAAAGCGCTAGTAAAGTTTTCGGGCTGACCCTCAGCCAATATTTAACGTAAACGGAACTGTTTTTCACATTGCTTCATAGACGGACCCCCACAAATACAAATGTGCAACGGTGGGGCGCGAACCCGCGCACCTATGTGTCTCCTCCGGTTGCGAGGCGGAGACTTAATCCACCACGCCACCGGACTTTCGAAAAGCGCTAGTAGTGACTGAAGTTCTACAAAAGGTTGCAAAATAAAAGACTTATGTATACGACGGTATTTACTATAAGCATTGGGCCAAATAGGGCTAGAGCCTGGTGCATGCTCTAGGTACTCTATTTAATCTTGCAGTAAGCTGCAATGAAATTGAAGATATTGCCACGGAGCTCTCCCTCTTTCCTTCTCTGCTGAGGTAAGGCTGGTAAAGACGAGACAAAAGAAGCAAATTTATCCCAATGCCATTCCATTGGAATGCAGCCTAGCTATTAATTATCGTGATAACTCGGTCCCCTAAAGTTTCATCATCCAGGTGCCACACTGACTCTTTTTTTCTTAGAGAACTTACTGGAAAATGCGGTTGCACACACGGTCACCACGGCTGGGAAGCTCCCTGCGAGCGTGGGCCGGTAGCGTAGTGCTCCAACCTACTCAAAACCAGTCATGTCCCCGTCCCCCGGTCTGAATGGGAACTGCTTGCGCATCTCGTCAAACAGTCAGAGAGGTGAATCTACTGCTCCTGGCGAGCGTGTTTCCCAGGAGCCACAGAGAGGGGGGCGCCTCAGGAATTAGCCCTCATTATTTATTGTAGTATGGGTTTAAAAACGTTGAATATGATGCTCCAGTGTGAACGTTTTTTGTCCTTTTTTGCGGATGCCATGCATGTTAAAAACTGTTAAAAACACCTCGGAACAGTGTGCTCTGGGGAGTCATCTGGTCCATTGCCGCAGTAGATGCAATTTAGGCTGGGAACCTTCCCGATCCTAAACAGGTAGGACTGGAAGTCGCCGTGACCTATCAGGATCTGGGTCGAGCAGGAGGTGAGTTCACCCTCCGGTCGGGTCAGCCAGTCTTTGATGTTTGGGATTAGGGTACGGAGACTGGCGCCTGAGGCACCCTCTTGTAAGCTGTTCTATTGCTCCTGCCATAGGTCGATTGTGCGCCGATGTTTTTCGTCCTTTTTGTGCTGGCGGTACACTGACTCTGTAGCTGAGCTCAGTTATGTCAGTACTAAGCAGCATCGCATGAATAGCCAGTTCCACACCTCCTTTTGCATCAGCTGATGTGGCATTGAAGATGGTTACCCTATTTTTGACCACGATTATATCTGCTGCTCGTCTTCGTAGTGTTGGTCACACACTAGTTGTCTAACATGTTTTAGAGCGCGTTTTATTTACAACTTTGTATATGTTGCATTATCATATTGAAGCACTTTAATTGTTATTACAAATATCCCACGAACTGCTTCATACAATAATTGCAGCGACTCATCTGGTGTTGTTTCAACAAAAAATGTAAAGTTTCTTGGAAAGCCTTTACGACGAATTATGAAAATTGTCCAACATATCTTTCAAATGTCACGGTCGAAGTCCACTGAGTCTAAGCCTTGAGGTCAGGGCAAATTATTGAACAGCCTCTACCACTCGCTGTGGTCCTTGTTTTAGGTCTTCTGATATTATATATATATATATATATATATATATATGACGTTTGTTATTAATGCATTGGGTTGGGCACATTTTATTTAGTGTAACTACTTTTTAAAAATTGCCAAGTTCATAGAAGGATGCCCCTCATGAAAATCCGCGGCAACACGTTTGATTATGGCTACTGCAGCCTTTTTCCTGGGACAGATACCGTTTAGGGGCGCAAACGAGGCAACCGTAAGATAAAGATTTAATAGCCATGGACAGTACTTTCGGGTCTTGATTTACTCCATTGGAGTAAAAGCATGTGAGACGAATGAGCGAGAGTTTCTCTTTTGTTTGACCACCGTCCTTTCATAGACACTGCCGTGCCTTTGGAATATGAGGTCAGCGTGAGCCTGCCAGTGAGGCAGTTGTTTTGCAAGGCAAACTCCGTGCCTGTGGCTGTAATAGCTGTAATTCTGAAACGCCACGGTGAGAGACTCAATTTGTTTCTCTGTCTTTAATGCGTAGCATGAAAGAAAGCAGTCGCAGCTGCTATATCAGCACCATTGAATGTACTTAACTCATGTAAGCATGGGGTTCCAGTCAACACGCAGTTGATGATATTTGTCAGCCGCTCTTGTCCTCCCTCTATTTTATAGTATTTCATCACTGCGGTGGGTTTACTCACGGATATATTGTTTTACATATACGAACATATATACATTTGATGTGGTATACTAAAGCACATGTCAGAAACGTAATATAAGTCAGCCCGTTGCAGGCTACGCTTGATATGCTATCGAGGACATCGTCTGAGAGCAATACAACAATACAAATACAGCCCAAGTTTCGTCCAAACCAAAATAAAGTAGTTCATCACAATTTTCCCCATCTGTGGTAGATATAAGCTCTTTTAGCTTATCAAAGGCCGCATAGCTGTTAGATAAGCAGCTGTGGGTCATGGCTTCTTTTGAACTCAATTATCTACCAAAAACAAACCTTATTTTTAAGGTCTACACATTTGCTGTTAAGGCTGGCATTGTGCCATTGTAAGCCGTATTGTATGTACATCTATTTTTCGGCTAATATGTTGCTTTTCTCTGTACGTTCATATACTCTGCTTGCTACAGCTGTCGGCGCTGAGCAGATGCCGCTACTGCGTCTATATCTGTAGGCGCTGCTCTTCTTGTGTCTTGTTGTTAATGATGAGGTTGTGCAGTGGTAATAATAATCGCAACCACGATTCTGACGGCAGTTTATCTTCCTCTCCCTAGTCTTGCTAATGTTGTTGAGGGTTGTGGTGATGTCGTCGTCGTCGTCGTCGTTGTTGTTGTTTTTGTTGTCCTCGAAGATATCAATTGAATTCTAACAAGAATGGCCCGGGTGGAGAGACGGGTGCAGCTGAGGCAGGCTGAACTCTATCTAGGCAGCAGACGGGCCGCGCTGTAGAGAGCGCCAGCCAACTCTGAACGAGCCATTTCAAGGTGGCCGAATGCTGGCGGCCGGCTGCAGGAAAGACAGGCAGACCTGCGTTGTGCTCGATCAGTAAGTGCGACGCGATCGAATCGTTTCGATTTGGCTGACACGTCGTCATTGGTGTCGCTGGCTTAGTTAGCTCGCCAAAGTGAAGTCCTAGAGGGAGGCTAACGTCGCTCCCGCTGCTGCTGCTGCTGCCGTCGCTGCCGCCATTACCGCCGCCACCTCCCGGTGTTCACTTCACAACCAAGTCACTCCTCAGGTTTCCCTGTTCCCTGTGTTGTTGTTGTTGTTGTCGTGTCGCTTGCGGCGACACCGAAAGACTTCGACTTCAGACCCAGATCATCAACGTTGTCATCCTCGTTCGTTGGTCAGGCATGCGTCTGGTCCGACTGGCCTGCTCTGTAGCTTGAAGCCAACAGTTGGCTGCAACGCTGTCGACCGCCGCATGAGTGAGTCTGCAATGGTCTCCACCACCAGGTGGTGATGCAGACGTCGCAGTCGCAGCCACACTGCGGTATAAATCAACACAACTCGAAAACGAAAACGAGGGCTCGAGGTTGAGTGAATGCACGACATGTATATATATTTTTTTTATATATATATATATATATATATCCGATTCATCTATGCGCTATGTGTTGCACATGCGACTCTATGATGCACCTATAAATGTATATGAATAGTGTGCATATGAATGAATGTGTGCATGTGTATTTGCGGTATTATGTATCGGTCTGTCTGTCTATGTGTATGTATGCATGCATGTCGGAATGCGGCTCTATATGCGGTACTCTGAGATGTAGCTGTGTATGTGTGTATTTGCAGATATATATATATATATATATATATATATCGATGTGTAGGCTCGTGTAAGTATGCATGTGCGGATACGACATCCGTGCCAGTTGCATCAGAGATGCCAAAATGTGAGTCTATGCTAGGGCAGAGAGGTGTCAGCGCGTGGTGATCGCCATTCTAGCATAGCGCTTGGTATCAGTGACTGGCAAAAGCAGCAGAAAAAGCAATACGTTTTTCAGTTTATTATTATTATTATTATTATTATTATTATTATTATTATTATTATTGGTCGGTAACTGGCAAAAGCTAGAGACGCCGCCGCGCCACCACAGTCAGGCTAAAATCGCTGTCGATCCTCCCGACTGATTACAATACATATACAATACATTTCCTTCTGTCCTCCTTCTTTTTCTTCTTCTTCTTCTTCGTCAGCAGCTCTTCTTTTACTTTGTACTTTTTTTCCCTGTCCTGAACCAGCGAGCAGCAGCAACAGCGTTCGTTTTTCGGCTTTTTTTCTCCTCTTAGTGTGTTTTTTAGTGTGAGTGTCCGTGCGTTTTCTTTTTGTCGGTTGTGTGTCGAACCCGAAGAGTCTACACTCCTCGCTGTTCACCTTGAGCGGTAAACTCGCCGCGCGCGGTGGAAGACGAGGCACGCTGCCACTAGCTCCTCTGCTCCTCCACCAGCTTTCTTGTCAGCAGGCTGATCGACCGCTGGCGTGGTGCTGTCAGCAGCTACCTAACTAACTGCAGCAGCAGCAGGACAAAGTCGTCGGCTGTCGGTTTCACTGGTAAACCAGGCGTCGTCGGGCGAAACTAGGCGACCGACCACGACGGCCCACGGATTCCCCGACGGACTAGCTAACAGGCAGGCAGGCAGACGAACCACCCAGCCAACCAACCAACCAACCAACCCAAATCTGCCGGCCCCGGCAGTCGACCTCTGCTGGCTGCACCGGCTCATTCCCGCTCACTCACTCGCTCGCTCGAACCAGGGAACTCGACGCACGGCTCTTGTTGTTGTTGTCCGGGCGATCGCGTGTCTGACATTGAACCGAACAGCAGTCCTCGCGCAGTCTCCTCCACTGTCCCTCCCCGCGCGTCTCCACTCGACCGAAGCCAGGCAGTTTTCTCCACGTCTCCCTCTCTCTCTCACTCTGTCTGTCTCTAAAATGCTTCATGAAGGCTTTCGCTTTTCAAGTGAGAACGCGCGCTCGCGGGTGAGGTTGAGGTGGAGGTGGATGTGGAGGTGGAGGTGGAGAAAGGAAAGAGCACGAGCAGCTAGAACAACAAACGAGAGTTGGCAGTTTGGTTGGTTTCTCCGCATGATCACCACTATCATCGTCGCCATCATCATCATCATCGTCGCCATCATCGACATCCTTATCCTCATCATCAGCATAATCATCATCATCATCGTTGTCGTCGCAGCCAGCGCTATCATGACCCTCACCGGTGTGGAGTTCGTCGGTGTAAGGTCGCCCGCGGCACACACGCTCGGCTTTGCTCGGCTGGCCGGGGCCGTAGGTCTGGCTGATCGGTCGGTCGGTCGCTGAGTCTGGCACGCTCGACTGCTGGACGACTGCTGGCTGCGGTGCGCGATAGTGAATGAACGAACGAACGAACGAACGAGCAGCACAGCCACCATCATCATGATTGTTCGTCGCCGCCGTTCATCGTGCTGAAGAATCTCTTGCTGAATCTCTCCCGATCCCCAAAGCGTCGGCGGCTGCTGCTGCTGCTAAAAGTTTGCCAGCGGTGTGGGGGAGGCCAACGCCGGTGCTACAGCCAGACCGCCGTCAGAGGACGCCGGCCCCGAGAAAGTAGTCGGATTTACAGAAACAGCAACAGTAGCAGCAACAACAACAACAACAGCAGCAACAACAACAGCAACAACAACAGCAGCAGCAAAAATAGCTACTGGTACGACAACTCTCCTGACACTGAGAGGGTCGGTCGTCCTGTATCCTGCCGGCTGGTGTTGCTGCTGCTGCAGCATGAAGGCTGATGTTGTACTCACGATGGCGGCGGCATCGAATCCCGACAAAGTTCCCGACGTTCGAGGATAGAGGAAGTGGTGGCCACGGCCTAGAGGCGCTGGGCGCATGGTGCAGAACGTGGCTGCAGGGCGGAGTGGGCGGTGTGGCTTCCCCATAAGAAAACGATAATGATACTGATGATGATGATAATGATGATCATGATGATGATGGTGATCATGATGATGATGATGATGGTGATCATGATGATGATGGTAGTGGTGATGATGCTGATGATGATGTTGACAGCGAGGGCGGCTGCTAGCACAATTACTATTGCTGTTACTTCTTCTACAAGTGTTAATACAACTATGACGATGACGACGACAACGACCCTTACTTGTTTTTTAACTGTTGTTGCTGTTGCTACTGATGCCATTGTACTTCAAACTTTGAAGCTGCTCCCCTCCCCTCTCTCTCTCTCTCTCTCTCTCTTCCACTCACGTTTGGACTCTCTATCACTTTCTTTTTAGCTAGCTTGCCTGTCTGCTCTAGTCTGTTCTAGTCTGTTAGGAGTCTGCGAGTTCCTTGGGTCCGGGGTACAGACGAACAAACGGACGGACGGACACACGGACAGACAGGCAGGCAGGCAGACGCCGCTTGAAGGCCACTGCCTGCTTTGCAACCGCTGTGCGGCCAACGGTGAAGAGGAACAACATCGCCACCAGCAGCAGCAGCAGCGGCCGCCGAAGTTCGCCGCGGACGTTCAGAGCTCGTCGACAGAGAGACCTCGCGCCTCAGCAAGCGGCCATTTTCGTCCAGGCCTACTCCACGCCGTACTGGGTTGCGTTCGCCTCGAAGTGCCGACACCCGCAACCATCACCATCATCATCATCAACAGAAGCAGCAGCAGCAGCAGTCGCAGAATCATCATCGTCATCACCATCATCATCAGCATCATCGGCAGAACCTCGTGTGTGCGCGTAAAGTTCATACGAGGTTCATACTACATCGTGTGCGCGCGTGTTTCAATGTCAGCAGGCTCCGTTGAGCTTGGGCTAGACGACCCGGTTACACGCCGGTCATCATCATCATCATCACGCCCATCATAGGTTGGGGGTAGGGGGTAAGTGGGTGAAGTAGGAGGGTGAGTGGATGGGGTAGGGGGGTGAGTGGATGGGGTAGGGGGGTGAGTGGATGGGGTAGGGGGGTGAGTGGATGGGGTAGGGGGGGTGAGTGGATGGGGTAGGGGGGTGAGTGGGTGGATGTGGTGGTGGGCGACGAGGTCGTGGTGGGGGTATTCTACTTCGTCTTCGTCGAGTGTGCCGCCGCCGCCGCCGACGACGAAGACGACAAGCACAGCGCGCAAGTGATTGCTTCATCTTGTTAATCAAGAGCGAAGGCAGCGACATCGGCGACCCATCCAATCAACAGTCGAGAGGGCGCGCGGCCGAGCGAGTGTCGGCGTCCTCGACAGAAATGCTCGAACGATAGGAAAAGCAGAATCCGACCGAAGGATGATACGTTTAATCGTCCTCTCTGCCCGCTGTAACTGTTCGTTTGCCGTCATTTCATCCTTCTGTCCCGGGCGCCACCAGTTCTCCACTTCCCAGTTATCCACTAAATGCGACTATTGCTGAAATACGAACAACAACAACAGCAAACACTACCACGCTACACCATTACTGTTAGAATAACTACCACACGCTTATTAAGCGCGGCTGGTGTCCTCGTACTTGTCGAGTCTTCGTCATTAAACGAGCCGGCCTATGGCTTCAAGGAGAACGTGTCGTGGACAATAAAGGAAGACGAGGAACATATCTAATGGCCAATGTCCTACTCGTTCTTTAATTTGTTGTGTCGAAATTCATACATAAATAGATAGGAGCGTAGATACATAAATCAATAGACTGATAGGTGTACAGTATTTCATTAAGTATGTCCTAGATCCACCCTAATACTCTACAGCAGTTTCCTATATATATATATATATATATATATATATATATATATATATATATATATTGAGTGAGATACGTGCTTATGCATACAAGCACTTAGGCACGAGTCTTTAATATGTCTTCGCTGGCCACCAGGTCAAACAAAGCAAACAGATAGTCTGAAAATATTCTTGTCGCCGTTGTGTGCGTCTGCATCATGGTCGTTGCTGCAGCCGTTTCACCAGCATCGTCATCATCATCATCATTGTTAATATTATAATTTTGCTTGTTTTGCTCCTGCGTAAAAGCATAGAATATACGGGTATGTAATC
The DNA here is from genome assembly GCA_003439945.1 of Dermanyssus gallinae. Taxonomy (NCBI): domain Eukaryota; kingdom Metazoa; phylum Arthropoda; class Arachnida; order Mesostigmata; family Dermanyssidae; genus Dermanyssus; species Dermanyssus gallinae. The sequence continues at coordinate 88,568 of QVRM01005186.1, forward strand.
GAGCAGAATACCGTCTTTGCTGTGTTTTGGCAATTTCGTAGGCTGCAAGTTGCCAATCTCTTCGAGGTGGTTCTCACTCTACTAAATGTTATTGTCAGTGTTGTAATAATAACACTGTAAGTAATGCTGCTCCTGTATTGTCACTTTCTTGGCACAGTAAAAACGAATTTAAGTTGTATTCAATTAAAAACATTATAATGGTACTGATGGCGATGTTTGCGATATCGATGGAGGTTGATTCACAGCACGAGTCGACTAGCGGGCCTTCACTTCACGTTTACTTCGGCCATAAAGTACTACTGATAAGATAGCTGGCGAATTGCACGTCAATACAAGGCGATAGTAAACAGGCTGCCTAATGGTTGAGATGTAGGCTGTCGTGTCTTGCAGTTGAAGTGAAGTGCAGGTGCTTCCCTATATCAACCTAATTCTTTGGTCTCCAGGGGCCCAATCAGTCGCGGCGTAAATGGGGCATAAACGATGTTGAAAGAAAAGGGGAAGCAATGTCTTGTGGATTTCTATCGACGTGATAAATGATAATAGGCAGCGGGAGTAAACACAGCAGACAGCAGACAGTTGAGAGGCAGCGGGAGACTGGCTTGGAATCTTCCCACTGGGCACAGGACCAATTGTGTGCTAGAAGCACGTCGCCGATTTGTACGGCATACCGCCGTGGCGTCTTCACGGCGGCACGCTCTCAGGTATACGTTTGGAAATCACTGCAGCAAGATGAACTAATAGAAACATTGCCCGCGTATATGAGCAATCAAGCAAAGGCCATTATAGCAATTCACGGCAAGTCATAGTGTCTATCTATTGATATGCTTCTTTGATGAAACGACATGAATAGTATGTCAATCGTACCACATGAGTGCGAGGTTCTCCTCATTGTTTTCGTTTTTTTTCTCCGTTAGGCTAATGCTTGTGTACGGTTTTTTCATGTCATGGTAGATTTTTTAATCTGCTCCAGCATTTAGCTTGTTAATTGGAAACCATGAAAACCAATTTAAAAGTGGCCGGTCTTAGTCTCGAACCCAGACCTCCCAAATGCAAAAACTTTGCCACTAAGCCATCTTGCCCTCTAAAGTCAGTGTACGTTAAAGCCTTCAATATTGGACGATCAAAGGAAAGATGTCCTGTCTAGTTTTTGGCATGGAAACATCTGATTCAAAATGATTAAATATTATATCGGACAAACATATGATTTCCAGCGATAGGATTACCGGCGTATGTGCTTGACCAATACGAAGGGTTAGTTATGACCTGTTAAGGTAGCCCATAACAATCCACTGTGAAAAGCACATACGTTGCCTCCATGTAGTTATGTCCGGAAGCACGTGCAAAATTCTATACTGAGGTGATTTGTTAAAGTGCATGTGTGTGCTTCATTTAAGGACACAACGAAAACACATAGATTAAGGGCTAAGCAGCGCTTGATTAGTTCTATATACATATATGTTTCTATGAGAACATGCATTTGTGTGGACTCAGAATTCACGATAGCTGTCGGGTTTCAATACAGGTTTCCCCAATTTCGTTTGAGCTGTAATACTGATCAACGTTTGCCAGTTTCGTCTAAATACTTTTTCAAATACTTGACCAGCCACTGAAAATTCCGCGTTGACGGCAAGATCGACGACTATTTCAGAAAACGCATAACTAAATAAACAATAAATGCTGCCAACATTTTTACTTGTACGCTAGGTTGTTTTTGAAACCTTAAAAAGTGTCTGCTATTTTATAAGTCATTCTTACTTAGATGAAATACGGCTCTCGACCCAGCCAACCCAGCCAATGTCCTTATACCACTTCAAAATGACGCATGAGTTCATTTGTTTTTAGTCTATTGCTCTACAAGCTGACTGAGCTAGGTATTTATGCACTAATTATCAAAGTGGATTACCGAGTTAAGTTTAATATTGCTCACTAAGGCTTACAAGGTGTTGGCGGTGTCGTAGTATCGCATGCTGTAAAATAGTATGCTACTGTTTGCTTATCTACATGGCTTTGGAACATGAAAAACAAACCTGCAATTAGTACAAATATAGGCCCCCACATCTCTGTCTCTCTCTCTCTATCTCTCTCCCTCAACGTGAAAAAGTTGTGCACTTCACAATTATTGTTTCTTCTGTTGGAAAAGCATAACGATTAATCTCGCTCGCTCTTTTCCTCAATTTCTCTAGTTTATTTGTTTATGTATAAGAGGTAACAATTATTATATATATATATATATATATATATATATATATATATATATATATATATATATATATAGCCACAAACAGAGGGAAAGAGTTCGCTGGTGATGGCAAATAACAGAGATACGCTATTTCCAGTTAAAAGCGACCAAATACAAGCACTTCTGCGCGGCAAAGTGTTGTGCAATTGTTTGTCCCGTCTTATCACTGAAAGGCGCATGTTCAGTTCTCAGTAAAGTGTTGTTACACTTTAACAGACAATTTTATTACATATGTCTGTACATGACGAGCTGACGTCAAATGTGATATGCTCTTGGGAAGCCGGTCCTCCACTATGTCCTTCGTCAGTTCGTTGTCTGAGTTGGAGCGCCTTCCTTTGAGATGATGTTTAGCGGACCAAACCGATGGATGTTGCACGGCGACATGTCCGGGCTGTAAGACGGATGCTCAATTGGCCAGTACATTTTGTGTGATTCTGTAGGTGAGTGGACGCGTGTTATGGTGGAGCAGAATCACTCCTTCTGTGAGAAGCATAGGCCGTTGCGCTCTTGCAAAAATGCGCATGATAAAGTTGAGTAGGCTACGGAGTGTCTCAAAGTACGCGTGTATTTTTCCATGCTCGCGGAAACCTATAATAATCGGACCTCGGACGTTGAATGAATGAACGAATGAGACACATAGCTTTATTCATGAGTACTTGCAAATACACTCGGAAGTATATAGCCTCTGTACTGCGGAGGTTGCCCATGGGCTTGAACGAAGGTCTTGTGCTCGTTGCGTCGAAAGGAAAAGAAAAGTAAGTTAATCAAAGAAGTAGTAAAGTAGTAAAATTAATAATACTATAGAACACGTGTATAGTAATTTATTTCAATAAACAACAAACCTTTTTAAATGAACGACAATTCAATATCAAAAACAGAGATAATGTGCGGGTATTGAATGATAAATAATTAAATGACTAGAGGAAGGTCCATAAAGATTAAATGACCGGTGAGCACCGATAAAAATAAATAAATAAATAGAAATAAAAAAACTACAAGGAAGAAACAAACTTTCTAAGGCTACTCTTAAAGGCCGAAAGACCGAGAATGGTAGCAATGGGGGCAGGAATTCTATTCCAAACAATAAATGAGTGATGACGTGGTCCATTCTTAAGTAGGCGTGATGGCGGAAGATTAATGGCGATGTAAGGTCGTGTGTTTTGAAGGGGGTAGGGTGCAGCAATAGAGGGTGTAATCTGGAAAAGGTCGCCAGCCTCTATAAGATTGTCGTTGAAAAATACGGTGAGCATTACCTTGCCTTCTGAGAGTACAACTTTGATTTTTTAGGGCAGACTCTCTGGCTTGAAGTGATGACACCAACTCTTGTCATCGATGACAATCCGTCATGCTGAACAGTGACACGCCGATCACTTCTCACCAGGTCGTTCACGCTGTAGATAAGTTCGGCCGTAATTACTGTGTTTGCCTCGATCTGGTTGATCACCTGGTTTGCCTGGTTGATTACGCTTAAGCACTCCCGGCTTTCACGAAAAGGGGCACTCTACTTTCTCATTAACGGCCACCGCCTGACGATGATTATCGGCTGGTGTAACACCTTCCGCAATCAGAAATCGGATAACACCTCTCGATGCTCCTCAACCGTCGAACTTTGCAAGGGGGACGCCATGATTACCTCAAAAGCACAAAACAAAAGGGAAACAAAACATCTCAAAGCAGCGTATTCAAATGTCAACCGGTTTGGCTGTTACGACGTTGTGTACCTTTTTATTTAAGCACTATATATATATATATATATATATATATATAGTGTTTTCATGTAAACATATATAAGTTGAATACTTAGACCTCTTGCTTCGGACGTACTCGAGAAATGTTCGTTAAATCTCGCCGTACAATGTATTTCGTATTTACCAAAGAACCAGGTGGCAAAAATGTATGAAAGACAATTGTAATTTAACAAAAAAACACAATCAAAAGAACCTTGGTGTTGAATCTGCTCTGTCTGGATTTCGTCGGTTGACTTTCGTCTTTGAGGCACCACTGAGAAAATTGGGCGTTGGTTTTGATGTCGTAATTATATTTCCATAAATCGTTTCCTGTAATCACCCTCTAAAGTATTTCAGCGGGTTCTGCTTCTGTATGAAAGTTAGGTTTATCTTCCGCCGGGCGTTAATTTGCTGGGAATCCAACATTTTGGAGCGAACTTGGCCGCCAGTTTTCTGACACATAATATCGAGACTGTTACACTTTATCCATAACATATCTCCAATTCTTTAGCTAGTTCCCTGGCAGTAACTCCGCGAATGTTCAGTGAGATATCACGAAACGTGATTTTTCGACTTTTTTTGGTCGTTTATGACGGCTTTTTCGAACGGAGGTCATCTACGGTTTCTTTACATCCGTCGCGACATCGACGGTACCACATATACACAGTGTTTCGGGACATTACTTGATCATCATAAGCAGTGTGTAACACGTCCACCATTTTCAAGCATATAATTTTAACACAGAACTTAATGCTTTTGTCGTTCTTCCATTTCATCAGCTTCCTTAAAATCGCCGAAACTCGTTTTCTTCATTTATTTGAACCAAACTCAAACAAGAAATGCCGCCACCAATTGGCGCGAAATTTGGCCTGTGTGTAACTGACGAATAACAAACACTTCTAAGCAAAACAAACCGGAAGACGTTAGTGGGCGCGGTTCAATTTTCAATGTACCAAAATCGAACCGATATATATATATATATATATATATATATATATATGGCCAATGTACGCTGCAAACATACAAATAAAAACAAAATATAAGCTATAAAACGCATCCAGTAGAGTTTTTGTTTTTATATTGCTACTCTTACCAATACTACTACCATTACAAAGTGTCGTCATTGCTAGGTGCCCGCGTGTGGCCGGTGGGTTTGAATCCGGGCGAATGCTTCAATGAGTAGTCGCCCACCCACGTGCGACTGCCGATCTGTGATCATTCATAGGGCAACTTGGCGTACAATAACCGCAGGAAAAACCGACGATGACGTAAAGCTACCCCTCTGTATTTTTCTCTGTTTTTCGCCCTGCGACATTAAACACACGCCTTGACAAACAACTTCTCCTTCTTGGTTGCAGTAAAACGGGTAGATTTAATTTTCGTTTGGCTTGCTTCCTCCTGTGTGTGTGTGTGTCCTGTGCCCATGCATATATAAATATATATATATATATATATATATATATATAGACATCCACATATCAGGGATTGGTCTTAATCGTGTACATTAGCTCCGTATCTTATAGTACGCTTTACTTCGAATAAGATGCCTTACGTGGGTAGGAACTAATACATAGAACTAAAACAAATATATATATATATATATATATATATACTCTTGTAAGCAACGACGCTTCGTGTCCATCAGTCAGTCATTTCACAGTTAGGAGGAGCATCATTGGGCTATAATACAGTAGTTCATAATGCTCGTCACAAAATATCATTTCCGGATATATATGGGGTGTATAATTTAGCTGGCATCTTTCTTTTCATCTCAGCTAGCTCTGCCTTTTCTGCGATCTGTTCTCTTCGTAACAGAGCACAATAAGGCGTAGATGTGTCTTCAAAGCGCTCGTTCGGCTGAAAATATCACCGCCGTGGCCGACAGTGTGGAACAATGCTCGGAAATATCGGTTCGGCGACGCATAGACCGAGAACTGAGTCTGTCGCGTATCTCAACAAGTTGAGGCTGGATCTAGCAAATAATCAATTTAATTTTCAGTTGACGCAATAGCTCAAACCTACCATCAAGAACGGCTAAACGTCGCCAAATGGTCTTCCAAAAACGGTGCAGCGTGACGCCGTTTCTGTGAAGAAAGTGATCTTTTCCGACGAAACCTATTTTTTTATTTAAAAGGAAGTGTGAATAAACAAAATTATCGCATCCGGGCAACTGAGAACCTTAACGTTGTTCACGAAGAGCTGGTACATGTACCACATGACCAAAGAAAGGATTGAACAATTTTTGTTTCTCTCGCCGGCGAATAGCGAGCATTAAAACAACATTATCCCTTTTTGTTTGAAGCCAAGTTTGGACTGAATCGACATGAGTAATTTCTGGTACCAACAAGATGGGCGGCCCAGGAAATAAGTGTCGGAGATATGCATCTATCGCAGACTCTATGGATTTTCGACTTTTTGCCTTCGAGACCTTAAGGCGTAAAACTACTGAGGGAGTTATTGGTAAATTATGCAAGTGTCTTAGATTAGCCACGGGGGAGCTACGCGCTAGTGAATTTTTATATATATATAAATAATACTAACTAGCTAGAAACGTTTGGAGTAAATTTTGTCCTGAGTAGATTTCTGTGAAGACGGCTTGACGTTTAAAACTGTTGTAATGACAACAAATGTCGCAAATTAAGACTAATTGTCCTAGCAGCAAATATATATATTGCGTATTTGTGCATATTAGAAAGCAGTTTGTAAACACGTATGCTTGATTTTTTATTTATATAACTCTGCAGATAGAAGCAGTTAAAACTACTGCTCCACATAAACAGAGCTAGAAGAAATTTCAAAGAGATCAAAATCAAAACTGCTGTTAAAAGCAACAGAATAACATCAACAAATCTAGCACATGCAGGCAGGAACTTGTAATGGCAGAACACATTCATGAGTTACGAGATTTGCTGTGTACGCCATTCATGAGTTACGAGGATTGCTGTGTACGCGAATCGACAAGTGCTCGAACGAAGTGTAATATAAAGAACAACAACAGCAATCATTACACAGTACGCAGCCACCAAAGCAGACGAAACAATGCTTTGTAGCAGCAGCAACCCAGCAAAGTAAACGAAAGTGAAGCCTAGGCGAAGGCAAGCATCATTCATAGCAAGCACAATGACAACTGCGTCAGCGGCAACGGCGACGCTATTGTCAAGCAAAGTAAGTTAAATAGTTAGGTGAACTCGAGGAAGAAGCCGATAGGAAATCTTTAGATACTAGTTAGCTCTGGGCGAGTGGTGCGAGCACTCGACACGGGCGGATTCGACCACCGCGCAAAACATATTTCGGCAGATTGTTTTTAATTGTTGACGATGGCGTCGTCACAACAGCGCCTCCGCATATCCAGGAGGTGCTATCTAGCGGCTCTTCAGAACAAGCAGTAGTTGCAGTACCAAGCGACAGCAGAACACCAACAACGACGACAACAACGACGACAACAACAACGACGACAACAACGACAACAACAAAAACAACAACAACGACAACGAAAACAACAACAACGACAACAATGGCTTACTGATTACTACAGATTAACTACAGCCCAACAGTATCGCTCACAGCGACGAAAAGGACGACATCATTAATGAGTGCGAAGACAAAAGTAACAGCAATAAACGCAGCAGATATAGCAGCAACAACGACAACAACAATAAACACAGTGCATTCAAAATTTTAAAGTCATTTATATATATTTATATATATATATATATATATATATATATATATATATATATATATAAATAACCCAGCGTAAGCAGAAACGACGAATGAGTTCAGGATGGGGTAGACATGATGCGTTGTGGCTATCAGGAGTAATAAGGTACCGAACTAGCACAAAACAGGGGCACAGACCAGAGCAGCGGCAAAGAAGACGACGACGATGATAGAAGACACAGCGGGTAACCAACCACAAATACAATACTTTTTGCAGGACTTTTGCAGCAACAGCCCCAGCACTAACAACAACAAGAGCAATAGCAGCAACCACAACAACAACAACAACGGCAGCTGTAGGCTGTTTTCGTGTTCAGATCTTCTTCAATCCGGATCCGCTCTACCAGGAAGTGTCTCTCGCTTTTTGTCTATCAATCTGCCTGAATGATCTGTGCGTCCGTCGGTGTCGAGCGGATCTGATCGGATTGGCGGATGATGCATCGATAATTATAATTAACTCTCCTCTCTTCACTAACTACCTAACTAACTAACGATGAGCGGCGATTCATCAGCATCGGGTTCCGCGGCCTAGGGCAGGCTGGATAGCTCGAGATCATGAGCTGGGACGGCGGGCAGTCGAGAGATCTCGAGAGAGAGAGAGAGAGAAAGTACGTTTAGGAGTTCACACTGACCGTACTGGCCGTCAAGGACCGGTCCAGCCAATAGCCCCGATCCAGCCAGACGACTGCCTTCATGCTTGCGTTGTTGCTCTTGCATACTTCGTCGACTTGGTGGTAAACCGACTTGGTGTTTGGTTTAACGCAGGACTTGGATGCTTTTCCGCAAGATAAACTTTGCAATGTCATCTTGCCTGTACTGTGTAGAACTGGAGACCGTCAGCGAATATACAGTGAGCCACTTTTACGGCAATACGATGCAGTTTGAAGATGGTGGTATCTCCCCACCTTTAGTGCGGCTCAGTCGTGGTATGTAACCGCTTGATAACCGCTCACAAAAAAACAGTCTCATTAAAAATACATTAAATATGAAACCAACATTGTACGATAAGTCAAGACTGATAGTTTAATATATCGTGAGCTTCTAGCATCATGTTGCTGTGACTCCTAATTTTGTTGCGGCAGACAGTTACGGTCTGCCTTAAAAGCAGTTTTTAGAGAAGACAAACTCTAAAGTTTGTGATACCTAGATCTAGATTTCAAAAGTTTTAGCTTAAGTTTAAAGGATTTTTTCTATATTTGGACAGCAACTAACCTGTCTGGCGGATATTGGCACCATCATGAATGACGGTTATCAAATTATCAAAATGACATGAATGACGATACCTACATGATCTGCATTACAAGTGCGTCGAGCCAAGGCGTTTTGGCTTGGCAGTCAGTTACACGCGACTCCATCTTTGCTTCGTCTGAAGGCTTTCGCATCTATCAGAGTCATATAGCCACCTGACGTAGTAACAAATCAAGATTCTGTACAACGCGAACTCACTAGCAATATTGAGCGATGTAAGCGACCAGTGAAAATTGCACTGAGCTAGAGCTATTTATTCAAGGTAGGTTGTAGACCGGCTTTGATTCTCGTAGGATTATCGCATGGTGGCCGTACCAGCAGTAACCATTAAATACCAAGCAAGACAGGTAGGTTGATGATATCGCATGATGATGATGATGGTGATGATGATGTCGGTTCTAGTGGGGTAATGACGACAGCGACAGTAATGTTTATGGTGACTTCCTGGAAAGCTTTGTCGGGTGGTCGCTTCTCATCCATTGTTCCGCCGCTTCTCATCTCCGTGATGCTGCACGGGCTGCCGCGTCGATGCCTCCGTCAAATCGCATTCATCGTCATAGGACGACCGTTCTTCGGCCATTTGGCTACTTAGCCCACCCTTCACGACGGACTCAGGCCGCTGCTGCTGCTGCTACTACTACTGCGACCATGCAAAGGCTTTCACTGCAGGCCAAACCTGCGGCGGCGCAGTGAGGGTGAAGATCACGAGGACGACGATGGTCCAGCTCTCGGGCCCATTGTGCCCCATTGTCGGCCTAGGATGTTTGCAAACCAGCCCTTCCCCCCTCCACGACCCCACTACGCGGCCACACGAAGGGGTGCAGGGAAGCGGCGGCAAAGAACGCGGAGCGGGCGGTAATTCGCAACGCAGCCCCAGACAGTCATTGACAGAGGGGTGAAAGGAAGATCGAAGAGGGAGTGAGAGAAACGAAAGGAGAGGAGCCAGGAGCGGGGGCGCGGGGAGTAGAGATAAAGAATGAAGGAAGAGCCACATCCACCGCGATGGAGAGAGAAAAAGCAGAAGCAAAACATCCTCCCATGCGCTATTAGGTGTAGATAGGTAGATATAGACAGTCGTCGGTGCGTCGGAGTCGCGCGAGTGCTACGCTCACCCGATGAGCGAGCGTGTAGTGCTGATAGTGGTGGCATTCTGTCGGAAAATCGTACAAGCTAGCACCGGCAGCTTGTAGCTTGTACGTTGTCCGCGCGGGAGGACTCAACGTGAGGTCTTCGAAGGTACCACCTTGCTTAATAGTGTGACCCTACTGTCTCAATGCTTTGCTGCATCAACAACGCAACAACGCGTAGACTGTTGTTGCTATCTACTACTACTACTACTACTACTACGACGATTACTATTCGTATTGCTAATACTACCTGTACGGTCTTCTCATCTTCTTTCTGTCTTCTTCGCCTTTTCATCTTTTCTTCTTCTTCTTCTGTTGCTTCTTATTCTTTTTCTTCTTCTTCTTCTTCTTGTAGTTATAGCGCTGTTGTTGTTGCTGTAGCTCTCATCTTTCGTCGTCTCGATAGGATTTGCATTGCTACTTTGTGCGGTACGTCTCTAAAATGCGTTTCTTCTTTGCTCGATTCTCGATTTTCTGCACTCTCCCGGTCTCGGTATGTTCCTTTAGCGGTGTGAGCAGTAGCAAACTAAGACTGGATCGCAAATCAAGCGTCCGAACGCAGAAGAAAAAGAAGAACAAAAAGGAGATGGAGGATGAGGACAGCAAGAACGGGCAGCTATTTCGGATTCGTAGAAGTTGGCCTGAACTTGCACCCGCTGGGGCTACTGAGGAACTTAATTAGCCCGTGAGAGCGGCATTGAGCCTGGTCGCATTTTCATGGCATTCATTGGCAAGCTTTGTTGGCGCAACAAACACAACGATACATAGACCATCATTAGACAGCGTGCCGTGTTCAGACCTAGATATAGGCAAGACAACAGGTTCTTGTTTCAACTGCCCATGCTTGCACATATAGATAAAATATTCATTCATTCAGTTATTTACCTTGCAAATGGTTGGACATGTAGATGTAATCGTAACACCCGAATTTTAACGAGATCAGTCGGGGGGTCCTGTGACGTGTATGATCTGACGTATTTTGGCTCCTTGAAAAAAACGAGCCATTGTTTATGATGTTGACCACGGACCATAAACGAAACCGAGTATCATTTATCTGATTAGCCAGACGAAGTAACGTAGGTTGGAATACAAGCACCTATTTTTTTTATCAGTAGATTGCTGGCGTGACAACGGCTTTTATAGCCATTATAATTTCAAAGTCTAACACTAACTAATAATGCAATTTTTTGTAGACTGTTCACTTGAAGCAGTTCTAGATAATGCTCTAGAAGCAATTCATGGTTGACTTAAGTTACGTTAAGCCATTCATATCTCTTCTAAGGCACAGTGTTTACATCGTAAAAATGTGCCATTGATTTCATAAATAATGCCACATGCATGTAATAATAGCTTTGGTCAAAGACTTGGGTCTCTGACACTCTTTGATATATATATATATATATATATATATATATATATGTAAATATATATATATATATATATGTGTGTGCTGGTGTATAAACATGTAATGGCAAATCGCTGTTGCACGGCAGTAAGCATTCAACCTGCTCTGCTCGCATTATATAGACTTGCGGGGCGATCTATGTCTAACTAGCTTAGTGTGTGAGAGATTGTGCGAGAAATAGAGAGAGAGAGAGAGAAGGACCACCGAGTCACAACCGGCGGTGGCAGGCGGGAACATTCTTGAGATTCTGGCGAGCGCAAATCACTCCTGACGACCCGTCTCCGCGTGCATACCTTGGGCATGCTTGCTCTGTTCGAGTGTCACGTCGGTGTTATTATGAGGTGCCGCCTCTGACTGCTGGGCCGCTTGCGTGCCCTTCCTTCCTCCCGCTACCATAGGTCCTCCCTGTGTTTTCTTTTCTCGTTCTCTTCGTCTCCTTCTGCTTTTCGCTTGCTCACACGCTCGCTGGCTGGATGGCTCTCTGCTATAAGTGCCGGTGGTGGCCCAGCAAGCCGTTGTTGCAGCTTGCAGTTGCCCGCGGACTTCGCAACGACGAAGTGGCGCAAGACGACCCGACCCACTCACTCTGGAGAATGAAGTGCATCGGTGCGGCTCTCTTACTGCGGCCGGCTCTTCGGTCGGCGGTGTCATTGTTGTTGCTGTTGTTGTTGCTGCTGCTGTTGTTGTTGTCGTTTTGCTGCTGTTGTTGTTTTTGTTGTCGCCATCTTAACTGCCAGTTCAACTGACCTATCTCCGGCTTCGCTGGCTTGGTCAACTATGCTTTGATTGAAGTGTGAACTACCGACAAATTGTAAACGGTGTTTCGCCGCGCTTGAAACTCCATCAGTAGACGGGAGCAAAACAGTAGCGATGGCCGGCATTCCTCCCGTGTTGTTGCTGTTGTTGTTGCTGCTGCGGCCGTTTTTGTTGTTGCTACTGCTGCTTTTGTTGTTGTTGGTGTTGTTGTGCCTGCTGAAAATCAGCTACAATCTGTCTGCTCGTACTGCCGGTAAAAGGTGTTCCTCTCTCTCTGTCTCTGTCTCACTCTCTATAAAAGCATGGCTGTTTCTTGCTGAACTCAACTCACTGAGTTGAGTAGAAGCAAGCACCTAACCTGCTGCTAACCACGTGTGGCCACGGGTTACCCGACGTTGTTGTTACACATACAAACACGCAGCCAAGAGACCACGCAACTGTAGCTGTTAGCTAGGCTGAGCTTCAGTTGAGGATCTAGAAGGAGAACTGGCTGACTGGGCTGACTAGGAGTCGTCCTCCCAGCGCGCGAGACTTCACTTTCGATAGATGGACGTTAGCGCTTCAGTCGCTATTTCGACATTCACTCTCCCCCCCCCCACTTTATCTCTCTCTCTCTCTCTCGCTCTGCCCCCCCCCCCCTCTCGCGTGAGTTTTTGCGACTGACAACCGTGCCCAGGATTGTTGTGGTTGAATCCAATGACTTACGACCAACGCAACCATAGCGCCCTTGGTTTGCTTCTGCCTCGTTCTTGTCGTCGTCGTCGTCGTTGTCGTCGTCGTCGCTGCTGCTGCTGCTGTTGAGATCGTCATGGTCGTCCATGGTCTTCTTCTTCTTCTTCGGAGTTTTCTTCTCCTTTTTTCTTCGTGCGCTGCGTCGTCGTCGTTGCGTTTCTTCTTCTTCTTCTTCGTCTCGATGCTCGGTGGTGTGTTGTCGCGCCATTGTGTCAACAACGAGATTGTTATGCTACGTACACAACTAAAACTCTGATTGAGCTGCTGCCGCCGGCCGGCCGCCCGCCCGTCGGCTAGAACCAAAACGGCCTACCGACCCGAGCCAGTTTGCCCATATCGGCTCGAGGAATAGGACGAGCGCTGTTGTCCTTCACAGTGAGTAGGAGCAGTGAGTGGGCCTTGCACACACGCACACCCTCACGGTAGCACACCGTGCCGTCGACATACGCGACTGAGCTGTTGCGCCGTTCGTCGGCGTTTCTCAGAAGCAGAGTGTGCAATCTTCATCGCAGGCGGCTAACACGCCGTGGCCCGTTCTCGAACCGCGGCGGCAGGTCATCATGGCCAGCACTACCAGCAGCACTACCAGCGCTACCACCACCACCACCACCATCAGCAGCAGCAGCAGCAGTAGCATTAGCTCAATGTTACGATCGCTTTGATATCAGGAAGACGTCACGCTTCGGCGCGAGGAGGCCGCTTGAGTCTCTTTGGCGTTCGCGATACCGGCATGTCCATATCGGCGTTTTTCTACCGCGACGCCATAATAATGACAATCATGAGAGTAGCATCGACAGTAGCAGCGGCGGCAGCAACAACAACAACAATAATAACAACAACAACAACGACAACGACAACGACAACAACATCGACAACAACAACAACAACTGTGGGACAAACCGTCGTTCGTTCAACACGGCCCTGAACGAAGGCTATAGCAACAATGATGTTGTTGTTGTTTCGTTCCCTCACTCTGTTGCTGTCCATCTCCCTTTGTTGCGATCACGCAAGCGCTTTTTGTCTAATAAAGAAAGATACACTTGAGAGAACAACACCGCGCACTCCGCGCGCATGTGAGTTGGAATGCAAAAACAGCGTCATGGTAGCTAGTTTCATTCGCCTCTTCCTCTTGCTCTCTCTCGATTGCTGCTCGATTGCCATTGTTGCGCTCCACTCTCTGAATATGGTTCTGTTGTCTCTCTGCATTTGCCCCTCGCTTGCTTGTCTTTCGGTATGTTCGTTCTCCTCCTGGTTTTCTTAGCTTTGCGTTCCTCTAAATCCAGACGTCATTATGGGGCGCGGGGGGGGGGGGGGGGGGGGCAGGCGGAGGGGGGATGTGTGTAGCTTCTAATGCTGCCGCAAGCCCACGATACTGCCGAGCATAGCAGCAAAAATTGTGTAAACAGCAAACAATTCGGTTGTGGATGTTACCCTATGTGTTAGCAGCAGCAGCACTACCGCCACCAACACCACCACCAGCAACAGCGGTGACGACAAGAACTTCACTGTGCTGCCGGTTCAATCGATTGATAGACTCATGCTCCATGCATGCAGATCGCCGGTTCGATTTGCTACCGACTCTCTACCGTCACACACAGTCCACTGGCAGTGGCGACTTTCCGTCTGCAATCATCATCGCAGGTCGTCATCGTCATCATCGTGGGATCAAATACAAAAACTGATAGAGGCACATCGACAGGTTGAGCGAAATTGATGCAAAGAAAGAGAGAGCGAGAGAAAGCAAAAGGAAATCATAAGGGAGGGAGAGAGAGTGCGCAACAATGCCCCTCGATGGTTGCGGACCACCCCATGTTCGGGCATGATGATGGCCGGGGCTATCACGCACGACGAACGGACGAGAAAGCCGCTCGCTGGCCGCGAATGGGGGCTGCTGTTGTTGTTGTTGTTGTTGTTGTTGATGATGTTGCTGCTGCTGCTGCTGCTGCCGCTGCAACTGTGCTACCGTGGCGGTGAGGAGTACGTAGTCCTTGAAACGGCAATGCGTGGTGCGCGATCTGCTTAGAGGAGATGCCGCCACCATCCCCGCAGACAGATAGAAAAAGGGAGATATACTGTTAGATAGATGAATCGGCAACCGTCGGCCGTCGCTGCTGCTGCTGCTGCTGCTGATGACCGTGAAAGGACGTCATTCGAGAGGTCCTCCGAAAGGATAACTTGAAGCTTCACTGAATGAACTAGTTGATGTTATCGCACATCACTCGCAGACAGGCCGCGGCGGTGCCGGTGGTATTTGTACTCGAACGCTCAGCGATCAATCGGTCGCATTGTTCTCCACGCTCGCGCTCAAATGTTTCGATGTAAAATCGTACGCCGTGCCAACGATCGAGCTCTTCACTTGCTTGCTTGTGTCTTCTTCCGCCGGTAGGACTATACGGGGCTACTATATGTAGGTTGGGGGAGAGGGGAGGAAAGGGGGGAGGGGAGGGGGGCAGCAGGGGGGACGAAGATGAGGCAGATTAGTCTTTGCAGGATCGCTCTGTGACGCACAAAGGTGGCAAAGCATTTCGTCGGCAAATCACAGTGTGAAGAAGAGACTAGAAGCAGGTCAAGCATGAGAGGAACAATGTCAGCTGTAGTCGCTTGTAGTCGTTTTGCATGGTACGCACCAATTCCCTTACCTGAATGGTTTGCGGCTGACATTGAACTCTCCGCGTATTAATGAAGCTTTGCATGGTCGTATTGCATTGTGCAACGAGCCGTCTTATTCAGTGGTCTCCTTGGAGGCTAATCCTAGTGAATACCTCAGTTCGTGTCGAGCAGCTTCACATCAACGGGCCACATTGCACTCAATGTCGTTCATACGTCGTTTATTAGGTGCAAGTTTATTAGACCGTCATCAAATAAAGTACACATATCCGATCGAACCAACCACGGTCGTGTCGGACAGTGTTCGATGTGCATGTGATCGGCTGAGATTTTCTCTTAGGTAATTACATCAAAGAGCCAGTCTATGGGGTTTCGTCTAGATGCGACCCTTCAAGCTGTCCGTTCTTCTATTTGTTAGAGGTGATTCCTTTCCGGCTGTGAAATTTCAGAAATGTTTCATCTTTATTATAAGTTTAACCTTTTTTTTCAACATATTTTTGTTATAGTGAGACTTGTCTGAGAGCTCAGGCGAGCCATCTTGAAGTGTGCCACCTTGTTTCGAATGCTTTGTACGAGTATATACACTTCTGCGTGGCGACGTGGCCTGAGTAGCTTGTTCGGCACAATACTTTCCTGGCTTTCGGTGTGCCGGTTCGGTTCCAGGCGTTCTGGGAATCGAATTATAACTGTTTTCGAAGATGTCAAAAGTGTATAGGTAACGCGTTAGAAAATATGACACATCCGACTTCAATATCTAGCTTGTGACTACTAAAACTTGGTTTCGGCGTCAACGTTCGTGTGTACGTTCAGGCATCCTGACGCATAAGCACAACATTGCTCTGGCCTCGAAATATGGTTAGAGTGTTCTGTCCGCTATTTGGTGCTCATTCATCTTACTGTAGGAAGTGGCAGAGATCGATCACTGACATCTCCAAGGAGGTCTACTTTTACTCAGGGTCGGTGCACTGGTGTTTTTTTTTGTTGGGCGACCAGTAATCAGTCAATATGTGTATATGTCTTTCCATCAATCTCTTTCAGGGCATTATAGCAGCGGTTGTGTGGATAAACGATAGGCGGAGCCAACGACTCAAGTCTGCAGGCATCGCAAGCCCTAGCGGTTACCAGATGACGGGAGGATGTGGAGGTAGGAACATTGTATAGTGAAATTGTAAAGTGAACATTATTTGGCCCCATCAAGTGTACGTTAACTCCGTACTTATCAAACAAGAAGTCGGGCAAAACACACGTGCCGGACAACGATACTGATTTAGTGCGATGCGATCGTTGGTAAAGTGTAGTATACGGCATGGAATCCAGCATGATCCAGCAAGAAGCATCACACAAGCATTAGCATAACATTACGTCATTTCTTTTACTAGATCAAAGGGTGCGTGAGGCAGTAGACGGATCACTCAGCATGTTGAGAGAGAGAGAGTTGTACCAGCACACTGGTTCCAGTTAAATAAGTGGGATGTGCGTGCGCGGTATTAAGCCACATGCCAGGCGAACAGTTCGTTTATGTGGTCGGGCGTAGACACTGCCTTTGGTGCAAAATATTGTCGACTCCGCAGTTTATCGGAGCGAACATCGAAGAAGTGTGTAAGCACTAATTAGCATTTAGAAAGTTGTCGTAACGTAGCTTCGCTTCACTGTTCAAAAAACAGTGGATCTGACCTAGGTAGATTTTCGGAGGCAATCCCTTGGGAGAACCTCAACCTGAGACGCCCGACAGACGCCCGTACTTAGTACGCCGAACAATTTTTAGCCTCATGTACAAGTTGAGGCTCCCAAACCGGAGAACATTACGTTTTGAATAAGCGCCGTTAGCTTGAATATTACGTTGCGTTATATGAATGACATCGGCCCATGAACTGCCGCAGTGGTTGGCCTACAATAAATATTGGTACATATTTATCAGTGTCTACGCATGCCACGTAACAGAGTATACATCTATAGACTTTAAAACGAAAAAAATCTAACCATTTTGTATATATATATATATATATGCAATGGCCGCATTCTAGTGGAGCTAGAACCAACGCGAATACTTCAGGTGGCCACGCGCTTCTCGATGCGTCCGGTGAGTCCAACTTGGAGGCACCTCAGGTGTCTTTCGTGTGACCGGCCGAAGGCCATAGACGCGTGTCCTTGGCGCTGTTCCTGCTGCCTGGTCGGTCACTGGCGATGTCCCTAAGCGAACACGCGAATGCGCGACCTGATGTCCTACTGGCCTACTAACGTGCGACTTCGACTTGTTCGAGAGCTACATAAGTCGTCTCGAGAGCCAGCTTGACCCTGTGTTCAGGGTCGCTGTCGTCAAGGACACTGGTGACACTCTCGGTAATCCAACCCGCACGACGGCAGCATGATCTATGGATACCGTGGCACAAAAAATGCATAGATACACAGAGAAAGAAATCAACGACAAATAAAATGAAGCTGAAGGAAATGAAGAGGCTCAAAGGCCGTTAGCGAATGCGATATCCTCGTGCTATTGATACAACAACGATTGCATCGTCTGACAAAGAATGATGACGCAGATGCCCAACCAACCAGGATATATATATATGCCTAGTTTAGATTCGAGGATACATCGTCTACAGCGTTAGCGCTATAGCGGCTAGAAGAAACACGATACCTCTAGGCCATTACGAATATACGCTCAAAGCATACGAAGTCATCTATGGCTGATTAGAAATTTACCCAATATAAGTGTTATTAGCACGTTTCTATTAGTTGTTGTCACTGCTTGCCAAGTGAAAGTGTCGAAAATGAAACATGTTTGCTACCATTCTTCTGTACACCAGCCAAATACTGCCGTCGACGCTTTTATATGGGAGGCTTGGAAACGCTTGATAACGAAAGATAACGACAATACATTATCGGTACTGGCAACCAACAGCACATTGTGTGGGACTTTCACCCACTATAAACCTCAATGCTCACCACACCGCCGCAAGACTGCGGAAATATGTGACACTACTTCGAGACCGTGAGAGGGGAGCCTCGCGCGCAACCGGCTCTCATGAATCTCGTCCTGGCCTCGACTCATGAACCCGAGGGGATGCGTCAAGCCGTTCTACGGAGAGCTGGGTTGCCCATAGCCACTTGCGGGGCATCCTAATCCCGACTACCTAATAACACCTGCATTCCTCCGTAGCACGCGTGGCCAGGGATTGTAATACGACCGATAATAGTATTATTATTAATAATCTTGGCTATCAGTTATGAGGTTCGAACGTGTCGCCTTGATTTCTGCGGATGCTATTTATCTTATCAGCCTATGGCGCCGATTATAGAAGCGCTATTGCATCTACACACTGCGAGAGGCATCTACACACTGCTAGAGACAGGAGCCGTTTCAGATATCGCCGTCGCGCTGGTTTGGTGGTTGCTTCCATTCATCTGGTCAGATCCCGAATTAATCTTGCTCTCCCTACTGATGGTCCTAGTGTTCCCTTAGCTACGGGTACAAAATAACGGGTCCTTAGCCCTTTCCTTAGGTGTATTCTCTCAAAATTAGAGTATTGGGGTTGTTTTTGCGATCTCAGCATGTTGAGCAACCCACCCTGACCTAGTGGCGCTGTACATCAAGTATGACGGAGCCACTGTACATACACCGTGGCATCCCATACCAGGCATTTGTCTTTGGATCATGGCGGGATGGTGACGCCGTCGGGCCTTTTATCGTCTTCGATGCCTAGTTGGGCCTATAATAATAATAATAATAATAATAATAATAATTATTATTATTATTATTATTATTATTATTATTATTATTATTATTATTATTATTATTATTATTATTGTTTAAATGTTACAATTGTGAGGTGTGAACGTGTACTCCTTGTCTTCTCCTAGCTCCTAAATATTATTCCATGGAACCGACAATACAGCCGGCGTTTCTTCGGCACACTGCAAGCGACAGCAGTTGCCATACAAACTCGCCTTCGCGCCGATTCCCTGTGAGATCTGTATCCGTTGGCTCAGCTCGCCGATGAATCTCTTGGTTCCCTTGCTTTCCGGACCCATTGTTTCCATAGATATTGGCACTACGATGTAACTTGTCTTCAGTTCTTGGTACTTGCGTTTTTTCCCAATATCTGCGCGCCATACCATACTTATTATAATAATAATAATTATTATTGGGTAAACTTTAAACATATACATCAGAAAAAACTAGTGATCTATGAAATTCTTCCGTGCTGCATACTCGTGAAACTTGTGGGCAGCAAACGTCGTGGTTAGATCTACTTTTATATCATGCTGCTCGCCAGATCATCTGGCTCGAAGAATGTCGTCTTATGCCAATCGAACGCCTCTTCGAAACTTAAGTCCTACAGTTTTTTGCCACTTAATGCTAAGCCCTTCTCATTCATATAATCAATTGGTCTCTCCAGTCCCTGTTTAAACCTGAATAAACTCCTGTCAGAGATTGCAATGTCATTCGCGTACATGAAAGCGCTTGCCCACTCTCGAGCCTACCTCTGCTTCACCCGGTTAGGTAGTCCTCCCAAAAGTACCAAAAAAAGGCAAGGGCGGAGTCCGCCGCCACTTGGGCCACTCCTGAAATCTACATTACTATTCCGACAATCCCTACACCATTGTCGATACATAGTGTACTCTCTCTAATGGTAGTTTTACTGTGTTATGTGCGTCCTCCAAAAAACCTCCGATATTTTGTAAATAGCTGCCACGCGGGAGACCTTGGCTATAATTCTGATTATCGGTCAAAGGCAGCATAAATATATATAAATGCTACGTATAACAGTCTTCTCGGCTTGGACACGGTTTGCCAAGTCTCTGCTAGCAACTGGCGAAGGGCCTATCTATATCTATATATATCGTATATCCCCAAGAATGGACTTATGGGGGCAACTCTTAAATACTATTCCCCTCCAATCTTCATGATCCGTTTCTATGTCTTTCCCTCCAGGTATAATCTCCCGCCCTTCGACTGCACTTCTCCCTGCTGCTGCTAACCTTGAATGCCATCCCTATGGGTATGTGCCTTCTAAGCCCCGCTTCTTTCCGAAATTATGTATCTTTTTCCAAGAAGTTGATACTATTCACGTTTCCGTCTGTGACAGAAACGTCGATGAGTGGCGCACTAGTGGTTAGGTCTGGCTCGTTTACTAACCAACATCGTAACTCCGTTACAATGTCCAAAAATACTTCGGTTTGTTTTGAGTTACCCTTGTTCATCCTCGCATCATAAGCTTTTCGGAACGACAAGCTTTCATGAACCAAACGAGCAATCTGCATGCATTCGGTCTAGGCCAGATGATTTCAAGGATACCTTGAACGAAAAAAAAATGCTCTGTGACATGAGAGAGCGACCATGTGGTTCACGATGTGGAGTGCTGTCCGTGTTAGGAGAGAATGGATGTAAACTAATGAGTAAATTTGAATGGACTTTTGAAAATAAAGGAGTAGTCATTATCATGCCTAACAATACACAGGCTTGAAGCGATATCGGTGCCTGCATACAGAAAAGCATCACCAAGACGAGAAAGACAGCGTGGAGTTATCTACGCCAATTAAACACGCGTATATATTCCAAATATCTGAAGAAAGGCCATTCAATAGCTGGTCCCTTGAGCGTAAATTTAACGAATTAAACGCATGTTTGTTTAAAGGACACATACAACGTCGACGGAATTTCCTGCACTATGTGCAATGCAGGTAGAGTGTTTTACCATTTACACCAACACACCAACCAGGAAAAACTATGATAAATGTTACTGCCAATTTCTGTCAACATAACCACTCTCCCGCGTTTTTTAGTAAAAACACCTAGTGATTATGGGTATTGTAAGTCGTTGTTTATGATTTCTATGGCCCCCTTTTGGACGGTGTGTTTGTCGCTCAATTAATTTTATTATTCTATTTAATTATAACAATTTCTGATATATAAAAACATTTGATAATATATAAATAAGTGATAATTCGTGTTTACGGCACCACGTCAGTCATTCTTTACACAAAGATGCACAAATTAGCATTATACCAATGTTGCGTCTAGTCTCCGTGTCAATTAGCGCATAGACGCCAATATGTGTTGTTAAGTACAACTTAATGCATATGTTTAGTTTTGGACTTGATTTGATTGAAATACGTATGAAAACAAAGAAAGAAATATGTTTGTAAATATAGCTAACAAGGTATACGGTATATTGCTGGACAATCGTTTGCACGGCATTCGCCAGCGATCCGCATTTCAAAATACCGTAACGGACCAAAACATTGACCGTCAGGCAGATAAAGTCTCTGCTCAAATTTAAGTGCGACCTCTGAGAGCATTACCTTAAAACTCTGGCATCTGGTTGAAAGTACTATAAGGAACACAAACCACATCGCAACGCATTGTGAATAGGTGAAAATGGCAAATTGGTAAGCAATCTGCCGGATAAAATCCAGCGACACCACTCGCCAATGAATAGTACACTTATGTGTGCTCATGATCTTGTCCATTACTGGGAATCGACTTCATCGGCAGCAATTGCTTGCATCACTGCATAAGTTGGATCGACCGACTCCTTAGCTCCTTCTATGGTCGGTCGCGGCGCATCCGAAGCTGGTTATGCAGCCCACCTTGCGGAGACTAACAAGTTGAGAAAATACTCATCAATCGGCTATCCCCATGAATTTTGCCCTCTCGCGTTTGAAACCCTGGGTGCCCCTGGCGTTCGGACCTAGCAGCTGATCCGCAAAGTTGGGACCTTGTTAAACCTGTCATCCGGTGATAACAGGTCATCGTCCTTTCTTAAACAACGCTTGGATCTTGACATACAACGTGGAAACGCTGCCTCCGTTCGGGGCACACTCCTGAAGTGGTGTCGCCCTGGCCTCATCGAAACGGACACGTGACAGTCACAATGCGCATTGGCTTAGCTAATTGATGTGTGTAACATATACCAAATGTATTATACGGAAAATAAACTTAATTCTACCAAACGTATTGATGTAAGAGGGCATTCCGTTATTTCATAGTATCTGAGAGCCTCACCAGTCGTCTCTGAACGTTAATCTTTTTTATTTAAAAATTGCATCGACCGTTACTGACGGGATGCAGGTCATATGACCACATTTATCGAAAGCGAACCTGGAGGTACTCGACAAAATGAAAGTAAATTTTTTAAAAAGAGTGCTAGTAGTCCACCGCAGTGTGACACCATTATGTTTCACCGCAGAACGAGTTTTGCTTTACCGAGAACCGAGGCCCTCGACAGTTATCTTGCTAAATGAGAATATAAGTTTACGGCTCTTTATTAGCGTTTCCATAAGACAAAAGCTATGATCACTAACTAATGTTTGAAATTTATGGATTTCATAAGAAGTTGTATATACGAAATGTGTTATATAAAAAATGGACGAAGTGCATTGCAAGCTATGTAGATAATCATGTGATCTGTTTTACCTCTAACAGTGGACAAAGCGACACCGCTGTCGAAAGGGATGTAGGAAAGCTGTAATACAAATGTATATAAACCAAATACTTGGTATTATAAGAAATATGTATAATTGCGCGAGGCAAGAAGCGAGAGAGTACTATGATGTAAAACCACATTTTTGAAATCAGTACGCACATAGTAGAATATATAGTTCCATCCAAAACTACTTTGCAAATCTTTTACTCAATATGGAAGTAGTTTTTAGGTAATGGATACACACTAGTGACACGTTTTGGAGTTTTATTGCATATTTCAGCAGTAAAATAAATATGTTTAGCTTAAAATAAAAAGAAGGATCGTAAGCATATTATGATTTTTAGGTAAGAATGGTAAATGCTGCGTTAATCTTTTTTATTTAAAAATTGCACCGACCTCTCTCTCGTACATCTCTTGTACATTAAAGACAGCAAAAAAGCGCTGTCTTCATTGCACTCTTTAAATAAAGCAATATATATTATGCAGCGTGTAACATATAGAGTGGTTAAACCCATGGGGCACTTCGGAGTGACTCGCTTTTCAAGCGGTCGTCTTCCTACTTATTCCAACGTGTTTATCATCGCCCGTCGCATTAGATGCGACAAGTGTTTTAGCTATATTTCCGCGTTTCAAAGAAGTTCAAGCGCTTTATATTTAAAACATATATAGAGAAGAAATAAGGCAGCATTTCCTACTTGACGTCGTTACGAAGCCCCTTTTAGATTAAATCTAAGGCTAAAATAAGGTCAGGCATATTGAATTCGATCATACACGTGGCCAACGTAGCTGGCAAACTGAAAATTCACGGCACGAGACAAAAGCCCGTTTGTGGCACTGCCTCTACTACAGTGTTGGCCTGACAAAGTGTTGACAAAAAGTTTTCAGTTCATATAATAGATTTGTATGTATTCCTTATGAATGAAATGGGTGAAATTTTCATGAATTTCCCCTAACTTGATTCATGATTTATTTACTGTGGAGTTGTTAGTCACAATCAAAACATAGCAGTGTAGTCTGACGTTATATAATGTACTGCGAATATCAGAAAAGCTTTAGCATTTTTCTCATACATAAATATGTGAGACCACCCAGTGTCGTATTTAAACTACATATGCATCTCTCGATGTTACAACTGTTTGGTTTTATGTACATATAATTATAGTATCTGTGCCAAGTCATTCGGTACAAATCTATTTGACAATCTCTATTCCATTTATCAGAACTGGGTTCTCAGTATAGTTTTCAATTGAAAACTTTGCATTTTTCTTTGGATGTTACGTAGGAGTGTAACGTCTCTGTGCTAAACGGGAGCTTGTTATGTACTAGATTTTTCGCCAGCGTTTTCTCTTCCCACAGCTCTAGAGTAAGTGTACCTGACGCATTCCTTGGTGATCCCAGTATACGTTTAGAAGAGCCAGCCTTCAACCTATATAAGACTTTCAAATCACTTCACCGTCAAGTGCAGTGCGATTGCGAGTGAGCAGTATGTTATGGTCGGAAAAAAAATTATTTAAAAATCGCTAAATGCTGTCTTCAGGTCGATGTCACGTAAGTGCAGGTAAAACTGTAGCTGATTTTGGGAATACGCTATGATTACTAGGTCATCTGCATACAATGCGTGTGGGACTTTAAGATCACGAAGTAGATTCGCAAGTCCGGTTACGTACATAATACAAAGGAAAGGACTAACTGAACCCTCTAGGCCACTCCGATTGTTTGGGTTACGGGTTCTTGTATGTAGTTATGACGCTGTATGCTATATGACGCATTACATTAACACTCTTCTTGAGGTGCTCATATGCGATAAAAGTCTGGTCTTATTGATTCCCCGCCTTGATTCTGCTTAATTGCGGCTTCGACTTTGTGTTCTACCAATTTATATATTTTATGAGGCGGTATATCCATGCACCGAGTCGATTCTTGCACACATCCAAGTTGCGTTTTACGATTTTTCAGGCTCCACCTTGATGGCTTCAAGCCCGGACTCCAGTGCAACAAAAAGTCCACCTTTCAATTTTTTTCGACCACTACCTTGCCAGTTGATCAAGTTAAGACATTCCAATGCCTGACCACTGCAAGCTCTGAGGCATGACTAGGGAATCATAGAAAGGTACCCAAGTTTTGTCACCTGTGAAGAGTCTCGAGAGCCAATAATACTGGCTCTCATTATTTGTTAACAATTTTTGTTCTGTGAAAAATCACGAGGTACCCCTCAATCGCATTTTTTTAAATATGTTGCGTTTCAGTTTTTGTCAATCAAAGTGTTTACACTAGCTACATTGTAGTCGTCGGTTGCTATTGTTGGATCTCCTTTACGGGACTTGTCGCACAAATTGCAATGCACAGTTCAAAATGCTTCGTATCATCAATATACACCCTCAAGGACAGGCTCAATCTTCAATGGTTGATCAATGGTCCTGGGTTCTGGGCATGGTTGTTACTTTAGAAAATTAAGGAAAATCATAACGAACCTGGAGGCCGATGATCCCAAACGACCTTCTTATTACGGCGACTCCCGCTCACATAAGAAGGGGAGTAATTTTTATAAGCCCCCTTCAAGTAGGCACGGGATGTCAAAACTTGAGATTTTGCCATGTTTTTTTTGCAAACAATGAATAAATATAAGTAAGTGTTTATGCAAGGGCGGCAGGCGACATTGCGTGGAATCCTTTGACGAACGGCTTTACTATATGACACGCACTATCCAACACATGAAACGTCCGGCAATATTAGTTGGGATTTTGCCGAATCTGCTCCTGTGTCCTTCTCGACATTTCTTCTAAGTTCGTCGAGGGAGGGGTTCACGGCACAGGATAGCTTGGCTAGTCGGGAAAAAAGGCACGCAATCCTACCTGCGAGTTCCAGACGAATGGTGCTGACCCCGGGGCTCCAGGGGCGTCATTTTAGCTGCCTCCATGAGTTTGCACCCGATGAGGAGTACCTCAAAGGCGGTTAGGTTAGGCTGGCCTTTGTAAACGAGTTTGCTTTTCTGGGAGTTGTGCTCAAGCCTGCTCAGCAAGCCAAAGTTAGTAACTCCCTTAATGTCTGTCTCCCCCGATGGTGCCATCATCCAGGTACCTGAGGTTCAGGGAATACTGAATAAAATCTTCGACTGTTCGATTCATAGCTAAGCAAAATAGTGGCGACCCAACGAAGTCGCCCTGCTGTACGCCGCTACATTAAAGAATCGTTATAAGTTAGGACTATAATACTCAGTGTATTTGTCGATTCTGCTCGCAGTGGTACGCTAACAATAAAAATATGTATACTTCCTCTATTGGTAAAAAAAAGCAGGACAAGCAATACTGATGTTCAATATTAACACGAACCATCTTGTTTGTATATACTCTCTTTAAGTGAATGTAATATGATTGAAAAGTCATTCCTTGTATGAGGTGCGGACGCGTCTTAAGGTCTCTTAAATTCAATGAAGTTGTAGCAATAAAGATCCACATTGATTCTCTGATCCATCGTTTTTTTTTCAAGTCTTTATCTCATTTGGACATATTGGAGGAACTAGTTGCGTCATCCAACCGGAAAAAAAAATTATTCCGCATCCAAGACGGTAACTGATTTGACTTACTGCGATAACGTCAGCCCTGCGTTTACTAGAAATAGCACACGTTTTCCATTTACTGTAACTAAAGTAAACAGCGCGTACTGTATTACTGTAACTAAAGTAAACATGCGTTCCGTCATTTGGGAAACATTTGGTCGATGGTTACGTCAGTTACGGTAATAATGTCACCCTTCTGGGTGCCTCGAGAGTCCATGGTGTACGAGCCTTCTATCACTTCGCACCGTTGTCCTGATTTCGTGTTTTGTCCTATGCGGTGTCGGCGGTTATCCACCGCCCTCCAAATTCACCAGAGCCATTGCTTGATTGTACCTCGGCATCAGTAGCATTTAACGTACTTCACTGGGTATCTCGGCGTTTCCTGTGCCGTGAGCTTAGCCCGTCTTGGGCATGTCGCGCAATCTCGAGTGGTTCCGTGATGCGTAGGTCCTCGATTGGATCTTGCGTACCCTCACGGCTGTAGCCTTTTGCTTGCCTACATTTCCGCCCGCGGCACTGTGAGTTCGTCTTTTTACAACAGCAAACAATTTCTTTCTCGAGCTGACGCGTCATATATATATATATATATATATATATATATATATATGCGGAAGTAGGAATTACTTCTACATGGTATGGTCTGCACGGATTGCATATACACGAGCCGTCAAGTCGAGCTTACACATCTCGCGTTTCTCTAAGAACGGGTGATAGCAATGCCGTTTATATCAGTAAGTCGCTGCAGATGTGTCAACGCTGCAGACAACGGACCACAGCAAATTTGTAATTTCGTAAAAACGCTATATTTGTATATACTTTCTCTCAGCACGCTACATTGCGTCGGCGCCTTTAGTTTAGCGTAAGAGTAAAAATAAATATATAAATACACACATGTATGTGCAAATAAGTACCCAACGCAGGTGATACTCCTAATTACGATTTCTCATAAACTATTAATTTATTTACTGGATTATTTTTTAATTTATTGACAGCGCTATATATATATATATATATATATATATATATATATATATATAACTCACAACGTTATTCTCGAGAGATCGTTGTAAACGGAATGGTTTTTAGCCTACAAGTTAGTTTGTAGCCATATATGTGCGGTGTCCTCAAAGCTTATTCGAGGTTGATTTTATCTATTTAAGGCGTAGTCGAATCAGTACAGACATGCCCGCACTCAATCCGTAACGGTCCAATACGAAGCCCATTTTTACTTTTATTTTCTTATTAACGTATTGTTGTTGTCGTCTGCACAGCATGTTCAACAAGAACTGGCGTTCGGCGACTGCACCACAAGTAATCTGCTTTCCAGTCTAGCCTATATGCCGTCTATGCTCACCAATGGCGTGACAATTGCGACATAATATCAAGTCAAAACTTCAAGGAGACAAAAACGGAAGCAGAAGGGACAAAGAGAAGGACGACAACGATGGCGGTAAATACGGTAATTACAACAGCCACAAGAACATTAGCAGAAACGACAATAATCATTGAGTAAATTGGCCTTTCGAAGCCAAGAAGGACCCAACTACGAAGAGTCAGGCCGTGTCGACGACGACATAGGCAGATGCCGTAGTACCATTTTAGCTATACGTTTTTACCTTATATCGCTAGTGACTTTAGCTTTCGTTTGCTTCATACATTAGACCGCGCACAGCGTTATCGCTATTTACCGGATGTGCATGTATGATTGGTATTAGACGGTAAGGTGGTCGACAAACGACAAACAGAGAAAACGGGAGAATGCCCCGTTAGCTGACACAGCACCTGACGTTCGCAGTGAGTGCCAGATCGTAGCGCAACCGTGCGTCGTAACCCTGATTGCCGCTAGAGGTTACGAGTTCAAGGCATCAGCTTCTGTGTTGGACATTTGCAGCGACACAACGCGCTGTCTTTCTCGCCGACTCACGCCTCTTCAGCATCTAAAGGTATCCGAGCCGCGAAAGCCAAGAAAAGCCGCAAGTACCGCGAAAGCCAAGAAAAGCCGCAAAACAATACTTGTGAGGGAGTGTAGTTTTCAAGCGTTATTCACCTATTGTCACTGCGCCTCCCTCCCCCTTCCTGCTCCGCATACATACTTTCCACCGCCACAAAATGGCCTTGCATCATGACAAATGCAGACTTTCACGTAGACATGCTACCGCCAGCTGACGAGAATCGATCTCAAGCTAAGTGAATACAAAACCTAGAAGCAAATGCGCTACTTTCCTACTGTTGTATTCGTCCTACACAAACAAGCACAACGTCGAGTACTCGAGGCGCGGCTTCACCGCTGTCCATGCCTTGCAGGCGTTGTCATTTCCATGTGCATGTTCTTCACATCTAGCCCGGGCGATATTGCTTGCGTACCGCTGGAGCCCAGAGATTAAGAACCTGTCTGCCAGGTTGCCCGGTGGCATCCGCTAATATTGTGTAAAAGTCAAGCTGTAATCCCCTGATGACGACGGACAGGAGCCCATCTGTACAGCTTGGGCCGGTATATCGAGCATGTTCTGTTCAGATCTCTGACGATCATCTCGACCTAACAGCGGACGACCTCGTCGTCCATCGGACGAAACAAGATGAGTTACTCGGGCGAAACGCCGAGTTACGAAACTCGCAGTCCCACCATGGGAACGATAACTGGCGGGAGCTCGGTCAACACTTATCCAACTGTATCCGTGACAGCATTAAGCTCACCGGCCGCCCGACGTCCTAACGGCGAGGAAGGCATCGGAAGATGCTGCTGCAACTGTATATGCCGCGTATGTGATTGGTGTCGTCTCTGCTGTCGCCTATGTTGTTGCTGGTGTTACTTGACGTTTATGCTGTGTGTAATTATCTCTACGACTCTTGTCGTCGCCATCTCGTATCACGTTTTATAGTGCATGCGATTGAATTCGAACGATCAAATTCGAACTTGGCAAGCTTCCGGAAGGTATTCATAAATTTACTTGATGACCGAGCGCCTTCTTGGCCAAGTATTTTTTATTTGTACGTTTGTACGAATAATGGTCGTACACTCCGTGTTCTCGTCACAGTAGTCTGTCACCCTGATATCGAACAAGACCATCGATTTATCACACCGCATTTTATGCCCCATGGACCTGCTGCTATAATTTGTAAATAGAATTACACATCAAACTCACACACATATATATATATATAAGAGTGTTCAAATGAAAATGTTCAACTGAAAAGGTACAAAACATTGTAACAACCAAATCGGTTGAACAATGAATATGCCGCTTTAGGATAGCCCTTTGGTGGCCGCATACGGAGAAGACGGCGCGTCCGAAAAGTCAGTGAGAAAGGGAAGGGGGAGCTTCAACTCGGACGACGACCTGAAGGCTACAGTGAAGAACTGGTTCTTCGGTAGCTGGACATCCTTCGACTCGTGAAATTTTGCCCAGGCCTCTGGTAATTACTTTTGAATAAAGACTACATCCACAGTGTAGTTGTGTACATTCTTAATTTAAACATATATATATATATATATTTATATATATATTTTTTTTTTTGTACAAGAAACTCATGGCACTAAGTATATGAAAGACGACCAAGAGTGGCTAGTGGGAGCTTGAGTTTGGCGATAACTTTATTACTAGGCCCTCTTTGCTTGGGAAAAGCCTTCCGTGCATACTTATGTGTATGGGAAATATGGGTTGGGGGCAATATATAACTCCGAAAACGATTTTAAGCCTTAATATAAGAAGTACAGTCTTGAGCTTAACTTGTCGGAGAATTCTCAACCCCATAGTTAAGGAAACCGCCCTCGCTTTCCTTTTTTCAATATGCCTAGTAAGACAAAGCTTGGGTGTCGGTCATATATTAGCAATTGTGATACATGGATATAATGATAATAATAATCCCTTATTTAAAATAAAAAATATTATTAATATTATTATTATTATTATTTAATTCGTAATTGTGTTATCAGAGTACATCAGAGAGTTGTGAGGTTCGAACGTGTCACGTCGATTCAAGCACGTATTTAGCTGCTCATCCCATGGCGCCGATTATAGAAGCGGCATTGCCTCTACACACCGCGAGAGACAGAAGCTGTCTCAGATATTCGCCTTCGCGCTGGTCCCCCGTTGCTGCTGTCATTCTCCTGGCCAGATCCCGGATGAATTTTGCTGTTCCACTGCTGATGGGTCCTAATGTTTCCATAGCCACCGGTACGAAGTGAAGACTGTTTTCAAGGTCTGCGTATTTGCGTCTCTTTTCCTGTTCGGCGTGCTCTGCTACCTATCCTGTGCTAACAGAGCTATGGCTGAGATACGATGGAGCTATTGTGCAGAACACTGTAGCATCCCAGGCCAAGCACTTGCCGTGAGACCATAATGGTATGGTCACGCCGTCAGGTCTCTTGTCGCTGTCTTGTCCGAGGCCCCGTGGTTCTAGTTTTGCTGGCAACCTTGATTTCCTAAGAGCTCTTTTGATGATTTCATTTAACTCCATGTGCCGTGAAATCCTTCCAGAGTTTCTTGGACAGCTCAGTGGGTGTAGACCGTAGGCATCGACCTCATTTCCGCATGCTGCGCAAGAAAAGGGTTCGCAAATTGGAGCTCCTATCCTGATAGCAGCAGCCATGCGGAAAGTGGTTGGGTCCAGCATGATGCCCAAATGTGGAGATGGCAGGGCTTTAAGCCAGCCTCCACTAGAAATATCTCTGGCGGCTCGGAAAACCGCCTGTTCACGGCGCGTACACAAAGAGTCTTGGATGTCTCTTGCTAGCTTTCTGCTACTATATCCGTCTAGTATGCGCTGATACAATTGTTCTTCCAACGGGCCGGAGTCCAATTTTATCCTGATTTCACATTCAGCCTTCACCTTATGTTTGTGAATTAGCTGTTGCACATCGAGGCTTTCCAACGATTCTGACAGAGCTCCGAACTGGTTCAGCGAAGCAGCGTAACATACTGGAGCCAGGTCTACTGCACTCCTTAAGCCACCCTCCTTGATAGGTAAACTTGCCCTCTTCCGTATTTCGTCGTTAAGCTTAACGTGTAAACGGGGTGCTACCAGGGTGTATCTTCACACGCACATTGCCGCTTGTGGATGCATTCGCTTGAGCAAAGGTGATACGCCCTCTATACAGGCTGTTTGGTCGTTTAGCACTTGAGGGATTATTCGCTTGCCTAATGGGGCCCCTAGTAGTTCCATATCAGCTTTGTCTAGTTGTCTCGCTGAAGGTAGAATCTCTAATATTGTGGTCATTGCGCGTGCTCTGTCTTCGTGGGATCCACCGCAAGCAGTAACTTCGCATTTTTCTACATTAAGAGCTAGGCCTCCTTGCTGTTGAAATTCTCTAATTTGGCGTATGTCCGATGCTACGATATCTGCCGGTCCTCCGAGTGTTCCGTCGCCTAGGTACCAAACGTTGAACGAGCTTTGCATTTGGGCGACCAGGCCTGATATACCAAGGCTAAAGAGTGCGGGTCCTAACGGGTCTCCCTGTTAAACTCCATTTTCTGAAACGATAGGCGTCATTGTATCCCAGGATAGCAGTGAGGGTTCTTTGTAGCTTTGCCAGACCAGTGGCAGTAGGTCCAGAACATGAATTGAAGAGATTTGCCTCTGCTGAACACTTTCCGCAGAAGCAAATCTCTTCGGATTTAATTGAACGCATTGCAAAAGTCTAGCTTAACCATTACGCGCGCCAGTCCTTCTACTTCAAACTAGGCTCGGGCGGCGTGAACTGCCGCTTCCGCTCCGCCCTTGACTGCTACACCAACCTGGTGCGGTTATATCGCTGCGAGTATTGCTCTCTTATTTGTAGCCTCCAATACTAGAAGGTCTGACACAGGTCTATGGTCATCCATTGAAGGCTCATTCATTGCTTCTATATTATCGCTGCTAATATTATCAAGCGGAGGATTAATTTTTATTATTATTATTATTATTATTATTATTATTATTATTATTATTATTATTATTATTATTATTATTATTATTATTATTATTATTTTATTATTGTTTATTGCTGATCATACAATTGTGAGGTCTGAACATGTATTAATATATAATTAAATATCTCGGTGGCAGTCTCTTCCTCTCAAAACATTGACCCGATTATACAGGCAGCGTTACCTCTGCACACCGCCAGCGAGAGCAACTGCCGCAGGAACTCGCTCTCTCGTCGGTCGCCTGTATTATTATTATTATTATTATTATTATTATTATTATTATTATATTGGACCGACATAGCCCGCCGGCAAATTTATTTGTCCATGTTATCTGTTATCACAATGTTATTATTATTATTATTATTATGTGTTAGGACAATACAATTGTGAGGTGTGAATGTGTATCCTCGTTATTTCATGGTTACCATCTATCTGTTCTCAGCCCATCGCACCTAATATCGACGCGGCATTTCCTCTGCAAACTGCCAGTGAAAGCAGCTGCCTCAGAAATTCGTTTTCGCGTATATCCCCGGTGTTTGCACGTATTCGATCACCTAAATCTTTTATAAATTTCCTTGTACTTCTGCTGACCGGACCCATTGTTTTCATTGCAATCGGCACGAAATTGCATCTAGACTCTAACTCTGTGTATTTACGCCACTTTTATTTTTCTGCGTGTTCGGCAACCCATCCCGCCTCCGTCGCACTGTGGCATAAATAAGACGGTGCGGCCGTGCAGGATACTGTCGCATCCCAAACCAGAATTATGATTATTATTATTATTATTATTATTATTATTATTATTATTATTATTATTATTATTATTATTATTATTATTATTATTATTATTATTATTATTATTATTATTATTATTATTATTATTATTTATTCAATTTTTCAGTATTTCCCTACAATTGTGGGACCCAAACGTGTACCCGCGTAGGCTCACCCCCCCCCCTTCTCAATCCATAGAGCCGATGATAGCGGCGGCGTTTCCCCTACACACTGCGAGCGAGAGTTGCTGACGCAGAAACTCGCCCTCGCGCTGGTCACCCGTGTTAGCACTAATTTTGACACCTAGGTCTTTGAGGAGAATACTTGCTGATCGGGCCCATCGTTTCCATGGCGACGGGTACGAAGTGATATCTCCTCCCCAAATCAGAGTATTTGCGTTTCTTTGCGATCTCGGCATGTTCAGCAACCCACCCTGACCTGATGGCGCTGTGCATCAGGTATGACGGAGCCACTGTACATGATACCGTGGCATTCCATACCAGGCATTTGCCGTTGGACCATGGCAGGATGGTGACGCCGTCTGGTCTTTTGTTGTCTTCGAAGCCCAACCTGGGCTCCAGGGTGCTTGGTATGCCGGCTCTACGAAGAGCCTTCTTCAGGATCGCGTTGATTTCCGCGTGTCTGGCAGCCCTACCAGGGCTTTTAGTGCAGCTCAAAGGGTGCAGTCCGTCCTCATCCACTGTTTTTCCACACGCCTTACACTCGTATGGCTCACATATGGGAGCGCCTATTCTCAGAGCGGCCACCATGCGGAAGGAGGTGTTGTTATTATTATTATTATTATTATTATTATTATTATTATTATTATTATTATTATTATTATTATTATTATTATTATTATTATTATTATTATGTTATCAGAGTACAGTTGTGAGGTTCAAACGTGTCACGTCGATTTAAGCACGTATTTAGCTGCTCATCCCATGGCGCCGATTATTATTATTATTTATTTATGAACACCCGGGCTGGGTAAGTGTGTTTATGTTACATCACAATTTTCCACACAACAATCGATCTAGCGTTTTGCCAGTTCTGCTATAGACCGAACCGCCAGACAAACCGCGGCGTGGTATTTATCACATTTACTCCAGCATTCTTTGCATCGACATTCGTTGCGCTATCTGTATCCCAAAAAGGGCTACTGCTGCATCGACCAAAAGCTTATGTGGACATTTAATTGCCGCGGCTGCGATAGTGGCCTTCCTAACCCTCTCCTGGATGTGTGATCGAAAACTACTGCCCCTTGTTGTTAAAGTGAGCTCTAGATATGTGAATTTATTTACAACTTTTAATTCCTTTTCCCTGAGTTGAAGTACGTCATCCCTGGCCAGACGGCCGCCCCTTCGGAATTTCATGGCTACTGTCTTTTCCCAATTAACCTTTAAGCCCATTTTATCCATTAATGTAACTAGCCGATCTATTGCTTGCTTCACTCTGAAAAAACTACAACTAAAGATTACTACATCATCTGTGTACATTAAAATCTTGGCCCACTCTCGGGTCCAGCCCGTTCTTATCCGTTCGGGGAGCCCACCCAGAAGAACAGAAAACAGTAGTGGACTCAGTCCATCGCCCTGCGCGACACCTGTGGTTTGAATTACCTCCCCCGCAATGCCAACCCCGTTGTCAATCAGCACTGTGTTTTGTTTTAAGATGCTGATGAGCAACCTCAGCATTGCTCCTGGCACTCCCATTTTAGCTAGCTCTTTAACTATATTATCCTTTGGCGCTATGTCAAACGCTGCTTTTAAATCTACAAACACAACATATAGGCAATTCTTCGGCCTGGACAGAGTATCCCAGATTGCTCCGAGCAGCCCTTCAATTGCTGATTGAGTTGACCTTACCTTCCTAAATCCATGCTGCTCCTCTGGTATTACCCCCCTTTCCTCTAAGAAAGACTCCAATCTCCTAGCTATTATTCCTGAATATATCTTGTATGGGCAGCTCTTTATTGCTATTCCCCTCCAAGCCTCTGGTTCCGTTTCTATACCCTTTCCTTTGGGAATGACAATTAATGTCGCTTCCCTCCAGGCCTGTGGAATTTCCCCAGTGTTTAAGCATTCATTGAATAGAGCTTGCCAGCATGGCGCGAGAACTAAGTTATCTTTCATGTGTTCATTCTTTATCAAATCATTTCCGTGCGTTTTCCCCCGTGGTGCTCTGTCGATTGTTTCAATTACTTCTCTATGAGTGATTGCCCTCACTATCCAAACCCTAGCTTCCTCTGTCGTTTGATCCCAGGGGCCTTCATATTCTTCCACCGTTTTCGGGGTTGTATCCGACCCGGCCAAAATCCTCCCAAAATGTTCGACTAGCCTGCCCGTCTCTACTGAATATTGCCTCTTCCCCTTTTGCCTCAACCATGTATATGGCCGTACTTCAGCCTCCCTTATTGCTGCCCATTCCTTCTTTTCCCAGTACCTTTGCGTTTCTTCTTTATACGATGCCTTAACCAACCGTTTAACCAACGAGGCCAACGGCCGCATACCCGGAACGATGTTTGCGTATTCCCGCGTCAACCTATTGGCCTGCTTGGCCATCCTACACCGCTCTTTATTATTATTTGTTAGAACAATACAATTGTGAAGTATGAATGTGTATCCTACTTATTTCATGGTTGTCTAGCTAATTTCAGCCCATCACACTTAATAGCGAAGTAGCATTCCCTCTGCAAACTGCAAATGAAAGCAGCTGCCTCAGGAACTCGCCTTCGCGCGCACCTCCGGTGTTTGCTTGTATTCGGTCACATTCTTTTATAAATGACTTTGTACTGACCGGGCCAATTGTCTCCATTGCAATCGGCACAAAATTATATCTCAGTTCTAACTCTGCGTATTTATGCTAATTTTCCTTTTCTACATGTTCGGCAACCCATCCCGCCTCGGTGATGGTGTGGCATAAGTAAAATGGTGCGGCTGTGCAGACTGTTGCATCCAAAATCAGGTATTTACCTTTTTCCACGACGGAATGGTGACACTGTCGGGTCTTCGGTCGTGATGAAGTCCCAGTCTGGGTTCCAGCAACACGACGAGCATTTGCAGTGTTCTTGACGCAACACTTATGAACACGTCGCAGAAAGGTGATCCTCCGTAGGATACTCAAGCAGCGATATCCCTCGTACGCTCTCTAATAGCCACAGTTGCTCTAGCTGTGCCCGGCGGCTCCAGACAGCTTTAGACGTCAAATCTTTCACTTTTTCAACCACGGACCAATTAATGGGAACAGTCACTGCTTAGCTGCAAATATGATGATGACCGGGATCATCTCACAGGTTCTTTTTAACGTAGTCTCATAGATCACACAGGAGATTGTCGCATCCCTCTGAAATTTGCCAATCTTGCTCCATTGTTTTTCAGCACTGAGCACGCCAGCTCTCCTCATCGTTGATCGTAGAAATGTCGAGCATAGTGGCCCTCTAGTCCTCCGGAAACACCGGGGATTTCGATTGTAAACTGCCCGTCCATTTCTTCGCGGTCGCCGAGTAGTCGTCAGTCCTTTCACCGCTTGATCTGCTACATCCTCACCTCATCTTACTTTCTGACCTTTTCAAGCCTACCGGTCCGGCTGAGTGGAATGGGCATTTGCTCGGTCACGGACCTTGCCTTCCTTTCGTTGGCGTGCATAATACGTTTGATTGTTTGAGCTATAAGATTCCAGTCATCACGTGAGTTCATAAGAAGGTGTGTCAGCTTCTTAAGTCTGCCGTCACTTGCTGCGGGTAAGTCCCTGCGTAATGGAGCTCATGCCGGGCACCACAGCAATCTTGTGTGTTCCGGCGTGTCTTCTGTTGTTCCTTCGCAGTGCTTTCAGAGTGGCGTATCTGCTTTTCCTATTCGAAACAGGTAACTCTCGAAGTTGCCATGCCCTGTGAGCACTTGAGTCACGTGGTGGGTCAACTCGCCGCCGCACCGGTTAATCCGCGCCCTTATGTCCGGAATCAGAGCCTTTACACGTGTCCTAGATGCCCCGTCCTGTATGGTGTCCCATTCATTTTT
Source organism: Dermanyssus gallinae (assembly GCA_003439945.1). Taxonomy (NCBI): domain Eukaryota; kingdom Metazoa; phylum Arthropoda; class Arachnida; order Mesostigmata; family Dermanyssidae; genus Dermanyssus; species Dermanyssus gallinae. The sequence continues at coordinate 125,814 of QVRM01005186.1, forward strand.
CCAAGAAATGTAAGTTTTTCCCTTTCTTCTTCCTTATTGCTTGTCGGTTCCACCCACAAGCGACGACGTTCGTCGGCCTTCAGATCCCAAGGGATCGTACCAGCCAGTACAAAAACAGTCGCCGTGCTGACCGTCTTGTAGGCCATCGTAATCCGTAAAGCCGCGATGCGTTGGGTCTTGCGCATCGCGGTCTGAATGTATTCGGCATCAGCCGGGCGATGTTGTGTGAGTGGCTTTCTCTGCAGCCAAGCGGAGATGATGTGTTCCTCGCAGGCCTCTGTCCAGGTACATTCCCAGATAGCGGGCTGATTGAACCGCTCGAATATCCTGGGCGCTCAAGATTAGCTTAGAGAGAGGACACAGTCTTGGCCCAAGCAGAATGACTCCCTCGCTTTTAGTAGGGGCCAGCGTTCTAAGTTCCAGTTGCTGGGGGGTGCCGCTCTGTACTACAACTGCAAGGTCGTCCGCATACACCAGTAGCTCTGTCCCTTCTGGTAGGTTACTTAAGCGTAGGACATCGTCGTACGCCAAGTTCCCTAAAAGAGGACCCAAGATGGAACCCTGGGAAACTCCAGCTGTCATTTCAAATTTGGATCCCTCATTGTCTATCCGCCGTTCGTTAAAGTAGTCCGAGACAATTCGACAAAGGTAGTTCGGAACTGTCTTTCTCTTGAGCGTCTCCAATATCACCCTCCATGGTAAGCTGTTGAAAGCATTTTTAACATCCAGCAGTACGACAATGAGAAGATCCCTGAACCTTGCCGGGGATTGTCGTAGATCTTCCGCCTCAACAACGACCCACTGTATTGCGGTCGGGTACGAGCGGCCTTTGCGAAAACCGAACTGGTTTGGTGAAAGAAGGCCGCGTTCTTTTGCGAATAATCGCAATTTTCTATAATTGCCTCAATACCCTTAGCCAGTGTACTGACTAGGCAGATTGGCCGGTAGGTGCCGTTCATTTTGGGAATAAGCAAAAGGTCGACCCTCTTCCAAATCTGAGGCAAGCGTCCGGATCTGAGTGTTCGTGTGGCAACGTGGGAAACTACTTCAGAAAACTCTTTAAAGAAAGCTTTTATGGCGGAGGCCGGTATACCATCAGGCCCTGGTGCTTTTCCGGTCTTCAGTCTCTCTTCCGCTGCACGGTCCTCCTCTAGAGTCATCTCTTGGGCTGGCCTCTCGTCCGCATTCGCTTGGAAAGGCGTCCTGTTGAGGGATGGATGTCAAGGGAAAAACGTTTCTATTACCCGTCGGCGTTCATCCGGAGGAAGGTTAGCGCTCTTTCTTGTTTCTGTCTTGCCACGGATCAGCTTGTTCGGTCGTCCCCATGGGTCGTTTTCTATACCCGACAAGAATTCCTTATGGCATCGTTCCTTGCTTTCATCTATAGTTTTGCGGAGAATGGCCTTGCCCCTGAATCTTCGTCTGGCGTAGATGCAGCGTCTGCGGGCTTCCGCGATCTCTCGGTTCCACCAATATTTCAATGAAACTGGACGTAGTCGCTTTGGATGCGTTCGCCTCTCGCTTGGCGTCTTGCGCGCTTCCTTCAGAACGTTCTGAAGATCTTGAGCAGTTCTCCCTTTACTTTGAGTATCCTTGCCAGCCTCCTTTGCATCTCTCTGTTGTCAGGTGGCTTTAGCCGGGGTGGCCTAACCGGGGCAGAAAGGGCTGCTAATAGAGTGATTCCTTCGACGTCAAAATTCTATACAGTAGTGATCGCTAAGGTTCCCTTCGTCACAAGTGTGGCCCAATTTGAAATCTTATAAACTTGGCTTCTCTTACAGATCGGCAAATCGATGTGCGACTTAGTTCCCCCGCGGTGGAAGGTAGGGTCGTTTCCTTCATTAAGAACAATGAGGTCATGCATCTCTAACCACTCAAGAACAACTCTGCCTCTTCTATTAGTGCTGGTTGCCCCCCATGTTGTCGAGGCTGCGTTAAAGTCTCCAGTAAAGACTACTAGTGGTAGACGGCAATCCCTCGCTGATATTGTCATGTCCTCGAGCAGGTCCCAGCGTGCCGTTAGGACTGCTGTAACATGAGTAGAAACGACCGACGCATCCACGTCTATCCATGTAAAGGTCTGGTTCTTCTTTGCCAGTTTGACTTTAGGCTCGTTAAGCAGAGGGAGTGCAGTGCTTCTCCTAGACAATATGTCCTCTAGCATTAGATGAGCTCCGCGGCTCCTGTTACAGTTTAATTAAATAACCTTAAGTCGTATCAGGGTTCAGAGACTTGGCTAACTGTTGATCACCAGTCGGGGATTGCTGTCCTCTTTTGCGGTTCCTTCGTGTGATAACCGGCCTAAAGCCGTCTGCGTCGACAGTAGGCGCATCCGCAGGAGGGCTTTGCCCGCTCAGCGCCGCGCCTTCCGTGGGCTCAAGGATAGGTGGCGACTCCGCTTGTGTAGAAGGACGGATTTCCTCGGTTATTGTTCAAGGACAGTTTTGCATTTACCGTCGAGGGTTTGCTTGGCCCAAGTGGCGCCTGGCCTCGGCGATCTTCATCCTGTATCCTGGGCAGGCTGCAGAGTTGGCTGCATGCCCGGGTACCCCGCAATTATAACATGAGAGAGATCCCTCGCAATCTTTTGCGACGTGACCCATGGTGCCGCACTTAAGACAGCGTTTGACCGTGACTACTTCGAATGTACAAGATCGAGCCTGGTGCCGAACTCTCTGGCATTTCTAGCATGTCGGCACGCTGACCTACGTTGAGATTGGACAGGACGACCAGCTAATCTGGATTCGTGCAACCCTCATCAGCTTTGCGAAGTCGGATGAATTCATTCGGTTCAGAACCGACCACCGGCCGTTGGCCCCTTGCTGTGGTTCTTCTACAAACAAGAGGCCAGCAACGCCGGCGGCATGTCTTATTGCTTGGTCGACATCTTCTCGTTTTGTACCTTCGAGCAGATTCCTTACTATATTTTTTTTTAGTGCAGAGTGGTCAGTCGATACATTGGCGTCACCTTTTGATTTTAGTGCATCAAGCAAAGGTGCCGATGCACCCTCTGTTGTTTCTGCGACCCTTAGCCGCATGTCCACGCTGGCAAGCTGTTGCACTTCAGTGACCTTCACGTTGTATTATGCGTGATCAATGTTGTTACTCAATCGCTTTAAGGTGTCTGCATAAGAGACACCGCGTTCTTCGTATGAACAAGTATAGACGTGCCACTCGGTGCCTTTCCGGCACGTCTTTCTCGTTTGGCAGATTCCCCTTTTCTGTTTCTCCCAGATGTCACTGCTATCTAGACGTTGTGCTTCCGGGCCACACATTCAAGAAGCTTTTTAACGCCCCTTACCTCGTCTTGACTAGTTATGTAACACGGGATTGTCCCTGCTACGCGTAGCTCCTCTGTATTCCCCAAAAGCTCGTTGGCTTGTTTAATTACCTGCTCTATAAGCTTGGGGTCTTCCTATTGCCCCGAGTCCTTTGGCAATCGAATCGCCACCAGAACTCGTGCAATAGTTCGTCCGTGGTTCTGCATCTCCTTAATAAGGCTCGACAGCATACGGTACTAACTTGCTTCCCAGCTTCCCCTGCTATTCCTTAAAACTGCGAGGCCACATTTTTCCAGACAACAGAGTCAGCCGGGTCCTCATTTCGTGCAATGAGGAGTCGAAGAAGACTCATTTACTTGAGAGCTGAGACACGTTGCTGAACACACCGCAGGGCCACTTCTTTATCAGAAGATCTTTTCCTGCCGGACCTTGCCTTGCCCCCCTACCTTGTCTCGTCACAATGCTGCGCCTGCGCAGTGGCCACTCTTACCGGCGGATCCATCAGCCACTCACAAGACGCCATTCGGCTCTGGGACGCGCGTTAGTCTGGTCGTCCTTCTGAAGAACAAGTTACAAAGCCGAAGGGGTGGGACCAAATCGCCACTCAGGCTACCCACTTAACTCTTTTGTCGGCCTGCGAGTTAGATGTAGACGATATTAGGCTGAAAGCGGTCTCATCCGACGCCGCCAGATGGTGGCTCGGCGTGTCCCCCCCCCCCCCCCCCCCGGGAAAATAAAGTTGAACAAGTCCGACCAGAGGACGGAGACCTGGATATTTTCATGGCCTCTCACCTCTGGTCTGGTCTTGCATGTGACAATCGCCACGTCTATACCAGATACATAGTTCATGGCTATCATGGTTTGTTACCTGGTTTGTTCGAATACGAGCTTCCACGAAGAGTACACCGAGTGCGTTTGTCGACTGTGCTCTCAGGTGTGTACGAAGTTTCATGCGTCTGCCTGTCTGGCCCTCGCGAAGAGATCACTGCACTGCCTCTTTCGAATAACATGCCGCAAGCAACTGGATGAGCGCGGCCTCCACCGGCTTAGCTGCACTAAGCTTACGGGGCCTACACGGGCCGCCACGATGCCATTAATGACATCCTCGGGCGCTCTTTTAGGCAAGCCGGCTACAGCGTCACGCTGGTTCCTACATATAGCCAGATACTACGCCGATACGCTCCTCAGAACAGGACAGTTCCCTAGAAATTGGAAAGCGACAGACCTTATACTGATACCCAAGCCAGGGGCGCGGGAGTGGCCTTGGCCAACCGGCCAATTTGTCAATCAGCCAAGCTAATGCAAAACCTGGTTGTTCAGTGCATGAAAAGGAGGTTTAATATAGCCAACGGGAGCCAAAGCGAGATGCCCTGTCTCTGTAAAGAGGCCACTATAATATGCCTCTTTTAAATTATTTTTCCATAAGTGGACTAGCAGGAGTTCATTGTTAGGGGCCACACAAAGAAAACAACAGCAAGGGCTCCACTGAGCCCTGTTTTGGGCCCAGTTTTGTGGAACCTTTCTTAGTAATGGACAGCCGTCCGAAGGACGTTAAGACTCTTCCTTCTTCTTTATAAAAAAAATATTTGTACTGATTGCTCCACCGAAGTTTGCAGTTATATTTGTCATAGCACTAGTTGTGCCAAGAACGATTGAACAATCAGCAGTAATCTATCCTATGCTACTTTTAATGATTACAATTGTACTACTATTATGGCAGGGCTGTTGCGGCTATGCTGCGTTGCCGTTCTTACGATTGCTGCTGCGTTCTTTTTGCTACTAACACTTAACATAACCTCTTCAATTAGTGATCACATTTTTCATTACACGATTGTTAGTAACATTGATTACATTGCACGTTACGTTATTTCCAATCATGTTATGTCATTTCCGAGAATCCTGTTTTTATTGGAAGCTGCTTCGAACTGTTACGTGTAGCTGTTGTTTTTTTTTTATAAACGCGTCTTTCCCACATATTTGCAGCAGTGGCGTAATTGGAACGTTTTCCGCTAGCCTTAAAACATAGGTTCACTGTGTTTAAGGATGTGTGTTGGAGTTATCGATTTCCATGCTAAAAAGCCCGTGTAAGCTTTCGATATTTCGTCTTTGGTTTGGATAGCTTTTAGAAATACTTGCTCACACCGGTCCTATAAGTGTTGTTTTTTTATTTGTTATTATATAAAAACTAGGGGCGAGGACAATATTATTCAAGAGCTTGGTCGTTATTCCTAATATTGCCTATGAGTCATATTGCACACTAAAACGTTCGTAGAAAATCGTCTGGTTCTGGCGACATGTTATTCCGTTTACGTTGCACTCCTACATGTGAAATTTCGTGTTTTGTTTGTATTGGGAACTTGTCCCAAAACGAGTCCAATGGGGTTATTGTTAACTGTTGTCGTTTTAGTAAAAGCTATGTTTCATATTCCACAATAGTACGGCTGAACGGGCCACTAACTGGCGATTGCCACAGTAGAGGCCCTACCCCAACATCTAAGAGAGGCTTTTATTGTATTAAGGCACACGGGCTAAACAGTGGATCAGGGATAGGCAAGCAATTGCAAGCATGAGCTACACTCACACAAAGATATCCCATAGCAATACACAGAAAAGCACGCACGCTAACAGGAGAGACACAGATCACTTATTATTATTTCAAATACCGGAGATTACGGTAGGCTCGGCCCCAAAAAACACATCGAATTCCTATGAGCGGAACCGTCACTTGCAGTCTTGGCGTTCGGCATGGAGAAAGCACCACTAAAAGGAATAACACAAAACAAATATAGATTTCGCTCGACCGATACGACACAGAAATCAATTGCAATCACTATATCGCATAAAAGCTACATAACACTATACGCTTTCGCAACTTCGAGGGCAGTGCATGTAAATTTGGTACTGGACCCAACAGCATATGCGCAATTTAAGTTCTTACTAACACTACGACGCTTCGACAACTGGTTCAGGTCGATAGCCAACACATTTACCAGATAACCCACCTTCAAAAGATCTTCACAAAAGGATTAACACTAGTAACTCAACATAAAAACAGTATAGAACGACATGCAGACCACACTGGGCAGGTTTGGGATCAGCTAGGAACATGTAACAGAGAGGGCTTCCATACACGGCGCGCGGTAAAAACGACCGGTTTAGACGATATAATGCCCACTCCGCATAATATTGGAGAAAGACATAGTCGGAATTTGGCTGCCATACTTACAAATATTGAGGCAATGCATCAATACTTATAGTTTCCAAGATCGGCGCACCAGGAGGCTCGAGGGAAAATTGATCGATTTAGGTAAGAAACATATACATGCTGCAGGATCCAGCGCAATCCATGGCATACTGAACACCGATTTGTTCAGTATTAAGTACGTCCGCGGGCAGAAAGATTCATAGTCGTCACCGATCATGCAATATTAAACCAGGCATAGGTAAAACTTAAACACGACAGTTTCACTTTTGCTATACCCGCTGGAAATTGAACAAATACTAATAATTATAACAATCACAATTCCTATTCCTTTTGTTATCAAACTATTGCCAGCCGGTACATATACAGACTAAATTCCCTATTGTAGTATCCACCACCCTAGCGACCGGACGGGACCGTTACGAGTTCGCTAGTCTTCCGCTCAAACAACACACGTCCTCTGCCTGGCTCGCACCAACGACTACTGACTCATTTATTCTCATGCCTCCTTATATATCACAGATTTGCCCGCGCATTTAGTAACTTCACGCGTCTTCGCTACTGGTGTGGCGACATCCTCTATTTGGCGCCCTGTATTTAGTTTGCTTCAGCATTGCCGCCAACAGACGATATATATGCCCGCGCTGCTTAACGGACGCTGCTATCCTACACCTATATACATCAGTTGATCTAGGCCTCTCCTCCTCACGAGCGTATCAATAATTATTCGGACGTTTCCGCGCTGGTAGAGGATTGGTAACAATGATAATATAACTTATCCATTTCCGATGGTACCAGCGTAAAAAGTGCGCAACAAACCTCAAAGTGCGCCAGGTAGTGATGTCGGAGTTCCAGTTCTGCTCAGCCTCACAGCCGATCGTGTTCGATTTACAACGTTATTTTAACGGACGCTTGTTTATGTTTTGCGCTAATCGATAGTTTTAGATTCATCCACGGCCTTTGAATGAATATACCGTTACTCGAATTACTTAAAAAATGTATTGTTCAGTAGACGCTAAATTCTTTAGTTTTGTCTTGGTAACATATTCGTGGCGACTAAAATTGCTGAGTAAACCCCAATAAATCCCGGAAAATGTATGTCTCCTGCTAAGACAAATGTGTAATTTGGTGCCATCGACTAGTCTTCTTCATCTTTACGTTCATTATATATTAGATATTATGAACATATAACAATTCGTATATTTACTTAAATGAATGTCAGGGATGCTGCACGATGCGTTTGACTCGATATTTACTAATATAAACGTGCATAAGCGTGCACGCAAGGGAATAGCACGAACGACGTGCACACCATTATAAATGTGTGCTGTCAAGTTAAATGAATGTAACAGCAACACAACGAAGAAAGTTATTAAAATATTAAATTCATTAAATCACATTGTGGTACTCTAAATAGAAGCGGAAGAGGTTCGAGACAGCCACTTCTACCCACTGTTGTGTCCGGGCAGATACAGATAGGCATACGACTCCGTCAGGGAGAGGCGCCACGTGCTGGCGAACGTGCAATAAGAAGGGTAATTACGAAGAGGCACGAGAAACGCACCGAAGATTCGATAGAGACGTCTACTTGGACAGAGACAACTTTGAGAACAACTTGTGAAAGACTTGACTTCAGTTGACACAGAGAGCAGGTGAGTGCAGTTGCGCACCACAGGTTATCGCGGGCGATCGTGGTTTCTTTCCTACCTACTCAACTGGCCGAAGTTCAATCGGTCAAGTCAATAAGTCAGTATGTTCAAGTACCTATCTGTATACAAGAATTACCTTCCATACGCATATATGGAAGGACGCCAGATGAAACGGCACAAAAACACACGAGTAGAGATGTATGTGTCCGCATGTGCGGGCCTGAGTGACGATCTCGCACCCTGTACCCAGTCTGAATTACAGAAATGAGATATAGCCTCAAATGTATTTATAAACGTTATCAGAGGGTGTGGGGAGTTTCAGATATTGGTTTACTGCTGAAGGCTTCTGTCTGTTTTGAGAGCTTTCGGTGAGCTTTCATTGCTTTGACATTTGTCTCTTCTCGATAGCTCCTGTCTGCGTCGAGCACTTTCAGTAATGGTTTTGAGACTAAGAACCAACGCGCAACGAGACACTGCGAACAAGATGCACCGTTTATCAACAAGGTTCATCAACAGCCAATAAGAATAAGAAAAGAATAAGGTGAATCCAACTGTTCGGGAAAGAATCTGAAGAGGGAATTAGACCGACATGCAGAAAAAGGCGTAATTGCGCCAATCTCTGTGTGGAGCTCAGGGATAATTTCAGTTCAATTTCAGTTTCAAACGTGGTCTATTCACGTAACTGCATTTCACAACGCTTAAGTTGTCGGTAAATAAAAATAGTTGAAAAAAATGAGTCAAACGACGAAGTACAAAATCACTCTTGACAAAGTCCAAGGAGTGCTTTGTATTAGCGCGTTACACAATCGCTAATCACAGTGCTAATTGAGCGTCATAAGGACTTCAAAACAGCAGTTGGTGTGCTGGTTAAAACGCCGAACAATATATGAGGCAACACAGTTGCTCTAAGTAGTTCACTAGTACAACATCTTCACAATTCACAGCTATGGCTAGAAGAGGTGGATAATATAACTACCGAGAGCACAACAGTCCCAATTACGGATATACCTAGATCACAAGCCTGATTCTGACTGTGAGATTAAAAGCTACTGTTTTAGTTCACGAGCGAAGAGGTGTTTCGTAGTCAGATATCTAATGTGTTTGGAACTGCACGTCCAGGTTTTAGGGAGACGGCATGAAAGTGCGTGCTGACTAGACTTCAGGGATACAGAGGGAACTGCAAAGTTGCTGCACGCCTAGTTGATATTCGGCTGAGGATAGGAATTCGTGGAAATGCGATTTCTGTAGGCACAATACATCACAAAATGTTGTACGCTAACACTGAACGCCGCCGAGAACCCGCCGCGTGTAACTGCTTTTCACCGTGAATAGGTTAAAACGACAGAACAAATCATTAAATGGTTATGTACACACGTGCATGAACCCGAGGTAGGTCAATTAAACAATAGTCCCGGGTGTATTCGCATAACCACACCTATAGACCTTGCTCATCGAAGTACGACACAGCATCAGCACACAATCACGTACAACTAGCCGAGCAATTAAGGGCCGCTTATGCGCTTAACCAGGAACCCCAGCAAAACTATTCGATGGGGCAGTCCTTTAAAAAGAATTAGCGTAGACTGTAATCGAATGCTGTCGAATGTCGAACGCTGACGCGTTTGCTCAAGGAAAAAATGATTCAAATTGGTAAATGTTGGCAAATCTGCTCAAGCCGAGGGGTTCGGGGAGAGTGAAAAGTTAGCTCAGGAGCGTGTTCTTGGGGACATGGCAAGGCGAGCCACGGAAGAGAAGAAACGTTAGACACGCGGCACAAAGCAATACCAAACTTCCGGCTCTTTTTCTATGCCCTTTCCTTTAGGTATAGCAATAAGGGTATCCTTCTTCCACGCTTTAGGCATTTTCCCGGATTTCAGTTATTCGTAAAAAGAAGCTTTTTGGCATGATGCCAGTGACAGCGTATGCTTTAAATCTTTGTTTTGTATCACAACGTTCCGGGCCCCTTTGCCTCGAAGCGCCCTTTCAGCTGCCCCGACAACGTTTTCAATTGTGACGACCTTTGGCTCAAGCTACCCACACAAAAATACATAATTTGCACAAAGATGTGAAGAATTTGCGCTGTAAGGTTCAATTGCTGACCAACTCAAACTCTGTTTCCGCAGTGGTTCGGTTCTTACCTCCATACAATTATTTTCACGCAAACTAAAGAAGTATTTGCTACTTCGTTTTGTTAGCATATTTATTTTTATTACCATAACGATGTTTACTTAAATATTATTTACTCTTTCTAAACGCAACTTCACGCTAGCTTTAGCCAGGATCAATCACTATCACGCTGATCTCATTGACCATATCGCTCTTCATTTCATTATCGGTGTTGTGTCTGTCCAAGTTCAGTAAATTCATCAAATCACATTGTGGGACTCTAAATAGAAGCGGAAGAGGTTCGAGACAGCCACTTCTACCCACTGTTGTGTCCGGGCAGATACAGATAGGCATACGACTCCGTCAGGGAGAGGCGCCACATGCTGGCGAACGTGCAATGGAGAGGGTAATTACGAAGAGGTACGAGAAACGCACCGAAGATCAGATAGAGACGTCTACTTGGACCGAGACGAATCTACTGTATTCGAAAACAATCTGTGAGGCAACAAATACAGCTGACACAGAGTGCAAAAAATCACTACAGATAATGTAGTGACACTCTACAGGTGACCACAGGCGATCGTGTTTTCACTCCTACGTACTCGGCTAGTCTAAGTTCAATAGACTAAGTCAATTAGATCAGTGTGTACTTGTTCATGTACATATTAGTGGCAACGAAGATGGGATGGTCATAACTAGTGCATACGTACGTCAAAGTTTAACTACATAAAAGTGGCGACGCAGATGGGATTCATGGGGGAGGACGAAGTGGTTACGAACTGACCAAGCCTTTTTCAAGCCTTACTTCTACTTTCGAGATCGGCAGGGTACCATAGTACAAGCGGCAACAAGTTTACTTGCTACGTCAGAAGGACGTGCCTGCTACTACTACAACTTCTACTACTACTACTACTTAGCTCGGCAACTACATCGCTACAACTGCTACAACTACTTCTTTCGGCTATTACGTCGCTCAGAAGAATTTCACGATGGAAAGAAACGGAGGCATCATGAAAAATGGCCGAGCATTGCCACACTTCGAGAGATTCATGGAAGAAGAGATGCCGTGGTGAAGAGATACATATCGGTGTCGCTTTCGTGAATTTATCGGACTTAACGAGTACTCCGAGAGCAAACGTGCTCTAGATCCGCTCAACCACCTTTCATCCACAGTATACCAGAAGCTGCAAGACCAGATATTTCCAGATGAGCCATCAAAGAAGACGTACGAAGGACTTCTGGCAGCCCTGGACTTTATCTACATCAGAGGTACATCAAAGTGGGTAGAAAGAGTTGAGTGCCAAGCTCTAAAGCAAGAGGAATGTGAACAACTTTGCTCGCAGGTTACGAAGAAACGCGGAAGAATGCGAATGGCCAATGGAATTCCGAACGACAGTACTGCTAGTACAATTCGTCAACGGTGTCAAGGACGACCACGTAAAGGATCAGGTCTTGCACAAGGCAGGCACTTTCAGGACGCTGGATGATGCAGTCAAGGAAGCAGACTCAGTGTTCGTGCGAAAAGAACGGTTGACGGTAAACAAGGTAGTCACTGGTACACAGCAGCGGGGGTCTAAGCTACCTTGGAAGAAGCAACCGACGGGTAGTTCAGGCAGGAAGGACAGTACATCTCCGGCTCGCGCTAGCCATGGGCTGGTGCGAGGTCACTGCTATCGCTGTGGGAAGCCTGACCATAAAGCTGACAAGTGTCCGCATATTTCGTCGACGTGCAATTCATGCGGGAAGACCGGACATCTAAAGGCCGTCTGCCAGCAAAGACAACCCGGTGGTTGTCCAACTACAGTTTCAGAAATAAGAAGAACGGAGCGTTCGCGGTACAAGTTCAACCAACATTAAAGAAGACTTCAGGTATGAAATTCGTCATACCAGTACCAAACAGTGAGACCCGACGTCGACCCATTACTCGTGACAGTCGAGATCGAGGGTGCTGATGCTTCAATGGAAGTGGAAAGCGGCTGTGGAGCCACTGTAATGCCACTCTCCCGTTTCTCGGTTTCGCCGAAATTCTTACACCATGAGCCAGACAATACGTTAAAGATGGCGAATGGCAATGAGGTGAAACCACACTCTTTTGTGGAAGTTCACGTTAAGAACCGCAGTATTACAAAATTATTGCGGCTATACCTAGTCAACGACCCCCAATTCCCGGTGTTATTCGAGCGCGATTGGATGAACGCGCTGAGATGGGGACAGCTTCAAAACAGTCGAGTAGAAAGCGAACGTAGTGACATACTTTCTGCGTACCCTAAGCACACTGCGCCAAACATTGGAACACTACATGTAATACATGCACTCACAGTCCAGGACCAGCCGAAACCTGTGTACAGGCCTAGGAAAGTACCTTACGCCCTCGCCGAAAACGGTGAGAAGGAGCTACAGGCAACAGAGAAGAAAGACCTTAAAGTTCAAATTCATATTAGGGGAAAGTTGAATCTAACTAGATTTTCTTACGTTTGTATATTTGTCTGTAAATTAATTACGCCGTGAATTTGTGTCGCGCCGGATGAAACTCGCAGCTGCCGGTTTGTATCAGGCCGTCCATATGTTGTGACCTGTGTGAACCATATATATATATATATATATATATATATATATATATATTGAAAGATTTTATCGATCAGGCCAAACATATCATACCACATTGGTTAAATATGTAATATACGCCGATGATATCAAGTTTTACATGCCTGTTCGGGATGATAATGATGCGAACGTGCTGTACAATGTGTACTAAACGACTTTATTGTGTGGTCGTCGAAGATGGGTCTAAAAGTAGAGTCCGCCCACAAGTGTGGAGTACTGCATCTGGGTATAAGAAATTCCAAGCATAACTACATGTTAGACGGCCTAGCTCTGATAAAAATGCAGTATGCGAAGGACCTTGGTGCACGTTTATTGACGTCTTTGACATTCACTGATTAGTTTGCACATGTTGTCGCAATATGTTCACTTTTGGCGTTTGTTGTAAGAAGTGTTTCTGCCCATTTAAAACTGTAGTGAAATCATAGGTTGTGCCACTATTAATGTATGGCTGCCAGGTGTAGAGCCTTCCAATACTGGGTGATCTTGGACTACTAGAAAGAACGCAGCGTCGCTTTCTAAGAAGGGTTGAAAAGCGCTGCCGGACGGAAAGGCACGCCCTCGAGCCTAAATCCGTGACCGAGCTGTTTAAAGAAGCTGACATAAGGCAGTTGCGCCGCCTGATTGAGAAACGAAAATCTGTTTAACAGGTAATGTTTGAGGTGCAAGCAACGTCGAGACGGGCAGGGTTTGTTATTAGGCCTCCAACCCAGACTACCAATGCTAAAGTGTCGCACCTTTATCCATGGAGACTTGTGAAGCAATTGAACAAATGAGAACTAAAATTGTTGTGAAGCAAATTGTGCAATCAAAATATAGTGTGTAAATTTTGTGAAGCAAATTTGTGCAATCAAAATGATTTATGTACAAGTTGTGAATGGTATTATACTACCTTTCATGATGAATAAAAGAACGCTATATATATATATATATATATATATATATATATATATATATATATGTGTGTGCGCGCTCTCATTTTAAATCTTGGCGCCAGTTTCCGCTGCTCGAAATCGTCGTTGCTCTGCGCCGACAGCTCTGCTATCAACAGCCTCCGGGACTCCGGGGCTCACGTTGTCGTCTGCTTCGCGAACATGTTGGTTCCTTAGACCTACAGCAATGCTACAAAGATCACAGCTGTGATTGACATGTTTGTGCCGATATAAGCGAGCTAATATAATTTTTATTACTATCGGTAACACCGTGCTCGGCGGCTGGACGCTCGCTATCGCCAGTGTGTCCGCTGTCGACCTCAGAGCTGGTCGATAAGCATTATTAGTCAGATCTGATGTGTCGTGTTGACCTGCGTGTGGGTGTGTTAGTTAGGGTGAAGTCACAGTAACGCAGTTAGCTGAAAGCCGTGTGCTCGATGAAGAAGCGCTTCACTTAATCGAATTCAACCAACGACGACGGCACGCATCCCGTCAGCGCAATGTGTGCGTGAGATTAAGTCCGCTGCAGGGAAAAAACAACTTCTTGCGCGTCGCGGTGTCTCCAAGAAGCCTATTGGTACTTATTACAGCGAACGATTGCAATTAGAAGCGAAGAGCCGTTGGTTCGTCTATGCGGAGGGGTGTGAGCTACATGGGGACGTACGATGATAGTAGTAGTAGTAGTAGTAGCAATATGTGTCAATAAGGCGGCATGTTATATTTGTGGATAGAATTAAACAGACTTGTACCAGTCGTCAATACTGAGTTAGACGTATTCGATCAGCCTCCGCAATGACAACCGCAGGCAAGAGAAGCATCAATGTTGGTTGGCTGCCATGCCGCGTTTTGCAATACCTGTTGTTTTACTAAGTGTCTTCGATAATAATGCTGCGCAATGAAGGCGGTACGAATGCTTGCATATAGAACTTCGCGCATATCATCATGGGCCATCATTAATTGAAAGACTGTTGATGTTTTCATTCAGCGTATCTGTGTGCATATAGTAGCATGTAAAGAATACAATAGAAAATACTCTCACTTGTGTTTTCAAATGATAGGTTGGAAGCTAGACGAAGTCTAGCAAACTAGTAAAATTGCTACTTACGATGTCGTATCAGCGAGTGGTTATGAAGAGAAAATAATTGCGGCAGACAATTTTTCGTGAATCCATTTTGAAATACGCAAGGGAAATGTTTGTTGCTTTGTTCAGTACGTGCAACAACTTAGCAAGCGAGTAGAACGCGATTCCTCAAACTGTTTACGCAAATATCCATAAAAAATAACGACACATTGGACCTATAACAGTGGAGATGCATAATATAAACAGAAATATGAGCATATATATATATATATATATATATATATATATATATATATATATAGCATCAATGCCCATCAGAGAAAAGGTTTAACTTCTACCTTACATGCTATGTTAAATGTGTATCTCATGAGTATGGGAGGAGCCAAAATCAAAATGTTTAGTGTTTGCAAAAACAATATTTTGAATCGTCGGTATTTTGTAACGGGCCCTAAGGCTAGGCGAGCCCACGAAGATGCGTTCGGGACGTAGCATAACCACATTAAAACAGTGTAGATAATTCTCTGCTCGCGCTTTCTTCCTTTACGCTGACCAATTTCAGGGTGCATGCGGTCTACCGCAGTACTATTTCGCTCGCTCTCTATATATATGCAAATTAATGTATCAGAAAAGGACCTTAAAGTAATCTACGACTGACGCTTACGGGAGGTGACGAGATTTGGCAGCGAGCGGAGCAAACGAAGTTGCAGAACAAAGGACCCACCAAGCCCAAGTCAACAAGATGAGCGATCAGAGCAACTCAATGAGGCATTCGGAGGTGGAGCATTCAATGCATCTGTCGGAGTACATGGGCGCGTTGCTGGACAGCGCCGATCACTCCGATATCACGCTGGTCGTAGAGGGCGAGCATCTCCATGCGCACAGGGTCATACTTGCGTCATGCGGCGAATACTTTCGGTAGGATCGAATATCTTATCATATTACTATGACTTGTTTTCCTTGTAGCGTCTTGCTTCATAATTCTTCTGCTACGATCTCCACCCTCTAACGCATTAAACCTTAGCCTGCTGGCAGATTTGCTGGCTTAGGGTCTTAGAGATTGGCCGGATATGTAATGATGGCCGGCGATTTACTAGCTGTTGTAAGATACTGCAGATGACACTTAAGTCATATATATATATGTATATATGTATATAGCATACCGATAATGTAATCGCTTGTTAAGATGTTTTTACGATTGTTTGTTTTAATTGCGTAAGCGTTCCGACGTTGTTCAAAAGGCTCGTGCATTTAAGCAATTATTTGTGACATCTTTCAGAGCTCTGCTGTACGGAGGTATGCGGGAGTCATCTCAGAAGGAGGTAGAATTCCCGAACGCGCCGCTGAAGGCGTTTAAGCTTCTGTTACGATACATCTATACTGGTCGGCTTTCCCTAGGTGGACTGAAAGAGGAAACTTTGATGGACATATTGGAACTATCTCACCAGTACGGGTTCGAGAAGCTCCAAGCCGCACTGTGTCGTTATCTCCAGGAGATTTTATCAGTGCGCAACGTCTGCACGATCTATGACAAGGCTCAGCTGTACAACCTGGAGCGGCTGTCACGGACATGCTGTCGATTCATGGATCGTCATGCCGCGGGAATTCTGAAGAGTGACGCTTTCCTGCAGATTTCGCCGGCCGCCCTTAAGGAGCTGTTATCGCGGGATTCGCTCTGCGCCAAAGAGGTAGAGATCTTCGAAGCTGTACACCGCTGGTATCTCGATAAGGAGGATCGTGTGCCGGCAGACGCGTTGACGGACATCCTAGGTCAAGTGCGACTTCCGCTCATGAACACAGCCGATCTCCTTGGCCCTGTCCGGCGTTCAGGGCTGGTGCCCTCGGATCGGCTTCTTGACGCCATACAGCTGAAGACGGAATGTCAGGATGTCGACCTCAATTATCGTGGCCAACTGGTCATCGAAGAGAATGTGGCGACGGCCGAATACGGCGCACAGGTGTTGACCGGCGAACAGCGTCAAGATCTGCTTGAGCCAAAAGCGCTTCGAACGTACGACGCCGACCGAGGCTTTACGCGGCACAACATCGACGACGAACGAGGCATCACGGTCGAGCTGGGAGGGGAATTCATCCTCAACCACATCGTACTGCTGCTCTGGGACAAAGACCCTCGATCCTACTCGTACTACGTCGAGGTGTCGCTCAACGAGAAAGACTGGAGCCGCATCATCGACCACTCGACCTTCCTCTGCCGGTCCGTGCAGAGGCTGTACTTCGAGCCGCGCGTCGTGCGCTACGTTCGCGTCGTTGGCACGCACAACGCGGCCAACAACGTGTTTCATCTGGTGTCTCTCGAGGCCATGTTTACGGAGCGACCGTTCAAGCTCAGCCAGGGCATCTGCGTGCCCGACGAAAACGTGGCATCGGTCGAGCGCAGCGCATGCGTCATCGAAGGCGTCAGCCGTTCGCGTAACACGCTGATCGATGGCAACTTTACCGTGTACGACTGGGATTCAGGGTACACGTGCCACCAGTTGGGGTCGGGCTGTATCGTCGTACAGCTGCCGCAGCCGTACATGGTCGACTCGATGCGACTTCTGTTGTGGGACTGCGACGCGCGATCGTATTCGTACTACGTCGAGACTTCCGTTGACAAGAAAGAGTGGACACGAGTTGCTGACCGCACAGGTCAGCTCTGTCGCTCGTGGCAGATTTTAACCTTTACGCCTCTACCCGTCATCTTCATCCGAATAGTCGGCACTCATAACACTGCGAATGAGGTGAGTTGGAATCGTCACGACTTCAGAGCTCACTACACGCCTAATACTACTTCGAAACTGACTATATGGCTATACATCTGACTGAGTAATAGGCTGCGAATAGATAGGACTAACAACCTTGTTTACTCATTGTATTTATATGTTGTTGCTGTCCTCGTCGATTCTGCAGGTGTTTCACTGTGTGCACTTCGAATGTCCGGCGCAGGTACGGACATTAGACGAGTGCTTGTACACCGATCCCACGGATTCTAACCATATGCTTCATGGGGCACCCGATCAGATGATGCTGCCAGGGTGCGACAAACCTTAGTGCTTGTCTTCGGGAGGCCAGTGAACGTGCCATTCGTTAACTGTCTTAGACTCATATATATATATATATATATATATATATATATATATATATATATATATAGCGTGGCCTTGTAACTGGGAACTTAAAAGTGTCGATACTTTGGCTTTATTGAAATAAGCCTAATGAATTAATTTTGCTATGCTGATTGTAATCATGCACGGAGCACACCCGTTACCTTCCTTCAGCAGTCAATGCTGACGAGCTGATAAAACGCCTCTGCGATCTCCCCCTGCTACAGGAACTGTCAAAAGCCCTTGCTGCTAACGTTACAGATTTTGGTTATTTTTTCCTAATAAGCTGTGCTAAAGCGATGCGAACAATTGAACCATATACAAGTCTGAGGATTTCTAGAGGGTGCCTGGTTGAAAGTTTTTTTTTGTTGGTGAAACAACCTCCTTAGCAAATGTTGTTAGTTCTAGGCTGAAAGCTTTGGTTGTAGCTATAGTCGGAAGCTACCGTATGAACACTTTTTTTGGTGAGAGGTCGTTTTTTTAATAATGGTTTCGGCAAAATCCCTCATGACCGTATGCACACTAATATAAGGACGTGGACTTCGGTCAACATGCCGTTCACTTTCCAAATGAAGATGTACGTACAATTCAGTTGGCAAGATAGGACGCCCTGCTCCTACCATATCTTAGTATGGATACACGTAAGCCTGTGGCGTACTGCCCCATAAAGCGCGTCACAGGGAATGTACAAAATGCATATACGCGGTTGCTTGGATGTGCAATCGTCAGTAAGTTGGAAATGGCTCCATCAACACGCCTATCTAACGCATAACATAGTGAGCAACGTCGTGATAATCTGTCAAAAGATCCGTTTGACCATTGACATGATAATAGTTCTTTATACGTTGATTCCCGTTTCAATATATATATATATATATATATATGTTAGTGAAGAAAGATAGTCAATGGTTGTAAAGTTATATATCTAGAAAATGGATTTTAGTAAACGATGTTAAGGTTTAAAACTAAAAGCACAGTGTATACAGTGCAGTAGAAATCTGCTGATAGTGCATTCTAATCAACACACACATAAGTGTCCCTGACGCAGCTGTGTAACCATTATGTATAATGCCTATTATAAAATAAATCTTGCTTGTGTATTGCAAGTTCAGTACGTCATTCGTAGTCTACTGTCAGACAAGACTAAGGATGTATGTATATATATATATATATATATATATATATATATGTATCACACCTTCCATGAAAGCTCAAATTAATGCGATTTGCTTAATACTAACTACGTGCAATTTTAAGCAATTAAACAGCCTAGATTGCATGTAACAACAACAATCAACTCATGTTATATATATATATATATATATATATATATATATACTTATCACAAATCTGTATAGACAGAATAGCTTATCTTCTATTTATTAGTTCGTCATGTATAGGGTATGTGCCAACCATGTAGTGGCAATACGATCAAGAATTCGACGGATTAGCAAGACGAGACACCCGTCCTGGGTCTCGCCTGCCAGCATTAGTCGATTAATGCGGTTGTCCGGCACTTTAAACGCTGCTGTCTAGCCGTGTTCATTTATTTAGCAACTCCTGGATATGTTTCGCGATTAGGTCGATTGCAACTGAAATGGGGACCAATACGTATGTTTAGATCGATTAGTACGCAATGGCATTCAATATCATACTTAACATGACATTGTCACTGTTATTTTTACTTATATACACGTGTACACATACAACACACCATCATACGCACGCGGTTAGGTGCTGAACCGAGCGCATGCCCAATACACATAGACGTTTATGGTTTGGCCGTAGCACATGGTCTACTTATGTGCTCAGCATCTGAAACATAAAACTATTACACATTCCTAGTTTAATAGCATCAGAAATGGATGTATCATAACCGATGCTCTTCTAATAAACTAGAGCTCACCCCATAAATATGACTTTGGAGACAAGTCAGCATACATTTCTAGAGCTACAGCCAGTACGCTACGCTTAACCAGTAGTAGGTTAGTCCGAACTTGGCTTTCTCTAAAGATAGACCAAAATGCATCTTGCCATTTCGCTGAACAATGAGAGCTCATTCAGGCGGTCGCGAAAATTTGGTGCCTAACGCAGTAGCAAGCTCGGACATGGTATTTTCTGAGATAGCAAAACCGTTAGTTAGAGAAGGTATCAGTGCTGTTTCGTTAGTCGTTGCAGTTTAAGTTTGATCTACAAAAAAATCAACTGCTTGAAACAGTTGAACTGGTTTGATACACGGTGCAAATATTTAATCATGATAGTTTATAAGTACCCTCTAGCGTACAAAATTAACAACGTTTAAATGACCCACCTTCATTGTCAGCTCCTCTGGGGATGATGACGTCTGCGTATTTTTTCGTCTGCAAGGAGATCCATTTATTTATATTTATATATATATATATATAATAGATCATATTGCCTTTGTTCTCTGGGAATATGATCTAGAACAAACGTTTGCCCAACTTTTATAGAAATATTTATACTAATTTTGTAGAAGTGTAATCAGCCGTAGGCTGCTTAAATCCTAAATTAAATAAACAACTTATTCGGCCGATATTCTTTGAAAGATTCCGTATAGAAATAGAATAATGGCATTCATGCCTGTGTGTTACACGTACTGGCAAGCAAAACTCTTCAAAGGCGGGCTTCACGTATGTCGTGTACTGATGGAGTACAGTTTCGAGGTCCCGCTTCCACTCGCGTGTGTCGCGAAGCACTCGGCGCGATAACCGTGTGTCAGCGTCGGTGTCAACGAATAGTTTCATATCGAACAACTCTCGAACCTACCAAAATAGTTCACACCGCATGTGAACAAAGATGACGCAAAAGGTTATCGAATGTTATAAGAAAATCTGAAATCAAATGATTCAATATTATACGCGACCAATAATATATATATATATATATATATAGGAAAACATACCTGGGGAAAATAGAAAATAAGTATTCCCTCGACGAGGTAAACGTCCGCTGGATGAATCACATGCACCTCACCCTTTTTCCGACAATTATTTTGGTAGTCATAGACAGGAACCTGACAATACACAGAGGAACAACAAATGTCAGCAAAAGGTACACATACTGATATAGCAGATATACCGAGCATCCATGAAACATTCGCTACATAATTCTGTTACGCTTTAGAAACTAACGTACCGGAATACCTACACTGCTCTAGAGTAACACGTTGCGGGCTTTGTACATTGATTATCTAAGCATTATGTGTACAAAGAACTGCTGTAACGTACAAGCAAACTGGACCTTGACGTACTATTTTTTATCCCACCATTATTGACTTCATTATCAGACATGGTATAACGTGCGGACCTTTAACCTTATCATCCTATCCAGATAAAGTTCCAAATTAGACATAGCACTGAAACGATGAACCTAGACAGTTGATTAAGAAGGCTATCCCAAAGAAGGCAGCCTCAGCGTGCTTTGCCGCTCATTTATTATTAAATGTGTTTTGTATTGTGCAAAAACGTTTCGGCCACCAGACACTTCATTATGCTGACATGTAGACACTCTGGAATCGTAAGCACAGGTATATATAATAGTATAATAGGTACATGTTCAGAGCTTGTTTCTGGCGCAACCCACCAATTCATATGTATATATATATATATATCAAATTTCGATTTTAATTATGTACCGTAAGCTAGTCAAGTATTATTATGAGCACTAACAAAAAGCGAGAGCACATTTGTCTCAATAAAAAGTGGTGGAAGATTATTACTTCCCTATATATATATATATATATATATATATATATATATATATACCCAACAAGTATTTAAGTCGGTTCATATTTAAAATGTCTAAACAGAACTGCACACGTAGTAATAGCATACCTTAACGGCGCGCTCCGCCTTGATATTACGCAGCGTCTGTAACAAGAGCTCCTCGTCGATTGCATCTGTGTATAAATAGTAGTACGCAATATGGTGGCGATACACATGGTACACAAAGAACAAATGAGGAAGAAAAAGGATTTTACAAAACGACTTATATATGTATGAATATATACACTTATAATATAGATTTTCATATATAAAAACGCTCCCCTATCACATTTGCTTAAGCATTGTTTTACTCACAATAGCAGTGCCATGTTAAAAATTGACTGCAGCATCGTAAAGACAATCAAATTTGATTTAAAACGCGATCAGAACTTTGAAGCGACACGCCCGATTCTCAACCATGACAAACAGTGAACTGGAGAACACTTGGATATACGATATCGGTTTGGCATCTATACGCAGGTGTCTCATATCAAACACGTAACTAAGTCCCTAGTAAGATGTTTCTTGTCAATCAGCCAGTGATATTACTCAGTGACCTAGCCCTAACAAGGAGTTCTGAGAAATCGATACAAAATCAGCGAGAATTAACCAGGTCGTCGTTTGAGCTTGGTTATAATCAAGATCCTGCGGCCGCGGCCTTCATCGGACGGCGGGTTCCTCTTGCAGACTCGAGCTACAGCTAATTAGGACGATCGCTTCCTTTTGATTAGTGTTGAAAAAAAACCGTAGCCATGTAATCTATCGGAATATAATTTTGTGCGCATGCTGTGAGTCAACGACTTTTTTTTTACATTCCGTAAGACTAATGCCGGTGTACGGTTTTTCATATCATGGCTAATTTTTAGCCACTCCGGCATTTACCTTGTCTAAATTGGAAACCATGCAAACCAATTTAAGAGTGGCCGGTCTGGGTCTCGAACCCAGTCCTCCCGAATGCAAGGCAAAGGCTTTGCCACTAAGCCATCTTGATCGGACTGCATGAATATAACGGCCCTACAGATCTCCACACGTCCACTACTCACCAGAGCTCATTCGCAAGTCGGTTATCAATGCCGGTTTGCGAGAGATCGCGAAAATTAGATCGCTGACCAATAGCAGGCCGTTCTATGCTTAGATAAGACTAGGGCTTCTTTTCTAGAGCAACGATAGAGAGGAAAGAATATATCGGCAACGAAAGAAATGACACCGGCTTGAGCAACTTTGCATTGCTTGAGCATGTCAATTGTGACGACGCCTCAATCATAGGTAAGAGTGCCATGTATTTAGACAGGACGCTACATGCACATAACCGTAGCAAACGCTCTTCATAATTCGAAGCATATATATCATCAAATCAACCAGCTTTATCTTTACGATTTGTACGGCAGACGATGACGAGACAGAGTAGTCTAGAGAGCCTCAACACACCAACATAGATATCGGCACCTTTTCGCCCCCCCCCCCCCCTCCCCGCCTTCAACAGCAGACGTACACATACCATCACCAGCATCATTCTCGCATCGACTCTTGCGTAACAAATGTATCATGTAAGTTTATTTATAGGGATGAACGAATGAAATAGGTCTGTCTAGGCTGTACTAGGAAACTAGTAAAATAATCTAGTCAACACACATGTTAGTAATAATGCATAATGGTTTTAGCCGAAACAACGAGCAAGTGAGCGAGAGAACAAAAAGAAAGTAAGAGGCGCGAGCAAAAATGGTACCGACCTGGATGGTCGAAGTTGTAGTTTCGAGGGACGACTCCTTCGATCTCGCGGTAGAACGAGTCCAAACTGATGACAACGACCTGTCGTCGCTTCGCCTCGACAGTATTCTGGCCGAGCTTCTCAACGATCCGCTTGCAGACCGTTGTCTGTAATTGCAAAGAAGGTAATATGTGTCACGCGCTGATGGAGGACAAACTGTAGCAACCTAAAAAATAAACATGAATGTATACTTAAGGTACCTCGCGGTTCGGTACATTTTAAATATCGCTAAAAGTGTGCTCCAACCGGCGAACGTGCTTGTTAAATAGCTCGTTTAAGGGAAGACGCAACGAGTGGAAAGTCATTTCTTTGCTTTCAGCATTGGAATTTCTTACTCCACTGTTGCCACATTGTATTTATGCCTTGCTGGAACACATTATAAAATTACAAACATGTCCGTCTATATATATATATATATATATATATATATATAGCGTCGTCCTTCCATGGTCGGGATCATAATGTTGTTCCCGTTTTTCCAACGTATGTATTGTATATATGGCGTATAGACATATATTTATACGTCGATAGGACGATGTGTGTTTTGTGTAACTCAACAGATACCACATACGTAAGGTTGAAATCACATAATTGAGTCATATATACTAGCTGCATTTATTTATTATAGGGAACTATTTACTCAGGATACACCCTACTAAACGTCGGACCTAATTAGAAAAGTCTAATTCAATTCAGAATTTCAAATTATATGCTGCCATGGTCGCAAAATGCAGCACTGTATGTTATTAATCTATCTGAAATGAACAATAACAGTTAACTCCAGCGCCTGCTAAATATTAAAGATAACTTCAGCAAATCGAAAAAAAAAACTGTTTTAGGTTCATGTGCGTGGCATGAATCAAATCCAAAAGCATCAAACTGTCATCATCATATATATATATATATATGCACATTTTATACACTCAAGATCTATAAAATTCCCATACAGAAGTTAGAAATGGGCTGAGGCATTGTGATACGCTGCGAACAGCGCCAGCATCGTGGACATGGAACACGAACCTTCCCCGAAGCGGTGCCCCCAGCCACTCCGATGAGAAAGGGCTTCTTGTAGTGCAGTGGTGGTTGTCGAAACGCAATGAAACTTTGGCCGTTACTGAACGATGGAATCTCGGCATCGTTGCTCGAACCCATCGCAGCGCCGTATCCAAAACCTAGCTATGTGCACATACGTCTATATTTGTTTGTATGTATAGGTCTGTATACATACACATACATCCACGTATATCTCTATATCGATATATGTGTGTATCTGTAAGTGTCTGTGTATGTATGCGAACGGGCCACCTGTGTCTGTGTATAAGTGATCACCAACGGTGCTGCTATTGATGTTGTTGTTGATGGGGATGGGGGTGGTCGGGGGTGCTGCTGTTGTTGTTGTTGATGGGAATGGGGGGTGGTCGGGGGTGCTGCTGTTGTTGTTGATGGGGATGGGGGGGTAGTCAAGGGGTGGTGGTGCTGCTGCCGCCGCCGCTTCCTCCTCCACTGGCGGCCCGGGCACGGGCTATTACGTACTGCCGCTGCTCGTAACAAACAACACTAGATGATCGAATCACGACTGATTTGATGGACGACCATTCGCACTCGTCGATCTATCATCTATTTATAACAATACTCTTCGGTTGTTATCTTTCCGACGTCTGTGTCGGTGTGGGGGACGATGATAGGCTGAGGCTCCAGTCGACTCGATGAGACACGACAGATTCTGGCGGCCACATCAACTCGATAAGCCACAGGCCGTGCGAGCAAGCAGTGAAAAACTCTCTATTTGTCGGTTTTTTGCTTGTCTGCTTGTTTGTATCTCTGCCTGTCTTTGTAGCAGTTAGTAGTCGGCGTCCATCGCCTACGTTGTTTCAGTAAGTACTGCTGCTACGCTTGCTAGCCGGCCGAGACAACGAGAGTGCAAAACAACCGACCGACCACTGCAGCTGCTGCTGCTTCGACGGCGGTGGCAGCGTTGACGGTGGCTGCCGCAGCTAGAACAGTCTACTACTGTATGTAACTCGACGAGTCATGAGTCTCGTTCGTGCCCTTTCCTTTCCTTTCGTCGAGCTCAGTGGTGGTCAAACAAAAGCCGAAGGAAATACGCAGGGAAACGCGCAAAAACAAGATACACTTGCAGAGACACCGCCTGTTCGCTACCGCTGCTGCTGGGGCTGGTGCTGTTGTTGTTATTATTGTTGTTGTGGGCATTTCCCTCTTTCTTTTAGTCGAGGGTACTGTCGTAGGAGGGAGGGAGGAGTGGGTAGGTCGGTGGTCGGTTGGTTGGGGGAAGGAACGAAGAGAGAAAGGAAAGAGGTGTTGGACTACTCTCTACGTATGTGGTGAAATCAGCTGGTCCCACTTGTCCGACTTGGTCTTCTACAGTGTATGTAGGTAGCAAACAACAGTGTGAGCAAAAGGTGATGTCACTACGATTTAATCAATGATGCTACTGCTGCTGCTGATACTGCTGAGGCTGGTGATGATCTCTGTCTGCTCTCGTGAGGGAGGGAGGTCGTGGATCATCGTTCACTTTTCGGCAGAGCAGCACTTGCTTAGTTAGCAGTTGATTAGTCTTTTTAGTTCTCGTTAGGAGCAAACGATAGGTGGATGAAATGAAGGCAAAGTAAATGGTAATGAAACGAAGGCAAAATAGGGGCAAAATAAAAATCAATAAAATGAAGGCGTACATATATATATATATATATATATATATATATATATATATATATATATATATATGTCCACATGTGCGACGACCGCACAATTGATAATGATAGTGTTTCATTGTTCTAATCAGATCATTCGTTCGACTCAAGAGAGTAGACAGAAACGAAAAAACGCTCGACACTACAATTCTTATACAGGCAGTAGTGGAGGTGATGATAATTGGTTAATAAATATACATTAGGCATATTTTTTTCATCTGTTAGATTCCAAATATTACAAAATCAGAGCACACAAGACCGTCATCCGACCTCTTTTTGTTGGCCGGTTTGGCATTGCTTCGGTGGTAAAAACCCAGGTCTATTTTCGCAAACTGTCAAGCTTAGCTGGGCAAGCAGTTATTGAAGAAACTAGTTGTCGACAAGTTCAAATCTTCGTCTTCGACTAGTAACGGTATATTAGCTAGGCGGTGGGCCAATCCGTTGAGCTCTCCCAGATAGCCTGGCTACACGTTCAGAAAACGCGGCTCTTATCCAATTATGTGGGCAAGGTACGTTTCTCTTGAGTACGCTGGGGGTTAAGGCTTCCCAAAGGATGTCGATTCTATAGCTAGTCGTCAGGGCTGGGGCATTCCTGCATCTCTCCGTGACGTGATCCGAGAAACAGCGACCCGACTGTTGACCGAAAAAGTCGGGCCACGTTCGAGGGCCTGTTTACTTAAAAGAGGCGAAAGCGTAATCGGTAATGTTTACTGATCGAAAGCGAGAGCCGTTTTTCGCGTTACGAGTCCTATTGAAGGCAGACAAAATAACAAGCCCGCTTGTTTGCTGGATTCGGGACAATTTCTAAGTGGAGATCATTTCCTCTAGAGCACTGCCTGACCATCATGGACAACCGTTATTTTACACTAAAAACATCAATTGCGACGCTGCTGCGTCCTAAAGCCTCGAAAACGGAAGCCTAACCATCCGTAGAGATTTGAAATTAATGTATTTCGTGATCGTTGCTGAAGCTTAAACATGGACTACTTCCGCTTAATGAAGGGTAAACAGCGCCACCGAATCAGCATTCATTTCTGATTCGGACCGAACCACTACCGTGTCGTCGCAGCAAACCATACGCCATAAAACTTAGTGAATCGCTTCATTCAGAATACAGAAAATGTTATTTGTAAAGTATACTTTCTTTTTTTAGTAAATCTTAAAGTATGTTTCTAGTAACTAATTGTGAATAATCGCTTGTTTCAAATTAACGATGTATAGTTTATTCTTTTATAATATGGCAATACCGCGACTAATAATGATAGAGATTAAAATTGCCGCATTTTACTAAACGTGTTTTTACCCATGATGTTATCGAAACTCCTATAATGGAAGCTGAGAAACGTAGAACCCAACATATATAGATATTTCACTACGCGGCCGGATTTGTAGATGAAATAACCTTTATTTACTACACCACTACATCACAAAATGACGGCTACAACTGAATTACACGACGAGGCTAATATTAGATGGAATGCGTCATCACATAGAAGGTGCGCTCAGCAGCAAATTGATACCCGACTCGGGCGGCGAAAAGAGAAACCGGCCGCCAATCTTTGGGTACTCGGTCAGACTCCGTTCTACACATATAAAGCTAGGATAGGATGGAACATTAAAAATAATAACATTAATCGTAGTATCTGTCTATAAAATCTCTATCGGAAAGTCAACAACAACAGCGACAACCGCAACAGTAACATAACTCTACTATCCTAAAGGAGACAATACGACTAGCCTGTGAATCCCACACAGTGGCATACACTATATCGCTTCGAGTGAGCTAAGCACTAGTAATTTAGCCTTGAATCTGAGACTGGACAGACATATATATATATATATATAGCTTGGCCGATCGACCGAATGTAGACCTTTAGAGTACACTGTGTATACGGCAAACACATCAACAAAAAAAGTATATATTACAGCCCGATGGCATAGAAGCGAATCTGAGAGTATGAATGTGGCAAACGGATATATCGAGTACAAAAATGATCCAGTAAAGTACGATCTTTTAGAGACGAGTCTGCAGAAGCCAATCAAGACTACAAGGTAAATACAGCATCAACCGAAGACTTTTTTTTATTGAAGCGCGGCCAACCGAGGCTGGAACGGCCTCGTCGTCTCCGACGCCCTTCGCCAACGACACCCTACTTCTTCTGCGCCTTCAGCACTCGGGCGACGATCTTCTGTTCCTCAATGAGGAAGGCCCGAATGATTCGGTTCCGGACGCACCTGCCGCACCGCGAACCGCCATAGGCTCGTGTGACGTGCTTTTGCTGAAGCGACTGGCGCGATCGCTCCTGTGGCCGAGCGCCCTTGACGCCCTGCAGGCGCTCCTTGCAGTCGCCGCATTTGGGAACCGTGCGTCGCTTGCCGAGGTAGAGGTACACCAGACGGCCGCCGGGGGTCTTCGACCTGCAAAATAACGAGACGGCGCCGCTCAATGAAGAGTAAACACAGGGCGATAGTAACGATGACACCCTCGACTTTCGCCTGATGGAGAGACTCCAGCACCTATCCGTCCGGTGAGTGGGTATAGCCAATGTGAACAAAAATAGTAACATTTTGCTGAAAATACTCGTTAATTACTTTATATATATATATATATATATATATATATATATATATATAATATATATATGAAGGAAAAGGAAGGGGCCTCAAAAGATTCATGGTAGCGGAGAAAAGTACTTGTTGTGACAACTATCCCCATGGACTTAAATATATAAGCATAAAGAGAGGAAGGGAGAAAGTGGGCCCTTAAAACGTAAGCTCCAGAAGAAATAATAGCCTGTCATGAACATTCTCTTTCATGGGAATATTGTAATAAGAGACGTTAAGGATTGAAAAAAGAAACTGTCGAGTTCTAAGAAAATTACGGGTTCTTTTTAACAGCGAATAGAACCCCACGGAAATACTCCCATGCTACTGTACCCCCGCAACGGGGACTCTTACTCGCAATATTAAGCCTAAGTGAGCCCTGCATATGTAAGTGTCTACTGGTAAAATATTTACGCCATTGTTGAACTACCAACGCAATCTTGTTGTTTGTTGAAATCACCTCATCGCACATCGACGAGAATTGGGTTGCTTCGATCTCAAACAAACGAGTCATTTTTGGAAGTTTCTAAAATCAGAGGAACATTAACGACTTCCAGTCTGACCTTTAACACTTCCGTGGTCAACACAATGTGTAACGTTCGTATATTACTCGATAGAGTCCTATCTATATAAATATATTTCAACCCCCTAATATATATATATATATATACGTATACAGGATGTGCCTTTCTTTTCAAAGGATCGATCGACACCTGGAAGCCGGCCATCCGCACGCAAAAGGCCACCATTATATCGGGCATTGCTGACACATTCACAGAGTTCGTGTCATAGCGAATCGCTGTATGTAGTGCATATGCCCTTCTTTGCATCGGTCCGAGCAGCGCCCGAATGTCTCAGAAGAAGTCAGTGTTATTCTATTATCGGTGCACACTGTTGTACTGACACACGTCATGACCAACGCCTCTAAGTCACGACGGCATTCGTTTTTTCACTCGGTGTCGCATTTTATTGTAGGGAACCTTTGACACAGGCCGATCAGAGTCGAAGATGCTGGCCTGCAACGCCGGAACCCACGGACGCATTTGCACGTACGTAGTTACGTGGTAATTAAATTGTAACAAACATATGTAGGATATACGCTAACTGGTGATCGGAAACCTTCGTGACCATTTACAATGCTAATAAATAAATTTACACGTACATTCTATTAAATGCATCATATTAAAGCTTGCTCTTTACTCAAACCTCTCAAACACCGGCGTGAATTTTTCTCTACGTTCAGAAACGTTCAACGCGATGCACATCGCATTTCAGTACTGTCTACTTGCCTGGGTGCAAATCCCGGCTGTCTTCGTGTACGAACTACCCTAAGTTAGCGATAACAAGCGTGCCGAATCAGTGTATGGAACGCTCTGAAGTGATGTCTGCCTCATATTTACAGGGGTGATTACCTATCCATTTCAGTAATGAGGTCCCTTCTATCTGTCAATTCACATCTAATATGAACAAGCTGGATAGCACTAAATCCAGCCGAGAATATAAAAAAAATGCGTGAATCAACGTCTATATATATATATATATATATATATGAATTCACTGACTTGTTCCAGATACCTCAATCATAGCCACAATGAACAACGGCTAGAGGATAAAAAATCAGCGATATCGAGTTTCATACGCCCGACATTAAGACCTCTTATAAAAACTCGAATAAAACCCTCGTACGCGATTACTGACGGTGTATCATACTTACACTCTCCTCTTATTCGAGGTGGTGTTGTAGGGAAGCCTACGGCGGAGAACAAGACGCTGCACCATTGTGATATCGAGCTCCTGTGAAAACGATCAACCGCAAGTTAGACAACGTCTCGTTGACGATATTTCCTCACACCAGGGCCTATTTTAAGGCGATTTCGACGGATTTCCCAATCACAACACCACAATCGTTACATACCGCAACGCTCGCCGATCGAAAAAGGCCCGGATATCGAAACCACTAGAAAAGGTTCTATTTACATGTTCGCCTCCACCACACGAACGCTAAGCACCACAAACGTACCACACCACAGTTCGTGCCACAGTCCATAAACGGTACCACATGGTGGCAAAAAGGTTCAACACCACACACTCACCCGCGGCGAGAGGCGGGCGATAAGCCGGGACCGAGTTGTGGTATGTATGGTCGGTCACATATATTCATCTGTTCTATCTGTCAAAACTCTGTGAGTTTGGTAGGCACAGTCGTGATGGCACAACACTCTGTTGATTGACGTTGCAAATTACAATGCCCCATTTTCTTCATCGATAGAGAGAGAGAGTCAAGAGAGTGTTTGTGAAGTTGTTTGCACTGAGAGGACTTTGCACCTCAGTTGTTGGTTGAGTAAGCGAGGCGCAAGCCAACATATGTGTGAATCAGCTGTTCGGCCCTAGTAAACGTGTGCTCAAATCCCGCCCGTGAGGAGTAGCATAAAAGGAGTTGTGCCAATTGGTGATTGTTTTTGTCCTTCTGTTGTGTGTGTGTATTGTCTTGCCTGTTGTTGAGACCACTGAGGTGTTCGTGTGATTGATTCATTGCGGATTCGTATTCTAGGATAAAGAAGTAACCGGTCGAGTCAAGTAAGGAGCCCCGGAACAGCGGAAGAAGTACAGCAGTGAAGTGAAGTGAAGTCTTACTCACGTCGACAGCGACCTACTTGTAGCTTCTTTCTCGGCAGCGAAGTTCTTCGGCAGCGGCTGGCCAACTAAGTGCTCACTGC
Organism: Dermanyssus gallinae; assembly: GCA_003439945.1. NCBI lineage: Eukaryota > Metazoa > Arthropoda > Arachnida > Mesostigmata > Dermanyssidae > Dermanyssus > Dermanyssus gallinae. Next base: position 157,349 of record QVRM01005186.1, read on the forward strand.
AAGTTCAGGAACGGCGATACCGAACAACAAACAGTCTGGCGACATGGCGACGCTTATGGACGATTTCGAACAGCAGTACGCCATCCTTTCGGCCGAAATTACGACGAAGATCTCGTCGATCGCGACAGCCGGCGATGTCGACCAACAGAAAACGGTCCGCGGAATCGAACGCCTGCTGGAGGAGGCCTACGAATTGGTGAGTTCGATGAGCGATTCATCATTCTTTGATTGATTGAAGACGCTGGATGGTGGTGAGATCGGCTTTGGTCAGCCAGCCCTCTCGACATTAGCGACAGGTGAGGTGCAGGCGTGGGTGAAAGGGGGCAGTCAGTCTCTCTCTCGAAGACGGCTAAACTGCCTGACTTGGTGTCAACGTCAAATCTATCATGTCATAAGCTGACAGCTTGTTCCAAAAGGTTCTCTCTCTTTCTTAAACCGAGGTTGCACGCCCGGCCGTGCTATGACGTGGAAAGGCCCTCGACGGAAATGCAGCTGATTTTTGCATGATTTTTTCCATTTCGTTTATGAATTCTCCTACTTCAAATATGAAATTCGGGAGCGTCCTTAGCGCTATGCATCAGCTAGTTATTGTCCAGCTAAAACACTGTTCATCGACTATCAACTATATGGTGAAATAATAAAATTATATATGTATATATATATATTACTTCAATTATCATTTAGTATACGTTGTTCGTCAACGCTAGGCTATACGCCTAGAATTCTACTATTTAGCATAGTTATTATTACGATTTGTCGTCAATTCAAGCAGTCACATGTGGTCATAAGTAAATTATTAATTACATGTCGCTATGATTTTTTGGTAATGGTAAATAAACGTATTGGTTATGGTAAGTAAATTGTGCTCATGACGAATGAGTGTGCGAACGGCGAGGGGTCTTCTTTTGGTTTTATTTTATTTTTTTAGAGGTCTATTCCAACCTCAATTGAATTAACTCAACAGCCGGTGCCCAGTCTGACGTATAGTACACAATACGGCTCCTTGTTGTCCGCATTGACAAGCAAAGTATTCGCTTCATGTACAGTGTGAAACATTTTTCTAGCAAACTAAAGTTTACCCGAGTGAGGTGTCCCCATACTCTGTCAAGTCCAAACATCAACCTTGGAACAATCTTGAAGTAGGGGAGTGTCACTGCCGTCGAGGCGAATTGTCGCGTGATGCGTTGCTTGATAGCACCCAGGTTGTGTCGAGCGACCACTGTGTCATCTGCGTACATCACAAGTATGGCCTTTCGGTAATTGAGCGTAAGGTCCGACTTCTTGAAAATTTGCTTCTCCAGCTATCAGTTATGGCGCTGTCTAGCGTACCGTTGACTCGCGAAGCTTTGCGAAGCGATATATATATATGTATATCCCAAAAGCCTTGTATCGATATTATTTTTGCAACACTTACTTATAATTTTCACGTAGCTATTCATGCAGCTAATAAGGCTGCTTCTATAGTCGTGATGGTTACAGTCGTAAGTGCTGTTTTTATTGGTGTTGCTGTTACTAATGTTTCTACTATTAGTGCTACTGCTCTAGTCAAAACGATTGCCTTATGCGTGTCTTATTACAGTTGGAACAAATGGAGTTGGAGGTTCAGTCTATGGCCCCCGAACTGAAGTCGAAGTACGCCAATCGCGTCCGAAGTTACCAGGTGGAACTTAAACGACTTAAACAGGAATTTGTAAGTTAACTGGAGACTTATATATATATATATATATATATATATATATATATATATATGCACAATTTGGTAAGTAGGTATTTTAAAAGCTAAAATCAATGATTTTTTCATTTATTAGAGTAGTCTTCTTAGAGTTGTCGACATATATGCTCTGCGGCTTTGCGACCATTATGCTTTTAGTTTGTTGATCTCTTTGAACATATAGAACATTTTGGTGCTTTCTTACCGAATTATATATATATATATATATATATATATATATATATATATATATATACATTTCATTTGGTAAGTGAAGTTTAAGCTCCGTATAAGCTCCCATGAATTTTCTATTTTTCAAAGAGATCAGCAATTTAACTAAAAAAGAATGGCCGCAATCCCCTAGTACATGTGAGAAATAAGAGATGAGACTTCCGTGTCGAAAACTCCAAGAAGACTACGTTAAGAAATGAACAAGTATTGATTTTAGTTTTTACAATTTTTCTCACGAAATACACTCATTTATATATATATATATATATATATATATATATATATATATATATATATATATATATATATATATATATATATATATATATATATATATATATATATATAAAGTGCGTTGCAAAACATTTGCAACTTATGTTTTTTGGTGATAATTTCGGCTTGATTTATTTGATTGGCTTGAAAATGAAGGGCATGGTGTACATAACGAACCACGAGTATAGTGTTAATTTCGTTGCAATCTTACAATCGGTTCATACAAAAAATAAAAAAAGTGTGAAAAGACAGTGTTGCAAAATATTAGTAGCAATAACGCCTTACGGAGTATTCGAATCTTAGCAGGGCTGTATGACTTATTTGATACTACATATTCTATTCTAGAAACGGGTTGTTCGTCCCTTCCTCTGAATTAATTCGTAAACTCGGTCTTTCATGGAGTTAATGAGTGTTGTAAGTACGAAAGTGGAATATCAGTCCATGCTTGCTGGATAGCTTCTTTGAGGTCCGACAAATTATCATATTGTCGACCATTTACGTAAATCTGCTTGACCAAATGTCCCCAAAGATTTTCGATGGGATTCAGGTCTGGACTCAATGCCGGCCAGTCAAAAAGTGGCACTCCTTGTTCTTGAAAAAAGGCTATAGTGCTAGCCGAGGTATGAAACGTGGCGTTGGCTTGTTGAAAAACTGCGTCAGGTCCCCCAATTCTTCTGAAATGGGCTTCTAAGTGGGAACCGACGATACGCTGTTTTTTGTCGGAATTGTTTCGGCCCACAGTCGCGACTAGATTAGACTTCCCATTATATCCAAACGCGCCCCAATATTTCACAGAACCACCACCGGCCACACGTTTCAGGAACCATTTAGGTTCCTTCCGTAAGTCTTGCCAATAGTACTGACAGCCGTCAGGGCCATCGAGATTAAATTTATTTTCATCCGAGAAGTCGATGTTTTTCCACTCGTTATCCCAAGTTTGGTATCTATGCGAAAATGCACGCCGTGCGACAACGTGCTCCGGTTGCAGTAGCGCACTAGCACTCCCAAAGTGGTCCTGATCCTGGAAGAAGACATTTGGTCATGAGTAGTATGATCCTACGCCGATCTCGAATAGTCAAAACTGGCTTACGCCCACTGTCAGATCTGCACCTTTGGTTCACTCCAGGGTGTAAGAACCTGCTGATGGTGCTCTTATGCCTCAATTCTCGTTATGCGAGAGATCCTTTGTACGACCCATGGTTTAAACATAAGCTTCGCCGTTAGTTCGGAACAACGACTGAGCTGTAGAATATTTTGCAGCTATAGAACGATTGATTTAGCTAGACAATATTCCTGACATTTGATCCCCGGGACCGTATATTAGCTGTAGTATCGACTATCCTTTACAAACAAGAGCTGTGTTGTTAGCATGTTATTATCGCTAATATTTTGCAACACTGTTTTTCACACTTTTTTTTGTATGAACCGATTGTGAGATTGCAACGAAATTAACACCATACTCGTGGTTTGCCATGTGTTCACCATTTCCTTAAATTTTTAAGCCAGATTCAAATAAATCAAGCCGAAATTGTCACAAAAAACACGAGTTGCTAATTTTTTGCAACGCTCTTTATATATATATATATATATAAAGGCAACACGTCTGACGTTGTAGACTTTCGGGCCTGTGTCCCAATGTTCCGTGCCTTACGGCGTTTTTGAAAATATACTTGTGTCCCATTTGTACCCATTTCTTAAAGGCATTAACTACCTCGACCCCGCGCAACATGGGTTCGTGTCACACCAATCACACGTAGTTGTTTGAATTGACTTAAGATTGGCTACCCTAGATATCTCAACATGCCTGCTTACGCTGCTGCTCGAAGCGCCCCAGATATAAGAGGGTGGCATGTTTATTTAAGTTTACATGTCACGCGAATAATAAATCCATCTATCCATGGATATTATAAGAGATCTTTACAAACAGTGACGATTGTGATGTCCCAGTTTATCTAAGAAGTAGGGGGTACTTATTATGAGTGAGTGACGTTAAGACGATAGTCGAAAACTTTATCGCGAAGCCGAATTAACCAGCACAGTGGCTTCCGTGCGCAGATGGATGCTCGTTCGACGACGCGAGTCGAGCTGTTCGCATCTCGGGACAGCGGTGATTTTCCCAGTGACGACAAAGCCCAACTGCTGGACAACACGGATCGGTTGGATCGAGCCACGAGGCAGCTGCGAGCCGGCCGTCAAGTAGCGCTTGAGACTGAGACTGTTGGAGCGGAAATCCTCGGAGAATTGTCCCACCAGCGGGAAGTTATCACACGCGCTAGGGAAAGGGTATGTATGATACTTTTGGTCATTTATATATATATATATATATATATATATATATATATATGCAGGAGAGGTACGCCAGTTTCTTAGGTCAGTGCGACAGGTACCATGCCGCTAAGACGGCAGAAGATCCATTGATACGAAAGTTACTTGAATAGGGTGTTAAAATCCTCCACTTTCCGGAAAAAGTGTAATGAATGAAAGAAGGACGTTTCGATTTACTCGAATCGGTGCTTGACGCCTTCGATGTACAGTTAGGAAACATCTAAAAATGAGAGTTGTAGGTGTGATTCGATGCATTGGTCCATCATCTAAAGAAGTCGATAGACATTGGGGGAATTTATTCCGAAGATAACGTCGAATAGATAATAATTCTACTTTCATATTTTTCGAAGCATTATATCTGTATTCTATCATAACCATTAAACAAAATGTCTGTGAGTTATATCCACATGTAACAATACAATTTCGTGTTTTGATCGTTTAATAAGATTAAGATACGTCTGATCTTTCGGAACAGATTCGAGAAACCAACAATGACGTCGGACGGAGTTCGCAGCTGCTTACATCGATGCTCCGCAAGGCTTTCCAGAACCGGATGGCCGGCCATGTAGCCATTGGTCTCGTAGCATTTGGCCTGATCGTCGCCTTTGTGCTCAGTATTCGAAATCATCTCTAAAAAGAGAAATGTGCATGTTTTTACGAGTTGTGCGTTTGTTGCCGGCGAATGAACGTGTTGGCTAGTCGGATACGAGTGAGGGAAAGTTCCTGCTCATGACTCGCCGTAAGCTGGATATTAACAGCTTTCAAACGTCTTGAGCTCAGTAGTAGATACTTCTCGTCGAACCTTCTGTAAATAACGCTGTGATGACTAACGAAGTAGATACGTGCTCGTTCCGCTGAATCTTCTATATGTGCATAAATATGACCATTGCTTGTTATAGACATATGTGTGTATATACATATATATGAGTGTATATAAATATTTAAATATGGTTGTTTTGCGTTTATGCCTTTACCTGAAAGATGTGACCTATTTGTACATATGAACGCGCACACACCAACATATTTGACAGCGAAACCAAAACGGTATAAATGTGTGTGATGGAGTCTATGTGTGATAACCGTGAAGGAAGGATATATAGCTGTTCTATTTTTACGCGTTTATTAATTTTTGTAGTACATTTTAGTGGTACTAAGTGATAAAAATGTAAGTGTATTTATATTTTTTTATATTGCTTAGATTGGTAACCGCTAATTAGATTCTTTAAGGGAATGTTGCTGATAAAAATACAAATATTATTACACATGTTATAACGGAAATTAGTTATGGATTTTTTGTTTAGCATGGGATACTTTTGAGGTTCAGTTCTTGCCATCACGCCTCTGTCATATCGTATCTGTAAGTGGTAGCCACAAATGCTGATATTTCAACTAGTCAGCCAATTGCTGTGGGTGTTCACATTCGTTAGTATTACATTTTATTGATTTATTAATCTGAATGGAAAATATTTGGCATTTGATTAATAGCTCCTGTGTTTCACTACAGATACACCAACGCAAGGCGAAGGTAATGTGTTGTCAATTGCAAGTCACATATGCTTATTGCATAAGGGCCTCTGATTAACTATTTATTTATAACAGCGATAGTTCTGCCAATATTAAGACATAGTGGGTTTTTGGCTTGTCGCTATCGAATCGCAACGTATCCGCCAAGAAGACAACTATATTTTATTGATACGAAACGTATACTTAATTATTAGCTTTTGTATGAACTCTTTTCGCGCAATGAATTAGTTCGCAGGTATACGAACTGTGAAATGGTCCTTGTATAATGACATAAGCGAATAGAATACATACGCTTTACTAGATGTGATTAGATTTTCCTATATGGCTTACGTAACAGTGGTCGAAAGTACGGTATTTATTTAGTAAACGTTATGAAATGAATTGCTTAATTATAACGATCTCTTAAGGAGCGCGTTCTAGCAAAGAAATACTTGCATTGAAAAGGCTAGCAGGCCGTGTCTTGGACATATATGATCGATATATATTTTAATTGGACGTTCTAACAACGATACCACTATCGTCATGTCACTATATTACACTACACTGGGATACAGTCTTTTATCTGTGGTCAGTGATATCGATTTTTGTCTATGACAGTTATTGTAATTATTAATATATTTGTACTAGAACAACAGCAAAGAAACACCGCAATGTCTTTCATTACATAATTTTGTCCTCTCGCTGATTTTTGACTGGGTGGATTATGCCTTGCTAATTGCCAAGATGCTAACAACATGAAAACGTGCTCGTATCACGTAACGAGGCCCATACTAATTTAAGTTAGATAAGTTACAAAATAAAGGTTAGAAACGCCAGGAAATCCTCCACTGCGACGTCGAGTGTTCCGCAAGGTTTCGCTAAATAAAACGTACTGAAAATCGTGTTAAACGAATATGTAGTGCCAACGTCGTACACTGGAAAATTTGACTTAGAGGCTATTCAACAACGGTCGTTTATCTTTAACACTGTTATCCAAAAGATTGAGTTGATTGATAAGGAGTAAGTTATTCCGGTGGGAATGCTGAAATGGTAAACCATCGATGCATAGCAAATTTTTGTGTAATTTTCTATTAGTACAGCAATAGTAAACACAGGTTTTGTCGGAGCCGCATCTGCGACTTCATTCTTTAAGTGAAGACGGTGGACAGTCACCAGCAGAGCAGAAGTTTACACAGACCCTAACAAAGTCATTCACATCGTTAGTCAGATGAATCGAACGGCTGTACATAAGAAATCAATCTGCCTGAAGTAAACAGGCAGATTATTAGGCAATTTATTTGTTACGTCTAACATGAGTATCGAATAATATCTTGAGCAACACTCTGTTTATCTTCAAGTAGAGGGATTTTCGACGCCTGGGAGACAACTGCGGCAACTTTTTTGTTAAAAGTAGAAAGATAAATATACTTCTACTCAAGCAGCCGTCATTTATCGAAAAAAAGATTCGGCAATTAATCAAGGCGCCTCCGTTACGTTAAAAGTTGGCGTCTCAAGGAAAGAACGCACACGAAAAAACAGTGTTCTTTATCAGAGGTTGCCTTGTAAATACTTTTATCCTGACAGTTTGAGCCATCGAAAACCAGGGAGCACAGGGGTATAAGTATAGAGCATGTACCAAAAAAGTCTTAGTTCTAGACTTAAACGCATGCCAGACACGCAACGCTGTACGGCCGTACATGTAAGCTACATTAGCGTCCATTTTATGATGATTTATAAACAAGGAAGGCTGCTTGCCATGGATACTTGCCTGAAAAACGATAAGGAAGATCTTGTATAAAAACCCAGGTAAATCTGGTTCCTGGAAGAGCTGCAACTATGCGGATCGGCGCCTAAGACCTGATCAAGAGGCTCACCATTTATGGCTCCTGCATAAATATTTGTGCGGACAGGAAACTCTATGAAATGTCTTTGCAATTCACGCATAATTTGCAAGAAACGCTGTGATTATATATATATATATATATATATATATATACCACCCTCAACGACGACCGAATCGTTTTCAATAATCAGATATTTCTAGAATTAACATATAACTAATCATTGGTAAATGAAACTGGCAGTTATTGCAATGAGTCATGTCAGGAACATCTTATCAGATATCATAATCGTTTGCGATGATGGCTGCGTTGATTTCTTCCGTAACTAAATACTACTGACCAATTACGACAAATAGTACGAAATGTAGCACCACAATTGACCCCGATGAAGCTTCCTGCACTAATATTTGGATGATTAAAACACTGGTGTCAATAATAGCATTTTTCCGATGACGATCTGCTCTAAATTCATATCCCCTTGTAAGCAAGCGTGCTTTTTAAAAATGCTTGACATCTTGGATACTTGTTAAGGAGTGCTTAGCGCAACAGTCAGTGTCGCGGAACTTAAGTTTATTCATGGGGCTGGTAATACGATGTCCTGCTAGTTACGCGAAGTTTAGTCTCATACTACCGGACAACAGACGCGAGGCGTACGAAATCCATGCCGAGGTGGCGCAAAACTTTCAATTTAAACAATTTTGTGGTACGTAATTTGTTACGTGGTGGTATGACTACAAGGTTCGCCGTCGGTTTGATCCATCGCTTACAGAGCGTATCATGTCGTTTTAGTCCCAGTCCGGGATCCGAGGGAGTCAGTCGGTATCAGAGTTCAGCTTCGTAGCCTGAAGCAAGTACCTCAGAAGACAAAGGTCTTACACCCCATCCGGAACAAACTTAAAATCCCCTTTGGGCGATAGTAAAGTTCTAGGCTTCACTTTATATATGCGACATATATAGGCCGTGAAGGAAGCGACACAGGCCTCAACAGCTCACTATCGACCACTATTGCACGATATTGAATGGCCTTTAGATTCTTTTCGCAGCAGCAGTTTACAACATTGTACCATACGCTGTCCCGCTGTGGGAGCATACCACTTTTCCGGTCGTTTTCCTTCTCCTTTTCTCCACTTCACCTAGCTTGCAAACGCATTTGACAAACAATTATATAGTACAACTCTCTGGTCAACTATACAACGGAACCAACAAAATTATTGGTATCGCACCGGACTACTGGTCAAGGACTGGACGGCGCCCCCCAGCCTATCGATTCCATCCAGATGTAAGTAAGCTCTGCTCTATGAAAACGGTTAAAAAGAGTAGCTCTCAGCGACCAAAGGGAGTAATACCGCTAACAGGCTAAAAGTAACCCTAAGGTAGTATTTTAAGACGTAGTAGAAACATATATATATATATATATATATATATATATATATATATATATATATATACAGGTAGTTCAATAAGTATTTAGAATGAGCTTTTTAGAATTCAAATTTTGGCACGCTTTCACCGCTATTGGAAACGGCAACTTTACGAATGATAGCAGTCAAAATATTATGGTGATTGGCCGTTGCGATTTCGTTTGATCGCTTTTCCCGTGCAACGTATCGGCGTGATTTTTAAAAATGGAGAAAAAAGAGTTTCGAGTGGTTATCAAGCATTTTTATTTCAAAGGTTGGAATGCGACCCAAGTAAAAATTGAGTTAGACGAGACGTACAGTGACTCTGCGCCATGTTTTGCCACTGTTTCCAACTGGATTAATGTGTTAAAAAGAGGTCGCAGGAGCACCGAGGATGAACTACGTCCAGGAGGCCAAAAAACGGCAACTGATGAGGAAAACGTAGAGAAAGTGCGAAAAATTCTTGGCACAGATAAGCGAATGAACATTAAGGAAATAGCGGAGGCATTAGGGATTAGTTTAAGCAGTGTGCATTTTATCCTACACGAAAACTTGAAGATGAAAGAGCTTAGAGCAAAATGGCTGCCGCATTTGCTCAACCAAAGCCAAAAAGACGCGCCTGTTTTGGCTTTACAGGGAAATTTGGCCAAGATGTCGAACAATCTGTCGGATTTTTGGTGCAGATTCATGACCGTCGATGAAAGCCGGGTTCATCACTACACTCCCGAGACCTAAGAAGCATCTTGCCAATGGTGTGCACCTGATGAAGGACCTCCGAAGAGGGTGCGGACAACGGCATTGACCGAAAAGGTGATGGCTACAATTTTTTAAGACCAACGTAGAATAATGCTGGTCGACTACCTTGAGAGCTGTAAAACGATCACAGGAGAATATTATGCAAGACTGTTGGACTGCCGTTAGCAAGAACTCATCGTGAAAAGATTTAACGTCCACGGAACTGCTTTTCGCATTGCTTCATACACGGACCCCATAAATACAAATATGGGGCAACGGTGGGGCTCGAACCCGCGCACCTATGTGTCTCCTCCGGTTGCGAGGCGCAGACATAAGCTACCACGCCACCGGGCTCGACTGCCGCCAACCTGTCGCACCCTAACCTCGACACTTCACTTTCCATTATCTTCAGACCGCCGTGCGCGTTCCACAGCAGCCTTACGCACCGGAGACAACCCCTCGCTACAACTCGCCGATGCGCGCCGATCGACCCGTCAGCAAAGAGGACCGGTAGAACTTTCGAGACGACCAAATCCATCGATTAACCAATAGTCCTATACGAACGCCGCGGCGTCTCTTGAGTAAATAAATCTATCGAGAGAGTATGGCTCAGACCATCTTTTTTGTGGCTGTGCTTTAAATTAGAAAGCTGCTGGCGACGTCCAGCGCCAACTGATGAGGTTCTGGCTGAGTACTATGAAATGACAGGCTGCCCTTGCCAACTCCCTCCTCAAAAATTTCATCTTTGTGCTGCGAATACTACTCCAATGTATGAATGCTGAACAAATTATATTTGCGCTGAACTTAAGCAAAACTAATCTTTATTGGCGAGCCTACTTCTGCGGCGACATTTCATCGTTTTAGTCTTTGATATATTTATCACTAGAGATAAGAAAGAAACATTGTGGGCTGTTGGGTGCGTTCAGTTACCCTGTCGCCGGTGATTACAGGCTCCTTCTGTAGCATAGCTTGTAATAACCTTAATATTACCTTTAGTATGACCGTCGGGACACCACATGGCGCCAAATTTTCGAGGATTGTTGTTTGTGAAGCAAAGAGAACTTCTTCAGGTAAATAAGACGCCCGGTGGCGTGATGGATTAAGTCTCCGCCTCGCAACCGGAGGAGACACATAGGTGCGCGGGTTCGAGCCCCACCGTTGCACATTTGTATTTATGGGGTCCGTCTATGAAGCAATGTGAAAAACAGTTCCGTGGACGTTAAATCTTGGCTGAGGGTCAGCCCGAAAACTTTAGTTAGTTAAGTAAGACGTCTTCACATTTGCGCTGAAAAGAGCAGCGATGCAAGGAACCAGCGCAACTGCCGATCGCAACAGAGGTCTACGCTCGCAGCTTTCCCTGTCTCCGAGATACCAATAGGGCCAGCTGCTGGCGAGCTCGGTCCTACTTGTGTCTCGGAGGTAGTTTCCATTGGCCTCATACAGAGACATACATCAGGGTACAACTGGGAGCGTAGAAGAACTGACGAACATGTGTCGAGCATGGATATATAGATACTGGATATATAGATAACATGGATATATAGATAGAACATTGATATATAGATACAGGCCATGCTGTTGGGCGCGTATTTGAGTCTAACTGCTTGTGTGAATGAAGTTGGGAGGCTCGGAGGGGGTTGTTCTGTGTCTTTATCTCGTGTTATAGTTTAGCTTCTCGCACCGCCTTTTTATAAAGCATACTGGCATTCTATACAGGAAAGTTATTTCCGGACAACTTTGCTAAGGCGTACAACTGAATAATACAGATTTTCAGAGACCGGCATTCTTGGGTATACCGACGGTATTTTCGAGGTGTGTCCGGTTGGGGGCGCACACTGTGTGGTATAACATATCCTATTGATATTTTACAGACTTTCACATTATAAAGGTTGGGCACTGGGAGAACCTCTTGCGAGAGCTCCAGTAAACGGGTTGACTTAATCGTAACATTTGCGTGTTGCTTGAGCGAGAGAATGGCGAACTCGTAACGGTCACCGGCCAGCCATGGAGTAGTGGACACTACAAATATACCTTTCGTAGACCTTCGTTGCGGAGCTGCGTAGGTAGGTTCCTCGATTAGTATCCGTCTTATGCGGGTAGCAAACCAAACTTCTATGCAATGTGAACGTACGCGTTACGATTATCCGCTTTTCCAGATAAAATGAATTCTATTTTAAAAGGTACATGTTTAATTAGTAAACACGACAGGCTGCCCATCGTGATATTTCTATTTATTTAGTTATTACAACATTGACCTAAATTTGCAGCTTTTAAGGTATCTCCATGAAAGGGTATACGTTCCAACGCAACGATATCTTATTTAATGCAACTAAACAAGCGTTATTTGGCTACTACGATTGTTTATTCGTACATCAATAAAATTTGCGTTCACAAATTGTTGTTCTCAAGTAAAGTTGACAGTGAAAAGGCTAACAGCATTCGGCTCGATATCACATATTCTGCAGAGCCTTTTCAGGAATCTTCTCTGAACATCTTTAATCATACCTATGTATTTGCACAAAGATGGGCTCCAGACGGGTGAGCAATATTAAAGAGAGTCTTGAAAACACAATTCATTTATACAGACGAATATACACCTTTTGATCCTTGACAATAAAACAACGTAGTAGCATGTTTATAAGTTACAGATATACGTTTGGCTAGATCTTTGATGTGTGCGTAAATAACGAATAATCATTATATAATTGATAAATACCAGGCCTTTCAAATAAGTTTGAAATATATGTTTCAAATACATTAACAACAAAAAACACGCAAATTGCCCGCTACCCCCAAAAGCACGTTATCCATTTTTTTTCTTTCATTTATTAGAGAATGGCCCAAGAACGCAGATTTAGCTTGACAGCCATACGGAACAATTGCACGCACTGATTAGTGCTCACGTAAACGATTAACGAAGCTCTACGGAGCAGGCATAGTTAGCACAGCATAGTTGTTGTTGTTGTTGTTGTTGTTGTTGATCGGGCATTATTCGAGTGGTTTCCGTTGGATCAATAGGCTCGGATCTAGTTGTCATTGTTCAACTACTAATCGGCAATGTGGTAAGATGGTAGTGTTGTGACACTATTGGCGGTGGCAAGCGGAGCTGACTCATAATACCATTCTCGCTTCTACCCTCCTCCGGTAAACGTGCGCGCTGCGCCCTCTCCCGCGCGTTCGAATTGGCAGAATCGCTGGTTGGTGGTATGCTGCTGCTGCTGTTGCTGCGGTGGCGGCAGTCATCAGCCACACCGTCCCCGTCCGTCCGTTCAGTTCAGTGCGAGCGAAGAGCAACGGGTAACGGACGACGAGCTTTGCAGGTCAGCTGCGAAATTGCCGTCCTCTAGTTCCGGCGCAGAAGTCAATTGGTGGTGTGTCGATCGAGCGCGATCACAGTGGTTCACCGGTTCACCGGTCAATAACGACATACGGAAGGTAATATCCGACAATAATAATAATACGACATCGAGCTGACTTCAGGCTGCATACAGTTCCATTACGACGCCAGCGACAACCGTAGCAGCAGCGGCAGCAGCAGAAATTAGATGAGTGCGATGGGTGGACTGAACAACTGACATTGTGTGGCGCCAAAGCGGCGCTGACAAAAAGACACCGCACAGCGTTTCTTGGCTGGTGTTCGTTTGCTCAAGTTCGATGCAGCAACCTCAGCAGCAACAGTACTGGCTAATACAACGTGAGCATACGACAACGACGGCATCAGGTGAGAGCAGAGTTCGCTAGGTTTCTCCAACGACTCTGACATTGCTTGCCCACCAACACCCACAAGGGTTCGACATCGACTATGAGGCATGACGCTCGACCGGCAGCTGTGAAACCAAATATTAATAACTTTTATTATTATTATTATTATTATTATTATTATTATTATTATTATTATTATTATTATTATTATTATTATTATTATTATTATTATTATTATTATTATTATTATTATTAATTCCGCTTTCCTTCGACAGAGAGTGTCATTAGAATTACAGAGAGGCAACGCCAAGATGATGTTGAGTGGTCACCGACACTCAAGCAATAAGAATAATATAAGCAATATTGTAGATATTATATAAGTGATATATTGATAATTGTGATACATGTACATATTGATAAAATAAACCCTTGTTCAAAAAATTATTATTATTATTTTACAATTGTGAATTATGCACGTTTAAGCCAGGTACACCACGCTCTGCTCGCTTCATGTCAATTCATAGCGTCTATGATGAACGCCACGTTTCCCATACAGACGGCCAAACACATCATCTGTCTCAAAAACATTCCCTCGATCGCCCCAACGCCTTCTATACGTTTTTAAATATCCTTCAGCATTTTTGCCGCACCTATCCTGATGGGGCCGAGTGGTAACTCTTTGATAGCTCGAGAAACGTCTTTCGTTTTTCAGATTCAGCGCGTCTGAATCGCATCCAGATTCAACTGCGCTATGGCGTAGATTCGATGAGGCCGCTGTGCATGAAACTGTTACATTCCATGCAAGGTTTTTTCCGTGTGACCATAACGGAATGGTGACCGTCAGGTCACAGCTCAGTGCTGCCATAAAGACCTTTCGGCGCGGGTGTGGATGGTATCCCTGCCCTTCTAAGAGCTTTTCTTACTATGACGTTGACTTCCGCGTATCTTGTAAGTTTGCCGGGACTTTTTAGACAACTTAGCGGGTGTAGACTGTCAGAGCCAACAGATTGACCGCATGGCAGACATGAGAAAGGTTGATAGACGAATGCGTCTATCCTAAGGGCTGACACCATGCGGGTGGGTTTGGAGTTCAGCATGGTGCCAAGCTGGAGCCAGCCCCCGCTGACGAGATGTTGAGCCGCTAGAAAAACGGCACGTTTTCTTGTTGAGGTTAGGCTATTCATCAATTTTCGTGCGGACAATTTAGTTTTGTAAGCGTCAAAAATATGTTGTCTCACGTGCTGTTTCAGAGGGCCAGGACCGACTTAACTCCTGACAGTGGTATCTGCCATCATAGTTGCATGTTTTAGTTCAATCTTTGTATCCTCGTCAATGAGTGATTCCGCCAGGGAGACAAATTGATTCAGGGATGCAGCGTAGCACAATGAAACTAGATCCGTGGTTCTTCTTACTCCAAGACCTCCATTCCTGATCGGAAGGCTCTCTCTCACACGTTCCCTTCTCGGTCAATGTTTAGTATCTCGCTTAGAGTGTCTCTGATGGTGCTGTCGAAGGCTGCAAGACCTTCAATATATTTCATAGTCTGACATTATCCGTAGCATGTAGGCAAATGTGTGTTTCGCTCGCCGCCTCGGAAAGAGCCGGACAAGAGTGACGTAGCGAGTCAGCTTCTAGTTCGACGGAAGCGGCTACTCAGGGGAATGCGGGGGAACTCTTTTGCGTATTTGTCTAACTTCGCGAACTTGTGCCGACCACCTGCCTAAAGGTGGCAAGCGGCTGATGGTTGCAGAAACAGAATCGGGAGAGGCCACGTTTCCTAAAGTTCTACAGCCCGCTAAGAAGGCAAAAGTAAATTTAAACCGACCTTCTATTACACGACTAGCTATCACGGATTGTGGAAGGCACCACTTTAAATAACATCGAGGATGTTTTACGCCAGGCGACGCACATTTTTGGACGCATAACGGTCGATCCCCGTAAAGAGGGGACCACCGGAAGGTGGGCGGTTTTTGTCTAAGCGTCCCCTCCCAATGCCCGCAAAATCCTGAACCTAAGGCTAATACAGCTAGAATGGTGCCTCATGTGCCATCACGAAGTGGATCAGCGTGCTGACTTGCCGGCGGTGTCAACGAGTGGGACACTCTGCCTTTTTGTGTACCTCTGAGACATTAGACGACGTACGCTGCTACAGTGCGGGAAACTGGGGCACTTCTCTCAAGAGTGCAGAACTAGACCTGCCTGTTACGGCGGCAGCGAGGAGCACCCGGATAACGGTGCTGCGTGCCCGATATTCAGAATGCAATTATGAAGAAGAAGTCCTTCCCTGGCCTAGCGTACGGCCGGCGTCCGTGCTCCCGCCGCACGGTCACTCCGGCCCCTGACATGGTGTCATTCACTCCCGGGGCCCATTCCGGCTCTGCTGAAAAACACGATGGCACATATCGGTGTTCAGGAACCGTTCACCCTGCGAACGAGAGGATTCATGTTCACATATCTGTATACTCATCAAGTCTCCAATATAGTCGAGTCGACAAAACTGCTCTATCGTATCGTTGGACGTGATATTAATCACATTGTCGCTCGTGGAGTTTACGAGCACTCAGCGGGAATTTCATGGAACTTTCCTCGAAAACAGATCTTTATGGGGAAGCCATGTACAGCTAATCGTGCGCTCAGGTGTTTATTCTCAGACTTGCGGCGGTTCCACGAATTAGACTGCGATAGACGAACGGCCACCTTATGCTCCCATTCAGACGCATGTTTGCTGAAAGCTACCCTTTTCGATAGGGTGTGCATCTTGTGTAGGTCCTCAATAAATAGCGCAGACGACACCAGTAAGTTGACTAGCTTGTTGACGGTAGTACGGTGGACTTTTAGCTCCCTCCTGAGAAAACTGGTCTTGATTTGGTCAAGCGCATAAGTTTGTGAAAACCGACAGAACTTTATAGATTACGCAGTTTTTAAGTTTAGCTTCGATGAGTAAGGCCATTTCATTTGAATATTATAGGAAAATGTGGGCGCGATCGTCAAGTTGAAGAGACTTACTGCAACCTCCATTATGAGATTATGAGAGCACTTGACTCAATCTAGTCTGAGCCCACTACCCACTAAAAACTACCCCCCCAGAACCCCTCCTAGTTTGCAATTGTGAACCATTGCTTCGAGACCAGGAGAGCGGAGCTACATTCTTCAACCCTCTCCTTAGTATGTAGGTGCTTTTCGAGCAGATAAGTCCTCCGGGTTCGGGGCTTCCGTGCGACGTATTGCGTCCGGTGATTTTTAGTCAGATCCTTTCGCACATGAGCTCATCGAGTTATGTTAGGCCAGCACCCCAGTTAATTAGCCGTAGATGCCCTTAGAGAGTTAACGGTGAGCTATCTCTGTACGCAGACAACGCCGCGCACGTCTCAATGGTATGCGCGGCATCATCGAGCACCCGGCGTCGCAGAGAACGCATATGTCGGCCGTTGCTTTCTCGATCTTCATCATGTACGCCTGGAACTGGCCCTGTCCACTCAGCGCCCGGGCGGTGTAGTATGTCATTGCTCCCTGTGCCTTATACCGCTTGCGCAAGTCCGTTATGACGGAGCGTGTCCACGTATCTCCGGCAGGCGGGTTGGTCAACGTCTCCGCCCAAGCGGCGAGTGTGGCCTCTCTAGTTTTAGTCCACGACATCTCCCCGTTCAATCTCTGCCTACTCCTCTCTTTCGCCAACATGTCCCATGGAAGGAGGCATGCGAGAACAAGCAAGACGTCCGTGGAGACCGTCCGGTACGCCCGGCCAATCCGCATTAGCCTGGCGGGCCGTGACCGTTCTGAGTGCCGCGTCCGCCCACGCTAGTGCGTCAGAGAACGCGACCTCCGACGCGCCTTCCTCCCGGGGTAGTATAGGCGCCAGAGTGGCCGATACCTTTGCCACCTTTTGCGTCGCCCGCGTGGTGTGTAGTAAGCAAGTTAGACCCGTGCTCAGGGCCACTCCTAGCGTGCCGATTATGAAGGTCTAGGATACTCTGAGAGCATTGCAGTTCTTTCCGAATTCTTCTTTTCAACGTACGTAGAGAAGTTTGTACCTCAAGACGAGAACATAAGTTCCAAACAGGAGAAGTGTGAGTCAACATCAACACTTCTTAAATCCAAACGAAGTTCGTCGCTTTCTGCCACTTTTCCTCCACGAAAAAAAAAGAATCCCGTCTGTCCTACTTACTTATATTGATGATTCTATATTGATTTTTGTTACGTATATTGATGTCCAGCTTGTTCCATTTGATGTATGCTACTGATCGCAAGAGGCTACTGCAGGTATAGCCGGCTGCGGGAGTATAGCATTAAGATATCAGCATACAAAAGTGCGTCTACCTGCAAGTGCCGAAATGTTTTCATTTTAATGAACTTGTTCTTTTTCTGAAAGGTCTTTTAGAAACTCCAGTATGTTTAATAAATCCTCGAAAAATGCTAGCTTGTCAAGTACAATCGCTTGTGCGGCAATGTTGAAGGCCGCTTTGTAATCCACGAATATGACAAGGAAACGCCCTTTGGTCCGAAATGTCCGTTGTATAAAATTAGAAGCACATCGCATGCTGTCATTGTTAACCGGCGCCTCCTGAAGCCATGTTGTTGTGCAGGCAGGTTTCTGTTAACTTCAAAGAAATGTTTAATCGACGGGCTAAGATGGCCAATAGAAGTTTGTAGAATGTGATATTCTTCGCGATACTTCAATAAGATAATGGAGCCAACGGATCCCCTTTTTCGTTAGGAGTAATTCTAAGGAGATTGGTCTTCCATTCAGTGGTAGTTCGGACGTTTTCATTATCCCCCTAAAGAGTGTGCAAGAAGAATCGCTTGCATGAGATGTCGCTTGTGACCAATGCGAGCCGGGCTCCGGAGTGCACGGCGCTTTCATTATCGCGTCGATTGTCGATGTTCCCGGTATTTGGCGAGACCGACATAATCCGCCGCGCTGGTCTGCAATGAGACGGATTAATCTATATATTTTGGACAGAGCGGTGGGTGGTCTTGAGGTAAGCCCTGACATCGATACAACCTGTGACCAGCTGGAGAAGACGATGAGAAGTGCAGTGAAGTGGAAAAGGTTTTGGCAGAAGAGATCACGCCCGTGGTACTCTCGAGCCTGCTACCTAGCCCTCGTTGAAGTGCTCGAACTCCTGCGCAAAGCAAGAGCCAAAGTACCATCATCACTGCAAGCCAGGCGGGAGGAACGACGGCTGCTTGAAAGAGCAGAACGAGAGCCTTCAGCTTACATCGTGCGACCTCATAGGGCGGGGAATCCGCTTAGTGACGGACAGGTAAAGAGCCACCTAACTAATATTTTATTCAATCATGACGTTGTGGCCGTATCTCCAATCGTACAGCATCCGCTTACAATGGAGCAGCACAACACGAATCTGCCTTTCGGGGTGGAGGAGGTGTGCCAGGTCCTACGGTCACTCCCGAAGAGAAAGAGCTCAGGGCCCGACCAGGTCTGCTATGAGCATTGGATCCAGTCACTCCCTCTCTTGGCAGAAACTCTTTGTGATTTCTATAATTAAATTATTGAGAGGGGGCGGATGCCTAAAGTCTGGCATGTCGCCAGGCTTTTTCTTCTGTTCAAGAGTAGGCATGGTGATGACCATCAGGATCCAAATCTCTACCGTGGAGTGGCGACAGAACGCACATTGAAGAAGATTTTCTGTAAGTTGGTTATTCGGCGGATTGAGCACGTGGCTGAAGAGGCACTTTCACAAGAGCAATTCGGCTTTAGGAGAGGCCGAGTCACCCGTGATGCAATCCACGTTCTACAGTCAGAAATCGAGCGAGCTGTGGCACAACCCAGAGGTCATCTGTATGCACTCTTTATTGACTGCGTCAAGGCTTTTGACAAAGCCCCTCGCTATCTGCTGGTTGAAGCATTCCAACGAGCAGGAGTGGGTGGCTTCTGTAATAGCAAGTTTCTTTGAGGAGAACACCTTGTTGGTAGACGGTGAGCAGGGTGTATTGAGATTAAGCAAAATGTGGGAACTACGCAAGGAGACCCGCTGAGCTGCGTCTCGTTTACACTTCTCCTTGCTGACCTCGTCGGTTACGTCCAACAGGAGTACCAAAAAGCCGTGGTGGTGATGTATGCAGATGATATCGCGGTCTAGGCATTTAGGTCGCTTATCGCGACCTAGGTGCCATCAAGCGCATTACCTCTATGATAGGGGCGTTCCTTGTCTCGAAGGGACTTGAGATAAACACCAGGAAGACCAAAGGCATGAAATTCAGGCGTGGAGGTCGATTGGCTGCAAGAGACGTTATACGTTGCTGCGGCCAACCATTGGAGTTTGTTAACTCTTTCCAGTATCTTGGCCTTCGGGTTATTTTACGGAAACGACGTTCACAGCGCATATAAACGAAACAGTGCGGAAGGCACTTGTCTCTCTTTACGGGGAAGTAGGCAATGTCCGAAGACTGTCCGTTTTCTCAGCAGTGAACTCCTCATGCTTAAGATTGTTCCGGGGCTGATGTATGGCCTTGACAGGGTGTGGAACCACCTTAAACTGGCGAATTTTAACCAGCTTGAGAGGTGTTTCTCATTATATATGAAGCGAGTGCTTTGCTTGCCTATTCGAGCAAGGAGCCGCTTTGTGTATCTCATGTGTCCACCGACTCCTGAAACAATCCGACTGAGGCTGAAGATGCCGCGTATAGTACTATACGAATGTTATATTTCTGAATGGGAAGCTAAAGTCGAACAGGCCAGACGGGAGGTCGGTGGTTTGGACGTTTTCAATGCCGTGCACCTTTGGTCTGGTCCTGCATGTGACAGTCGCCACGTATACACCAGGTACATAGTGCATGGTTATCACTACCTGGTATGTTCAAACCCAGCCTTTCACGAAGAGTACGAGTTGTGCACCTGCCGGTTCTGCCTGCAGAGGTGTGCCAAGTACTATGCAGTGGAATGCACAGCGCTGGACAAAACATCGTCGCACTACTTCTCTCGCCGAAAGCGTGAAGAAGATAGAGTATTATGAAGAAACATCTTGAACTGTATATTATACTCATTCTGAGTGAAATAAATATAATTGAAATTATCGCGTTGATTATGAAGTAATTGCACTGCTTTTCACCTGCACCTCAACAACGAAGAGGTGAGTATTGCTAACACAGCAAGCTACTTTGGAATATTCCTTGACCAGGGCCTTCGAGGCGCCTCTCACTTGCGCCGGGCGGTGAAGAAAGCTTTTTAAATTGTCAATAATTTCTATGGGGCTCCGGCCTGGCCCTTTGACACATTAAGAACCGCAACGAACTGGAGTGGTTTGCGCCGGGCTAAACAGTTGGAGCCCGTAGGGTTATCACGGCTTAACGGACAGTGAACAGAAGGGACGTTTCAATTTGCCGAAGCGATTCCTTAGGGTCTGAAGATGGTCTGGAGGACGGTGCTTTAGACGCTAGTCTCCGAAAACGTATATCAAGCATCAAAAATAGGCTAACACGCTAGGGGCCTACCCGACGAACAACCGCCGCACTCTGCGCCTCCGGACTCAGGCCTCCGGAGAAGAAGCTAGCCATGAGTAGACCCGCATCCTCCATCCTCTATAAAAAAAAAGGGTTATAATAACAGTAATAATACATTAATTAGTGCTAAATTCTTGCAATTGTGATGAATGAACGTTTTTGCTCTTATCACTTAATTGTGTGTCAGCTTATGGAACCTATAACATGAGCCGCGTTCTCTCTACAACAGCTAATGACACCATCCGCCTTAAAAATACCGCTTGGCGTCGGTTGCCCGATATATCCTCCTTACGTTTTGTGATATCCTTCATATACGTCGCCATACCGACACCTGTTATGAATAGGACCAGGACCAGTAGGACCATAGGGGCCAGTCTTTCCAAAGCAATGGGCATAAAGTGGCAGCTTCTTGATAGCTCGAGATACCTTATTCGTTTTCCGAATCTGCTCAATCTGCGTCCCATCCACACCCGATAAAGCTGTGTATAGTAACGCCGTAGTAGCTATTAAATACTTTCTCGAATATTCTGCTGGTAAGGCTAGATACTGAAATTGCGCGTAAGTTGTCGAGAATTAGGTCACCACTCACATCCAAATGTGTGACAAGTGCAGCTTTAAGAATATCGGGAAAATTACTTGTTCAAAACATAACTTAATCAGGTGCTCTAGTAGACAAGCATATATATCAGAGTTACACTTTACCACTCTGTCAGGTAATCCGTCATTACCTGCAGAACTATTGAGATCATGTGCTAATTTTGATATCAAATAGACTCAGTTCAGCTATCTATCAGACCGGGCTGCAAGTACAAGTAGATCATTTACAATTGAACAATCAGGTAAAAGACTCGTATTTTTACATCCGCTTTAAGTTGCAGGTTCTTACCAGCTCTAGCAAAATGGGTATTATTTTGAGCATATCTTGATTATTACTATTTTTAACATACTGCAGGGAGTCAATTGAGAAATTGGTCTCTGGCTTACATCTTAATTCAGATTGTACTAAGATTAAGTGATTGTTATAAATCAACATTACATGATTCGAACTGTTAAGTAAGCCTCTCCCGATAAGCGCGCTATAAGCTACATATTTGCGCCGTTCATCATGATTGCTGTCTAAATGACAAGTCTTACGAAAAAAATTTAATTTCCTTTTTCTATGCTTCTGATACTGGTTTTGTTCATGATTTCCTAGGTATATGTTTCTTTTTATACTTTCGTCATGGTTTGTATCCGACTAGTTAGATGTTTTCGCACTGATTTATTCAGCATCAGCTATTTGAAAAAATGGTGTCCAATCTTTTTAGTAAAGCTTTTTATTTTTCCTCATATGAATACACCGCTTATGTTTTTACTTATTGAAAACCTTTAGACGATGCTCAAGTTTATAACAATTCAGCATGATCTGGTCGCAAACAATGGTTACGAATGGGCACCCCAAACACGCAAATATTTGAAATACGTGGTGAATCAAGGTCCCAGATTCTAACCGAGTAATTTAGTTATGACTAATTTTAAAACCCTTAGAACTCAGATCAGCCAGGTAATATTAAACAAACTCATTAAGTTACAATAAATGAATATTCATATCTTCAAATACAACTATTCTTACAACCGTTCAAAGCCTCCCAAATGTCAAAGAAATTTGAGTAGACAAACTCCCTACCATTCGACATCTCTGCTGTTGGCGATTTGTGTACCGAATTTATTTCTAATATAATTTTCTCAAACTTAAGCAGAATCCGAATCCTCTGTCTGGCAACCCTCGATTTTTATTAGGTACAACACTTAAGTTACTTTTAATAAATACAGCACTACCTCCTGCACAATTGGTATTCGAGTAACAAAAATGTGTACTGTAACCTTCGATTGAATATAGATACTCGATACAAATCTCATTCAAGCAAATCACATTCAACTCGCTACCTGCACTCTCAATATTAATTAGCATCGGATCCTCTCATTTACTTAAAATCTGGACATTAGTAAAAATAATTTGATAGGATCACGTCTCACACCAGTACTATCAACACCCATGCTCAGTTATTAACTCACTAGTCCCCAAGACAACCATAGCGAATTCCTCTGGACTTAGTTCCAGTTTTTTTTTGTTTTCTGTTTATGCCAGAGCTTTCAAACCGATAAGCTTTCTTTTTATCCCTCAGACAGTATGGATTCGCCTCCCCCCCCCATTCACCCCTGAATAAACTCATTCTGACCTGTACAATGTCTTGTTTTGAACTAATATGTTTATTTTATTTCGACTGCACGGCTGCGCGCTATGAGCTATGAGGAAACTACATAAATGTGCCTAAACCTCGACTCTGCTTGCATTATGTTTATGACCCTGAATATCAAGATTATTAACTCTTATTTCTTTTTTCCTAATTGCCACAAATGCCTCAAGCTACATGGGCCTGATTTCAACTAGGTCAAAATTTCCGCATTGATCATTTTGAGTGAACGGTGTGCAACAACGACTCTTCTCCTGCAGTCGGTTAATTGAAGCATCCTTTTCACTAGTTTTCTAATGTCGCTCAAGCCTTCTTTATAGTGTCGCGGAATACCGAAGATATGGATGTTGCGTAATTTTGAGTATTGCTCTTGTATATTGAGTTTATTTTGCTGCAGTTTGTTCTCCAGAACATCAATTTGTTTCTTATTGATCTGAAGTTATCATTTTTTTGTTGGCGCTTTATCAACTTTTTCTCTATGACAGAAGAAACGTTCTCTGTCATACTGACATAATGTCATGCATCGCTTCTGTCTCCATTTGGTTTTGCAAAGCCGAAACAAACGAAGCACTTAAATTCTTTCCGGAAACTGGAACTGAATCCGGTGAGAATCAGTCTGTCAGATAAAGATTTCAGCGCCAAAACGATCACGAGTCATACACCCAGGATAGCGGTGACAATGTTTGAAGAGTTTTTGATAATCTGTTTTTTTCTCAGTTTTTTTTCTAGTCTCAATACCTGGCTAAGGCTTTGCGTGACTGGTCGAGCGACATCCGCGTGAGAATTCTGCCGTTTGACAGGCTCAGAGTTGACATTGTATGACTCGTTTGTTAGCGATGGAAGATTAACTGAGATGCCTTTACGTAGAGTTCAACTTGTTCGGTGTACTTTTCTAACTTTGCAATTGTTATCATTGGGGTGCGTGGGCACTCTGCTGCACACTGCTCCACCGCTGGCGTACGATGAGCCTCCTTCTGGCATTCCAACATTTAGTGTCCGAGTAAACGCATTTATTACCCTCGGGGTCATTTCGTTTTTGGCACTTCGAGGCTTCGTGTCCATTCTTTTGACATCGTAAGCACTACGGCGGTGACCCTGCGCACAATGCGCACACCTTAAAAATCTCAGCCGCCATGCGCATCTTCGAGACAGGCATAGTGTCAGAACGGAATCGGACTTTGGCTGAATTTGTTCATACCAACGTTGCGTTCCCTTTGTCATCCCCTGTCGCTATGACAATACTTCTCGTTTAAGCGCGTCGCCGCAGCCGACATTTACGGCAACCTAAAATATCACCATCGGTGAACTGAGGGAACTGAACTCCGTTGATTCGACCGAAAAATACCAAAATTTCTGGACATTGCTGCCAACTGAAACCGCACACTCTGTCCAATGTATTTGCCTATTTCCCTTGCGTCGGCACCCGTAAAATATTCAATCAGCTCTAGGACAAGTACAAATCTTAAAAACGCTACGACATCTTAGTGCTTTGGGATTATCTGGGCAATGGAACGATAGTTCCGACGGACATCCGTAGGAGCAGCCTTTCTTTGCAAAATCCGAATAGACGCAGTCTCATTGGCCACGTTGTTTTTGCAGCTGTTTTCGTTTGCCTGTTCGTTGGCCAGCCTGGTAGCATAACAGAGACACGATGACGCGCGGGATGACTGCGGTGAATAGTCCGTACCGCTCAAAT
Organism: Dermanyssus gallinae; assembly: GCA_003439945.1. NCBI lineage: Eukaryota > Metazoa > Arthropoda > Arachnida > Mesostigmata > Dermanyssidae > Dermanyssus > Dermanyssus gallinae. The sequence goes on from QVRM01005186.1 coordinate 182,461, forward strand.
ACGTAACGGACAACGCTTAGCTACAGTAGTAGGAGACAACGGGCACAAGTCGCTTTTTGCTACCAAGCAGACAGTCGAATTTGATGCATCTATGGTGCGGACCCGTTTGACTTTCGAAGACCGCCGCACCCACGACATTCGCACGCCTAGTTGCGATCACCGAGTCTAGAACAGGAGTCTCGTAGACAGACACTCCATCCGAAATTCGTCCGATCGCTCCACGCGCAACCCTTGCACTCTTCCAAGTTTATCAATTGTATTATTATTATTATTAAGTGGCAATGGTAGTCAAAGAAGTATTGAGGCAATATGAAGCAACTGCTGTTGTTGTTAATCGGCTAGTCAACTGTTATGACAGTTTCAGCTAATTGGTTGAATATTTGATTCTCATCAGTGAGTTGCCGAATCCGTTCGCTCTGTAATCCGTCAACTAGTTGATGATGGATGATGGAGCGGACCGCAATGGTGGTGGTGGCAATGACAATAATGATGAGTCATAGATATCAGCCAATGTGAGTGAAATGGCATGACGTATCTCCGACGACGTTGTCTCCCTAATAGTGGCTGCATAGGCTGCTGTTTCCATGGTGGCTTCTCGGTGTATCTTTTCCTGCTCGTCTGCTCCATGCTCTCCCTTGCCCCTTTTAAATGCCTCTCGCCCCCCCCCCCCCCCCCTGAAATGGTCTCTTTCGCTTACGGTCTAGTTGACAAATACGATAGGATTCCAATAACGGGACGCTCACTCGGACTTACTGGCTTATTGCGCGTGTCGGTACGTAGCTTTTTTCAATCAAATTATTTTTCAGAGTACAGCTTAAGGAACGTCGATAAGAGTGTACAAATAAATATATATATATATATATACAAAAGTTTGCAAAATTAAGATCCTGAGATCATTCATGTTTGCGTTTCATGCATACGGCTGATGAAACTTCATATGTAACGTCAGCAAAGGCTTTGTGGCACGCGTTCAAGTATGTCAGGCATCTCCCAAACGCAACGGTGGATATTCAGACGAACAGGTCTTTACGCGAAACAACGGGGGTCTAATAGATAACACTCTTTAGCTGGTCCCAAGGAAATAGTCAAGACTGGATAGATCGGCCGATCGCGGCAACCAAGTAACTCGCCTAGGCCAGTCTATAGATTCTCGAAGGTAGCGTCTAAGTGAGCTCGTACTGCAGCGGCATTGTGTACCCGCACTCCAACAGCGTTGGCACCACATCGTAGAGCGGGACCATTCTGGAACGTTTACGAACGGTTCTAGCAAGATGCTGTTTAGAAACATGTGGTATATGTCTTCATTTAACCTCACCGGAAGTAGGTAGTTGCTTACAATGCCAGCGCATACACGGGAAAGCGATTCTGGTGTGCATGCGGAAACGATCACATGCGGGCTCTCGGTGGGTAATAGGCCGCAGAGCTTGAACTCGGGGCAACCGATCTTTGTTTTTGCCCGATTAGTAGTACTCTTCGCCTCACGGTATCACGACTCACCCACGAATATGTTCGGTCACTTCCCTAACGCTTGCAGAAGGAAGCTCGGCTATTTCCTGAATCGTGTTTCAAACGAAGCACAATTTTCCTCTAAGCATCTATCTATGTGCTGCATCTGAGGGCGATTTCTGTGCGGAGGTTGGGGAGCGGCAATATGGAGAGAGTCATAGGTATCGATGTCGTTTTTGTTTTTGTTGAATGTTAACTTTAGCCATGCATGTATGTCTACAACTTTAGCATCCGGCGCAGAGTGTGTGCACATTCCCGTCCGACGCAGAACATGTTTACATTAGCGCCGGTCACGATGTCGTCAGACTGTTGTGTGTGTAGCAGTGTAGGCGAGTGCTTTAGTGGCCGTCTAGCGCGGACTAAGCGGCGGGCTTCTTTTTCGATCTTCTCTCTAACTTGCGGTCTATTTATTTTGTTTGTCTGTTCGTCGATTTGTCTCGGAGGAGAGGCGGTCTAACGGACCAACGTCAACGGAACATGTTCACGTTCTAAATCGGTTCAATTCGATCCACCTTTCAGCGTCGCAGCTCTTCGAGGATGAATCACGACAGGTATGTTCTGTCCTTACTCGAATAGCCAACGGCTTCCAGCGATGGTAATAGCAATAATAATAATAATCTAGGTATTCTACTATTCTGCCGGGGACGTCCACGCATGTCTCTACGCAACCTAGATTATTGTATAATATAATAATATGTGCATTCTTCCAATTGTCGAGTTGAACCGTCTATGTAAAATTCATTTATTTAACTTTTATGGGAGATCTATCTTGGGGGGGGGGGGGTATTATTGAGCTGTTATTACTAGCTATTATTGAGCTACTAATGGATTATGACTAATAAAGTATACACGCTTACCCAGTTTGAACGATTATGTTGTTATCCGTTTACGTGCTTTTTTTTGGCAAATTTCTATTGGAAGTTACAACCAACTGTATGTTTTTAAATTGGTGTATTTCTGCATTCGGAATTGGTACAGTGCACCTTATGCTTTGGCTGTATTTCCCTAAAGCGTAAGATGGGTATTTTGCTTATTCTGAATATGTTTACAGAAGATATTGGAACAATTATTACTAGCTTAACTTTTTATACTAAAACTAGGAAATCGGTTTTTTCGGTTGACTTCATGGTGGCTGACTAGAAAAGACTAGTAACGGCGAGTGTGGTTATGGAAAAATAGGTTGATTTTTTTTACATTTTTGCTTGCAATATCTTAATTGTATTATTGTTGATGCATTTTTGCTATTGTGGTCGCGTCCTGGCCGCGATGCCGTACGTATCGGGAGTGCGTAGTTGGCCGTAGTGCGCTGCCCTGCTATGCGTTTGTTGCCGGCGCAGCGGGGATCTAGTGACGTTGCAACAATGTTTTTGTTGGATTTTTCAATCGGATAGGGGAGCCCAGAACCCTGCCGGTGGCGGAAGACCAAGAGGTCAACGTGGGAGACAGAGAGACCGCCGACGCCGGGGGCAGGCAAATAACCCACGACAAGAACAAAATGCGGCCGCAGCCCAGCGTGGCAATGAGATACCTGAAGCTGCTGGACCCGGTGGTCGAGGTGCCCAAGGCGATCATGAACGACAGCATCAGCAGCGGGAACAACAACAACAACGGAAGGGGAATCAAAACCGCCAAATAGAGAGTAAGAAACGTTTACTTTTCATTATAGTACCATACGACTAGCTCACAGCAGGTGATAGCAAGCCAAAAAAAAACGGAAAAGTCGTGAGAACCCCCAGGAACGAACGCTCACTGCGCTGCAGTAGGCCTTCTCAATGTTTTTAGTGAAAGTAAAGGGTTTTAAGGGCAATGTGTTTGTCAACATGTCTGTCCAACACAGTGAGACAGTCATGCGGGGTGCATTTGATTCAGCGCAACTTTTGGGTGCCGTTAAATATGGGTGTGCCAATTATGACGCAAAAAAGTGTATTTTTTTCCATATTTCCGGGAAAATCAGCATGCCACTGACCGGGGGCACCAGTTTTTGGTTACGACACTTTTTGATCGGCAAGAAGCGTTAGCAGCAGAAGAACAAAACGCGCTGTACTTGCCAATTTGATGATACGTCGCTCTTTATGCGGTTACAGCTCGCTTTCCGATCAGCAATTATAAGCTCGGCCAGCTACTGCTGTCGACCCCGAATGAATTGGTGGTAGAACTACAGCTCAACCCCGGCTGGCAGTGTCGGCTCGAGGATTTGTCGGCTAATAACGGTGAGCTTTTTGATTCGCCTGTCTTTGTTTGCTTCTGTGCGATAGCTGCCGTACCCATGGTAGAGGTTCATAGTTGGCTGTCGATGTCATTTACAGTAATCAAATTGTTGTCGTTATAAGTCCTGTTATTATAATAAGTAGTAGTAGTGGTAGTAGTAGTTTTATTAACCAAGGACACATATGTTTTACACATATATACATCAGAGGCATCACATTTCCAGAGTTGGGACAATGGAATTGCTTATTTGCAACGCTGAAGGTGACATTGATCACACTGACGGCCATAAAGTTTACACGTGCGGGATCTCACAAAAATTCTCGCGCACACAGATCATCAGGTGGAAGCTATGACGGCAAAAGAGCTATAACGGCTGATGACTAGATATTGGTCCTCATAGCTGCAGCCTTTCCACGAATTCGACCTCATTATAGCCTTTGTTTCATGAAACAGCGGGTCGATGTCGGCTATTTTGTTTTTCCAATCGGAGACGTGTTCTCTAAAGGCTGTCATCTTGGGTAGGTTGTACATCCTCTGCAAGACCTTAACGAACAACGGTGACGATTTTGTGTGTTCCTAATGCAGTCAAAACTCGTCAGTTTCGGTGACCAGCTTTCCTGCCTGTCGAAATTTCATCGCTTTAGTTTTGCTTGAATTATTATCCAGACTGTTCCGGTCGACATTGCGCTATACGAATTACGAGCGACTGCTGCAAGTGAAAGCGGCTTTGAGAGAACAACGCTAAATCATCGGCATACATAAAAAAGAATGGCGATTTGGTATTTCCGTTGGGAGATCGCTTACCGACATTAAGATTTTCAAGGGTCATGTCGACTGCTGGTGTTTGCTATTTCAGTTAATAATAAGACGGTTATCATTTATCTGCACTTTATTACGTTTATCATTTATCTGAACTTTAAAGTGTCTCTCTAAACGCGAGTGGAAAATATAATTTTTTATCGTGCCGGGTTCAAACCCATGAAGTCAAATTTGCAAGCCATCTTTCTTATTTTAGACTGCCGTTTGAGTTCCAAATGAAACACGCACGCATATATATATATATATATATATATATATATATATATATATATATATATATATATATATATATATATATATATATATATATATATATTTAAGTTATGTTCGCACATTGTAATCCGGGTTGAATATGAGACGTCTGTGCATGGTACATGCGCGGCGCTTCCACTTTACTATATACTGTATTAATTTAGATAACAACAACCCTAAGTAACACACATTGACAAGTTAACTATTAATTATGAGCGGCGTAATGCGACTGTTTTAAATATATTCTATACAACACACTTTATTTAATAATAAAAAATAATAATAATAATAATAATAATAATAATAATAATAATAATAATATAACAAGTGTACTGATAAAAATAAGCAATTATTAAGAACGAAGTTTAATAACAAGAATCATTAAGTAGAAATATTTCATTTTCCCAGTGACCGATCTGATGCCAGTCATCCAGGTATTCCGAAAATGCATCGAAAGCACGAATCGCAGCACGCTGCTCGAGTTCCTTCGCGATTCGTTTGTGTCATTTCAGAGCCAGCTTATGGGATCGATTGCCTTTCTCGTCGATCGGCCTGACGCTGCAGTGGCCGCGATGGTTTACGACGTGCTCGAAGTCACCATGGTATATGTCGTAGAGGATCGGAAATTCACTTACTTAATGCCCCTGTATTATTTTAAATGTTTAATCTGGGAAGATTGCTGTTCAGTTTGTATCATTTTTATGTATGTATGGGCTGGACGGCTAGGGGTCTTCTTGGTGATCTGATGGTGAAGCGTGAGCGTGTTGGCTAACTAACCAGAAGTCCTTACTGGTGTTGACGCCAGGTCAACCCGAAGAGCAGGAACATTGTATACGCAGTTGGGCATGTTAGTCCTCGATCGGAGTTCAGTGTAGAGCTAACTTAATTTCGGCCGTTGTAACATTGCTGGGAATTCGGGTTACTTCCCATAGGTGGTTCAATAGAGGTAGGATACAGCTGAGGCTGTGAGTAGGGCCACAGATAGAAATTTAGTTTTGGATTTGCTGGTGCGCCGCTAGATTGAGGGATTCGATGACCGATAGAGAAAACGAGAGCGCCATTCTAGGTGCTTAGTTGCCTGTAAAGGAACGTGACAAGTATACAAACGGATGATTGTATTTAGCTATCGAACGGAATAAGGTGCATATATTTTTCTCATAGAGAGCAAACTTAGGTACTACGGACTTCCCACAAAAACTACCTGACATGACTAAAACATAGATTTGGAGGAGGTGTCATGAGAAGCGTATTGTTGTAGCTTGTACGTGTTATCATAGGTTGCTGAACGTGCCGAGTCATTCGTGTTATCCATTTAGAAGCATTTTTCTTATTGCTGCTGCTTGATGTTGTTGCTTCTGCGCCTCTTTTATAGGAAATTGTCAGCATTCTTCCACAATTCACATACGCACATGCGAAGACACTTATGGCTCTTATTAAACCTTACTCGGAGCATTTGGAGAATAAGTTACGAGGAAAGCCACGCACATTTATCGAACTCCTCGAAGACGTAGACAAACAGGTATGAGGTGATAACTTATTTGATCCCCAGTCAGTGATCGCGACATAACAGGTAATAATCAACGCCTACAAAAACTATTGTTTGTTAGCAAAACTTGTTTTGTTTGAGTTTTTTCCGAGTGATGGTCGGCATAGTGTGTGGCGAAATCTGGCTGCGTTTCATACAGTTTCTGCTATTATTATAGATGTCTAGAGGCTTTTCAAATACCGTACCAAATAAGCACATGTATTATTGGTCTTTTATATTTGATCATCTTCCCCGGGCTATTTGTTTGGTCAAGGGACGCCGTAACGTTCGTATAGTAATAATGTTAAAATGATGACTCGAATTTTCGACGTTGCTGATTGGTCGGATTAGCTGCACGTCCCTTATTGTCGTCGTCGTCATGTAGCTGATCGTTCTCATGTCGGGAAGTTTCTATGACGGTCTCGATGTTGTGACGGTTCCTCGGTAGTCGGATGCCGAGATGCAGTTCAACGATGTGTTCGGTCGGCTTATGACGATCCTGGCGTTGTGATCGGTGACGGTTCCTTGATCGTTGCGGTACACATTGGCTTGGATGCTTGATTGGTTGACGTCATCAGTTCTCGCGGTACAGTAATTAGCTGATTGGATTGGATGCTTGATTGGCTTACTGACGTCATCGGTTATCGGCGGTGCAGTGACTGGCTGTTCTGTTGCTACACTGTGGCTAGCTTCATCACAATATGATGCTGCTAAGGTACGAATTCGATATATCTTAAGATGTGGACCCCACATCTTAAGATGTGGGGTCTCACACTTGAGACTGGCCGAAGCGCCAACGTTTCGGCGATTACCGATGACATTTAAGCGGCCTGGAGCGCGCCGGCGATAGCGTCATTCAGCTGGAAGTACCATAAGAAGCGTTCTTTACTTGGGCTGCAGAGTAGGCTGCCTATAGCTTACACCACCAGACGGCTGCAGCAGGCACAACAATCGCGAACACAAATAGGCCTGCCCAATCTTATTCTGCCAGGGATCAGAGGACAGAAAACCCAGAATCCTAGATCTGGCGAGATGTGGCACGTAGTCATTTTTTACTTGCAAAGATACCTCTTGCAAAAAAAAATGCGGAAAACTGTGCCTAAGTGGGTCGTTTTCCGCAAGCCGTTCTATGATCGCTTTGTATAGATTGTACGGCTGAGACGAGATCCAGTCCTGCCTGGGAGGTCCCGAACAAAAGGTGGAATTTCGATCGTGACCTTGAAAACGTATTGTCTCTTTGGCCAGAGAAATATTGCCAACACTATTGTCAATATTTCTCTAGTCAGAAAGACGATAAGATAAAGACGCACTAAAAAGCAAACGCCCGATAGGAGTTGAATAAGCGCCTTTCTTTATGGCGGTTACACCTTGCTATCCAAGAGTATCAGCTAAAGTCGATGAAGAATTCTAAATTCGTGATATATAGATTGGGTATACTCTTGAACTCTTGGAACTGCCGCAGCATACCAATTATCTGACCGGATTTCGGGTGCAAAGAAAGCAAGCTTTGACAGGCTAAGATCTAGGCTTACGCACTGCAGGTGTAACGCGATTTAGTCTTATCTTGGACGATAATCTAGTGCTTTTAGAAGTGAAAAGTGAGCACCTAAACTGCCTTGTTCTAGTACTGCACGTATACGTACACCCGATATACATGTCAAGTTAAACGTAACGTTGATTCTCATTTTTTTGGTGAGTTTAGAAATCCTACTACATGAAATGTGCAAGTCTGGCCAACCAGTTGCCAGCTGCTCTTTGAAAGTTTCCTAGATGTATCGAATTCGTACAACATTGGGTGGTTTGTATTCATTTAAAAGTCATTTGACGAGATTTGAATGTAACACATTACAGCGTCTGGTTGTCATGATTATTACTACTTACAGGTTGAGCTTGTGCGAGCGGCAGACCAGTTAAATAAGAAGCACTTCGGAGACAACCGAAATCGTAAGCTATCGCCTCTTCGAGCAAGATAAGGACACTTATTTTGTGTAAAGTCTCTTAGGACTTAATAAAGCTATGCCCGTGTGGTTGTTATTGCTATGACATACTGCCACCGCTAGCGTGCAGTACAGGCAAACTTGCGCAATCGTGTCATTTGCATGCACACCAAGTTAGACTAATTAAGACGTTAACATTGTCCGAGGACGATAGGTAGGATCTTGCGTTTGGATGGACTGATGGATTTTTGGTTTATTCCTAAATACACATGTCAGTTTTTTTTTATATCAGCGGCGCTTAGAGCGGCAGCAGAAGCGGACATGTGGAGATATCTAGGGTGTCCCCAACAGTTCTTTTAGCTGTAGCATGGCCGCTGAGACCTCAGCGTCTATTTAAGCTGTGCGGCTTTCGGCTGTAGCATTTTGCTTTAATTATCATTTCAGGTGTTATCCGTGGGTACGTCGTACAGGGTAAAGCCCCTGACAACTATCAGGATATCGATATTTTCCCGACTATAAAGGATATTGAAGACGAGCGGCCCTTCCTCAGAGTCAATAAAATCAGCGGTATGTGATATTAACGTTAAACAGATTTTCGTTAGTTATGTAAATAATAGGGAAACTTTGGTTTAAGTTACTGTCAGTATAAAAATTCGATGCGTACTTGACTTATTTTGCGAATGAGTTTTTAACTTTTTGTATGTTTACATCGGAAACAAAACTACTTGTTCTGTAAGTAGCTCTAGGATTATAATTTTTAGCTAGGCAAAGAGTACTTTGATCGGTGGTTACCTACACCTACAGAAAGTGGTGTAGGTAACTCCTTTTGGTTTGCTATGTGGATGTTTGTGACATTTTTGTGCTATGTATAGAAAATATGAATTGATTTAGGGTCAGTGTGCGGAGCCGTTTGTAATAGTGTGATGCATCAATGCGCACAATAGGAGACCTAGGTGGTTTTAACACAACTTGGCAATTCAACATTGACTACTGCTAAGCGGCTTCCATATTTCACACAGGTCCTTACGAGAGTGGCTTCGAATATGTCGATACGCAGTTCCGCCTGCTGCGCGAGGATTTCGTGAAGCCGATTCGCGACGGAATTAAACATTTCCTGAGCCTGTCTGCCGAGGGTCGTAAGAAAGGCTTACGAAACAGCTCGGTCCGCTACTACTTCAATGTCTCGTACCGGGGTAGAATTGCCGCGTTAACGAATCAGGTAGGCGCTTTTCACCTTCCACTTGAACTGGCTCAATCCGAAGATAGTGCCGCTGATCAACAGGTTATATGTCAACAGAGAAACACATTTATGCAGCGGCTGATGATTGTTTTTCAACTAATTGACCAATATGATCCATATTTGGGAGCCCCAACTGGCTACATACTGAATGACATTGTTGTATGCGGTACAAAATCCGTTCCTCAGGCGCCGCGTACTAAGGTGCGCTTAAGATATTGGACACTTCTCTACTGTTCGTTCCAACAACCCACGGAGTCAACCGTACACTACACCAAATACGATGAATGCGTCGGATCACAAAAACAACTGTTCGCTCTTCGTACAGTTAAATACACCCAAGTACAGCCCTATTGCACCATGCATTTTGTTGACTGCAGCTAATGTCCTCGCGTAACTCATACAGTGCAGAGTGCGAATACCGTAGTAGTACAATTATGTGACAAGTAAAGGTGACTGACTCTATGCTATATGGTATCGCTGCCTTCAGATTAAGAATAGCATTTTGCCCAGAAGTTCTTCCGCGGCCTACGGAGCAAACAACAACGTTCTCAACATTGGTGGTATATGCAAGCTCTAGTGAAGAACACCTCAGCAGAGGCTAACATATATATTAGCGTCAAATGCCTGCGTACGAGCACGGTGTGATTATGCAGTGACTCTCTGTTTTCGTAATTTTGTCTGGTGTTATCTAGGTCTTTGCGTTCGCTATGCAGCTTGCACCGCGAGACTATAAATCGGTCAACTGGGAGCGAACGAAGCGGTTTGCCAACGGCACCGTGATCGGGCTCACGCACGACAACTTCGACAGTGTCATTTTCGCCGTCGTGATTCAGCGGGACGTCGAGATGCTGAAAAAAGGTTGTTGGTTATGCTCGATTCTGTGCTGAGAGAATATGCATTCTGGCAAGCTAATATTGCATTAGTTTAGTCTTGCTAAAACCTAAGTCTGCTGCCACGTTCATTATGCTATGTTATGCAACATGGTCTCCGCTTTGCGCTTAGCGCAGTTTAATATTTGTTCCAATAATAATGTACATTCATAAAACTGTTACCACCCAAGAGGAGCCTGTGATGTAACCATGCCGATGTGTTGACTGGCGCGGACTTTAACCAAATTTCTTCGGAAACGTGCTTTCAATACGCTTATGTTTTTTTTTATACAGTTATTAGTGTCCTAAATTTGTTTTAATTGCGTGTCTATGTCATACTGGAACATGCCACAATCGTTCGAAACTATTCGTATGTAAAGTACTTTTCAGAGGCTACTATATCTGAAGCAATTAGAGAGTACACCTTAAGAGCTCCTACTGGCGCCTGTTTGTTATATTATGTTTTGTAGCATTCCTGCAAACTCCTTTGCCACGATTTGCTTAACTTAGTTTAATCTTTTTCGAACATATAAATATCTATTACTATAGAGGGACAGTCCGAGAAAGGGTTGTGGCAGCACAACCGACTCGATGCTGGACAAACTTTAGCCAGTGGTAGCAAAATTTCTTCAGTATTGTTGATGGCAAGCCTTTTTCAGTATTGTCCAATCAACTGATTCCTCTAAAACTTGTAGTTAACTATCTATGAGAACGATTTAAGAACAAGTTCACATACGGAATTTGGCAATACAATCGTAATGCTTAGGTCGTATTGTTCAGAATTGTTTCGCATGTTTGACGTCGCTGGTCTGCTATTGTGGTCATTCCGCTGACTTGCTGCTACGTAGGTGTTTTGTCGATTGAGTGCTGTCGCACAGAAGATGAATCGTATATGCAGACGGGACAAGTATACGCCTTGATCGAGAGCACGGCCTTGTTTGAAGCTTATCGCTACAACCTGAGTGTGCTTCAGACGCTAGATACAGAGCACTTGCCGATGGAGAAGTACATCGTACGTGTCGAAAAGGAGGTCGGGCCGCCGGAGATACTCGCAAACGGTCGGACGATCAACCTTAGGCCAATTATGATCGACGTCAAGAACACAACCACAGTGGTTCGTACCGAACCGCTACCAGAGCGCGCCAGTGTGACTATTTGTCTCCAGAACACGTAGATACTTCCTTCATCACCACCTCATCATCATTGCTTCGTTTTCTACTCTATTTTCGGGTTCTCTCTGAGCAGATGTTGGGCGTTATAGTTACATCTAAGCGGTTTTTAGTAGCTTAACAACGATCCCGGAACCCTATAATAGCTGGTATACATATATATATATATATATATATATATATATTATTTTTTATTAGTTACGCTTTGAATTATCATGGTTTGTCGTGCGACTGTACAAGTCAAAACCTATTTTCTTTGTCTATCATCTGACCGGCGCACAATTACACACATTTATTTTTTAGGGCTGTTTAATATCTACTGCTAGTGTGATTTGGGCGCTCTTTCGCCCTAGCTTCGCAAGTTTAGGGTACGGTTTCAGTACGGTACGTTTGCTAAACAGATGCAGAGAACTATTAGTGTTGCGCAGCCAGGTTTTGAGTGCAAACCGACAAGGGGAGAAAGGCCAATGAAAGAGCATTTCTTGCTCTGATATCGTTGCAGGCTTCGAACGTGCTCAATTGGCCGACGCGTCGGCTGACGATTTTAGACACGGAGCAGTACCGCGCAGTGCAGAGCGCTTTTCAGCGTGAGCTCTGCATTATCCAGGGTCCACCAGGCACCGGCAAAACTTTTGTTGGGCTGCTCATTATAGAAATCATGCTGCTGAACAATATTACGACGAAACCGATTCTCGTTGTTTGTTACACTAACCACGCGCTTGACCAGTTTCTAGAAGGTAAGTGGCGGGACATTGTTTTTCAAAAGGCGTTGTCTGCGTTCTAACCTACACACATGTATTTTAACTAAACGCTTTTAAGATAAAAATGTTCTCTAGTGCGCTCTCTTTCTTTCTTTATATATATATATATATATATATATATATATATATATATATATATATATATATATATATATATATATATATATATATATATATAAATATATATATATATATATATATATATATATATATAACAGCCAGATACTATCTTAATGCGAAAACTCTATCCTTCCAGAATTTCTAGTTTTTGATTAAGATGGTCGTTGATAAGTTTTGAGCGAGTTTTCTCTCCCAGAAAAGGTTAAGAATATAAGGTAGGTGAGGTAAAATATCCTACGCGAAAGAATTTCAGCGACTGCAGCGCACGTCGCCACACATGCAGGCCGACGTTGCCATAGTAGAACGCACCGCCTCTAGGATTTCGACAACGACCTGCTTCAAATCGCCGAGCAGCGGACATTACTTTTAACTGCTGTGTACTTTGAGTGCTCTTTACAGGAGCATAAGACGCAGATTATGCTATCTTATGTGTTTGTGAATCTAGAAAAGCAATTATTTAATCTGTATCCATCGTGGAACGCCGACCCGTCTGAAGCATCAAAATCCCCGATACTACGAAAACGATTAAACCACCGCATTTTACACAGCGTGAGGCCTGTAGGTAGCAGCAAGAACTTTTTTCGCTGCCAAGGTAGTCGTATTGGGTCCTTCGTGGCAGTGAGAGAAAATAATTTTACGCAAATGGGTATTTTTAGGCAATATTGTTTTTTTTCGCTTAAAAGACAACACAGCCTTATCGCAGAGAAATACGTTTAGCAGTAACTGATTCACCGTACTTCAAGGCATACGAATAGCAAACGACCTTTTTTAACAACATGCGCTCGCATATACGAGGGTGCGCTGAATAGAGTAGAGCTCATTAACGGACATATCATATATATGTGTATTGTAGGTTGTCTCCCAAAGTATCTTTTATTTCTTGTGTTGATTGTTTACGGTCCAAGGAAAAAAGGACCGTGTTCATGGTCAATCTACGGTGTCAGATTTACTAGTGGTGTCAGTTTGCTGTTTGAGTTATAACCAAAAAAATTTAAATACCAAATTCGAAGTGTTTTGGTCTACGAGTTTAAAACAAGGTACGCATGCTGCTCAGGATTTCTGTGCACTGCTGGATGTGTTTGGGCACAGTTTTATCTGGCATAAGAGCCCACTAATTATCGTTCCAAGAGTTGCGTTGTTTTGATTTGGACAATAAACCTACTTTTAAAAGGAGTGATGCTCTAAGAACAGTAATAGCCTGAAGTAAACAGGTAAGCCAGCTGAGGACTACTTGATAATTTTGAAATTGCTTTGAGCTCGTTCCGAATTGTTTTATAACTTCCTTCTTTTACTTTTGAATTAGCGTAGATGTGTGCAGCCGTCTAGGGGCTCATGGTGTTTTGATGGTGTAAGTTAAGGCTTGTCAGTGATTGAAGATTCTCTGCTGGTTGTGTGCTGTTATGAATGTTTCATTGAGGTGCCAACTATGCCTCCCGATGCCTCTGTTCTCCCTTTCGTCTGTGTATACGTGTGGTCGCGTGCGTTCATTTGGCTGTGTTTAGGCATTCTGAAGCTATCGACAAAAATCGTTCGGGTGGGTGGCATGTGCAAGAACGATGCCGTCAAAGAGTACAATCTTGCCGAGCTGCGTATGCGACAACGCGAAATGCGCGATTTCAGCCCTGTTGCCCGTAACGCGCGCAGAATTCGCTATCGAGTAATGCAGCTGCGCAAAGAGATCAACATGCGTCAGGAACAAGCAAATCAGGCAATCAGGTAAGCGTCAGCGGCGTTAGATCCAGCGTCCGTCGATCGAATCTCGCCGCCGCCGCCGCTTTTTATCATGTGTAGCAAGACATCGGTGACTGTGATTTGGCATTCCAACCCGCAATTCAGCAATAACTTCTCTATCATTATCAACTAGCCCCTGCAGCCTTAGGTATCTTTTCCCTCAAATGGCTTCAATCTCTGCCTTACCCGGCTGTCGTCTTCCCACGTTTTCGATTGATAATCGATGTTGGCGCTATTACCCCACGAACAGCAACAAAACGGTCACCCCTTGCAGCAGGCGGCCTTAAGGTCTCACGTCGGCGCTTCTAGAGCGAGCTACGCCGCAGTTAAGTAAGAGAAAGTAAGGGAAACAAACGCAATAAGGGCATGCCTTAGGAGCACTCACTGCGTCTATTCGTTAGCATCTGAAACGTTTGAACGTGCAGAACCCTTTATAGCCAACTTTATCGAAGGAGTATGCAGTCGCCTTAGTAGGGCCACGAGCAAGCTAAACGCAGAAATTGTTTTAAGCAACATTTTTTTTTCTAAACCCAGAAAAGATGCATATATATATATATATATATATATATATATATATATATATATATATTATAAGGGAAAGATTTCAAATCAATATAAGAAAGTAAATCAAATATTTTTTCTAATAATTCATGGTCTTGTTTCCGAGTGAGAGTGATATTACTAAAATCCGTGACACTGGTGTTGTCGCACATCACCAGATGTGCGATTACGAGACAACCAGTCCTCCTATACATAAACTAAGCACGTTGTCGTATTATTGGGAAAAATGTTGATTCTGAAGAATAAATCACGCCGGCCAGAAGAGGCGACATAGTTGTTTAAGAGAGAATTTGCACAAGTGAAGTTCCTTTATTAGCTCTCACGCCCAATACTTCTAAATAATAATCCTAGCACCATTTACAGCGCTCAAAACTAACACATTCAGACAAATCTATGACAATTAGAGATTAAATCTATGGTCATGCGAGTAATTGCGGAATAATTAAGGTTTTTCGGGGAGCCTGTCGAGAGAGACCTAGAGTAATTTATCTGATGGAGGAGGTAATTTATGCATGCATTCAATCTCGACATATCCGCCGGAAAACCGAAAATTACTCCGCAACCACAAATCGGAGCACCGTACCAAAATGATCACTGATTGTAGGCTTATAATTTTGACTTGAATTTTGAAAATTCTGTTCTTTGCGAACTCTCTTCTAAATGACTATGTCGTCTCTTCCGTCGCTTCAGAAAAAATAGCACGACGATGTGCTTGGTATTTGTATAGGAAGACTGGTTGTCTCGCAATTGCACAATTTGTGCTTCTATGTTGGGCAACAACACCAGTGTCACGGATTTTAGTAATATCACTCTTACTCTGAAACAAGACCATGTTTCATTGGAACAAATATTTGCTTTAACGAACGCTACAATTCCGTATATCGCGCTCGAAATTCTCCTGCTATATATATATATATATAGTTCATTCTTTTTTCACATAGGCCCGCAGCCTTTTCAGGGCGCCACCGACTGTTGGTCACCGGTAGGAAGCAGGAAGCGTCAACTTTGTCGCACTGCTAGCGAAAGGCTCATTTTAGCTTGTCTAAGTTTTGAGCACTAGTACTCCCAAGGCTTGCCCATGGTTCTGCCCGTGTGGGCGGACGCGTTATCATTTCAGGGATACTAGTCTTGGAAGTGGGACTCTCAGGGAAGCACAATGGCCTTTAGAATATTCCGTCGATAACACCCGGTCGTTACGTGTCGTGGTTGGCCGATGAAAATCAACGGAGTTTTGCCGGTTATGATGATTCCGGCCAAGCCGACCATGTTTGAGGTCCCCTCCTTGTGATTGCCCAACCACTCTCCGCGCTGCGTAGTTTTCCTGGCGCTTGAGACGGGAGTTCGGACGTTTTGACAGTTCATGTTGGGCTGCAGACTAAACTTGGCCAGGATGGCAAAAATGCCAAAAGCTCTTTAGTTTTTTTTTGCACAAAGTCAACATGTTTGTTTTATTATCGTTGTTTGCCTCTTGCCTTTGCACAAGACGATATGCAACCAGCCCGAGATCTTTGTTTACAACCCTTTTGAAGACTCTGATCTGACACATGAACCTATGTAGCAGGTTGCATCTGGGACTGACCGGGGTTTCTTCTGATACATGCACACAATTGCTAAACGAGTTTTGAAGTCCTTACAGAGAGCTCGGTCCACCGGTCCGACGGCGATCACTTAGGTTCCCTAAATAACGAAACCTATTAGCATTTCGTTTCACCGTGTTCCGATTAATTTCATCTTTGACAATTTTTCCGACACTCATAAATTTGAACACTGTATTTAAACAAAATTAATCCTAAGATGTATGATGCACATATGCAAAGTGGTGTTTGCGAAAAAAAATTTAGAAGCAAAGCAAAGGTTTAGGTGAGTTAATAATGTATTTTCTATGCTATTGACGCTTAGCACAAATTGCGTATCTAGTGTCATCATGCGCTTTGCTTGATAGTTCTATAAAATCATATTGAATTAGAGGGTAG
Source organism: Dermanyssus gallinae (assembly GCA_003439945.1). Taxonomy (NCBI): domain Eukaryota; kingdom Metazoa; phylum Arthropoda; class Arachnida; order Mesostigmata; family Dermanyssidae; genus Dermanyssus; species Dermanyssus gallinae. The sequence goes on from QVRM01005186.1 coordinate 199,132, forward strand.
TATGGGTTTTGAATAATACAAACATACCCCATATATACAAATATATACCCTATGCAACATTATTGGAAGCTCTGATAAATATTTGCTTAAATATCTATTATCACATAATTATATCATATATATATATATACATTATCATATTAATATATCATCTATAAGACATCATGCGCCTGTATTTGCCGTAAAGCCAGCCACTAATCCCTTTTATCTCTGAGCAACCTCACGAATATATATATATATATATATGTATATATAGGGTCTACAAAAAAGTATTTTCGGATTGGCGCTTGCGCGGCTTACACAGCGCCCGCCCCGGCGCCTAGGAATAGATCATTGGCTCACTCTTTGTTGTTTTCATGTGAAAAAGAGCGGGGAATCTGCTGGTCTCAACCATTTTGAAATCTATTTAGCCGCTTGTTTGTAAAAGTGCTGCAAAATTGAGGTAGAAAAATGCCAAATTCGGGCGATTTTACTTCGTGAGTTTAAAAATGGACTGAGTGCAATGCAGGCTCACAAAAAGTTGTTAAAATCGTTTGGAGATGTCTGTTGTACAGACAGAATGTGCCAACAGTGGTTTGAGAAGTTCCGAAAGGGGGAAAAACAAGGTTTTATTGTGTATTTGGTGGAATGTGGGCGGAATAGTGCACTATGAACTTTTACCGCGTTACCAGACGATAAATACGGCCGTATACTGTCAACAACTCGAAAAGGTTTACGAAAAATTAAAGCAGTCGTACCCTGCACTAATTTCAAGGAAGGGTGTCCTGTTCCACCAAGACAACGCAAGGCCCCACGTGAGGGAGACCCTTTCGAAATTTTCCCAGCTAAAATGGGAACTTTTGGAACATCCACCGTATTCCCCCGATTAAGCACCATCTGATTACCACCTATTCAGATTGATGCAAAAGCATTTAAGTGGTAAAAATGCACTTCTATCGAACACGTGCGGTCTGGACTGGAAGAATCTTTTGGATTTTTTTTTGGAAATTTGGAAGATTATTTAGGAATCGAAAACCTTGTAAATCGTTGGGCAGAGGTTGTATCTTCCGGCGGAGAATATATAAGTCAATAAATAAGACCTCCCGTGTCTTATATATATGTGTTTTCTTTATAGCGCCAAAACCGAAAAGACTTTTTTGTAGCCCTAATATATATATATATATATATATATATATATATATATATATATATATATATATATATATATATATATGTCCATTTGGTTTCAGGAGGTTGATTCCAGAACATGCCCTGGATGGTCTAACATGGGGCCTGTTTTCAAAGTCAAAAGATGTCGTTCAGTGGCTCGATGTTGACAATAGGACTAAGCAATTTCTTCAGCGAGAACGCGAGGAAGCCGCACAACGGGAGCGCGAGGAACAGCAGGAAGCTCGATTGAGGCGTCACCTAGAAGGCCGCCTCACCAAGGACGACGAGGAGAATATCAAGCAGCAGGAAGCTCTTCGAAAGATGGCCGACGAGTATCAAAGCGACGAAGAGGACCGAGATCTGCTTAATGACGACAGCCAGGATAAGGGCGAAGCACAAGACGAGGTCTGTTTTTTTTTTACTTGTACGACAGCACTTTCTAGCTGAAAAAAATTTGCTCTACTGCGTCGCGTGAGAACAGAGAGAAATAAAGACATATTGGATACATGTGAAACATGTACGAACTTTTAGTAGGTAGCCGAGTTCGTAAATACGAACCTTCGTTATTATGCGTGGGATTTTGAGAATTAAAGTAATATCTGCAGATCCAGGACATAGCGGCTTCTCTGCTTGTAGGTTGTTTGTTGGATAAATATACAATACCCTGTTAGAAATACTTTACTAACAATCATAATGTGCTTTTAAACACAGCGGACGGTAATCGAGCGTCTCCTGGCCCTTAGCGAGCGAACGACGACTCGTGCCCAGGACAAGTATCTTGAGTTTGAATTGACTGCCACGGAGAGACCTCGACTCGGCGAGGAGGATGCACTCCGACTTCAACAGCGACTCGAAGCGCGGGGGCCCGAGCGCCTCTCGATTGACGAGCGCTGGGACCTTTATCGGCACTGGCATCTTCAGTACGCACGTCAGCTTGAGGAAGATACTGAACATTTTCGCGAAGAGTACAGGTAAGTCGTCATCGAACATTTATGTATATATATACTCGCGCTCAATAAATGTTTAACCATAATTGAGGGGGGAGGGTTGTAGAACATGCTAAATGAGCATTTTTGGTGGAATGTGGGATTCAAAATGTCTTGTTTTTGAGTGACAGTGAAATTACAAAGTTTTGTTATGTTAATGTGGCTGGCCGGGCATAGCCTTACAAAATATGTGATTGTAAGTTCTATTGAGAAACCGAACATACCAGCGTGTTCGAAAGACAATTCTACTGGGAGACATTTAACATTGGCTAAAGCAAAGTTGTCGTATTAAATAAGTTTGCAAAAATTAAGATCCTGTGATCTATTTTTTTCAAGTGTGATGTTCACTACCTTGACATTGTACCACCGCGCTCCTCGCACCACCATACTCACTCAAAAACACACACACATAAAGGAAATTTGGCATTTTAACAATTTTGGTAACAAATGGATGGTGGCTTTATCCTAATATTTATTGAAACGTAGTAGAGTATAAAACGTACTAATATTTATCACCCCTTCCCATAATATGTGGGGAGGTATTCCGGGCTTTGGCTTCTGAGAAGATAGGCACTTGGCGTACAAATATAAGAGATCACGGGTCCAATCCGTCTTGAAATTGTAGTTTAGGACTATTTTAAAGAACCAGTCGATCACATGTCCCGCCGCTGCTGATTTCTTATGAATTCCCAGCTTAATGTTGCCAGAGCGCGGACGTCAACGGCCACCTGATACAGACTGCACACCAGCCGCGAACGACCCCTATGTTCTAACACGGGTCGCGATGCGAATATGACATCGTTGGGCAGAGGGCAAAAGCGGCTTATAAGCGTAACGATAACATGTTGAGTTCTTGAACTTAAAAGCTCCAAAAATGAGACATCACAGGAAGTCGATTTGCGAATTGATTTAGTCCGGCTATTGTTCTCTCGCTAGCCACATTTGTCGTTCGCAAAAGGTAAATGGCTAGTGGCTTCGGCCAAATAATCGCGGGTTCTGTCCTGCATGCGCTCTGATATAAGCCAAGAAGCGATATTTACTAATATTTGCAGATTTTGCTTAGATATAGTATATATGTAAAGCATATGTGCTTGTGTGTGTGAACCGACAGTGAGGCATTCCGCAGTTTGAAGGAGATGGAGGCTGAAATTGATGTTGCGATTTTGCGCGAAGCGAATATTATTGGCATGACGACTACTGGAGCTGCCAAGTATAAGTCACTCTACGAGCGACTCGATATTGAAGTTATCGTCGTCGAAGAAGCCGCTGAACTTCTTGAATCGCACATTGTCACCACGCTCAGTCCGTCGACGAAACAGCTTATTCTGATCGGTCAGCAATAATTGCTAAATTATCTGTTATCCATTAGCCGCTCAAATAACTAGCTGTGACATCCACACATAAAGTCATAAATTGTACTTCCTAATTTCGGTAGCGAATGGTTGTTTATTCATGTTCCTAGTATTGTCTTGATTATGGTGAAATGCTCGAAATAGTGCTAATTTTTTAAATTGGACAGCAGAATTATATAGCACTCGCATCGGTGAAAGCCTTATACACAGGCATTGTACGCTAACTATGAAATATTATTTGAGCATGTTATACTTAATTCACGTTCAGTTCAAGTACTCTTCGCCAGCTCCCAAATGACGTCCGGACCGCTAGCTAGATAGTATCGCAGTGGACTTAGGCTCGTATCATGTAATTCGTCCCCTCATGAGTAGTAAACTCAGTGCATATGTCAGTCAAAATTTTGAGAGGTATGCGACGAAATGAATGATGTTGTTATTGTCCTCATTGCTGGCTGTACTGGCTGAGCAGTTTATCTATCACATACAGCTGTTTACTTTATGTGGAACCCTCGAGCTCCGTAAGCTTAGCTAGTAATGCAACAAAATGCGTTGATGTGGCTAAGGTCATAAAGTGCAGCGTCGTTGTCTTTTGTTTGTAGGCGATCACGCCCAGCTGCGTCCGACGACGACGGACTATACGCTTGCGACCAAGTTCCACCTTGAGATCTCTCTGTTTGAACGGCTTATCAACAATGGACTGCCGTATGTTCGTCTCACGCTACAGCACCGAATGCGGCCAGAGTTCACTCGGCTAATAGTACCGCACATCTATCCAAGGTAGTGTTTCGGCCGTCCCTTTGCGTCTGTTCTTTCCCACTCTCTTTTTCGTTGTCATCTTCGCTTGCCTACCCTAAGGCATTTTGATAGGGTGACTCGAGTAGTTAGATATATATTTTTTAAGCGAATAGTAAATCCATCTGACAAATCCATGAATTTGTTTCTCTTAGACTCGAGAGCAGTGAACGCGTGTTGGACTATCCGCACATCCGGGGCATGGCGCGTGACCTTCAGTTGGTGCACCACACACACCTCGAGGCTCAGGACACTGAGAACCGTTCTAAGTCTAACCTGTTCGAGTGCAAGTTCGTCATAGGTTTGGTAAAATATCTTCTACTGCAGGGCTACAGTCCGGACGATATCACCGTACTCGCAATGTATTCTGGACAGCAGTTCCTCATAAAAAGTGGCCTGAGAGAGGGTCAGCAAGGCCTGGAACGTGTGCGTGTTACCTCTGTCGACAATTTCCAGGGCGAGGAGAACAATATCATTATTATCTCCTTTGTACGAAGCAACGTCGACGATTCCATCGGATTCTTAGCCACACTCAACCGGGTTTGTAATATCGCTATTAAATAATCGCTCACCGATGACTCATTATTTATATATCTATATATATATATCCTCGACACCTACGAGCGCTGCTTACGGTGGGCCATGCAGCCATCAACAACGGAAGCGCGCTGTCGAACCACTAGGTTTAAGCACAAAGCCCGGTTCGACTAAGAATGCCGCATTGCCAAATCATCATTTTGCCAATACAAGGAGTGTTGCTGTAGGAATCTAGCCTATCTTGGTATATAAAGCGCGAGTATAAACCCTTGCTTAAGAAAGAGTATGCCCAATACGAAACCAAAGTGGGGATCCGCAAAATGCGGCAAAGCCTCTACCAACCTTGGATATTTTTTTCACAATACAAGAGCCAAATCCACTAACGACGAGGAGTGGCTAGAATACATTACGGGAATACTCACCCGCGACTGTGTGCTGTCGGAACAAAGAAGAACATAAGAGCGATGGAACGTGGAGTGACTCACAGAAAAAGAGGCCCTTCAGGGTATCATGACAAGAAAATGTTGAATGTCTGTCGGAACTGACCAGTTGTTTACGAACATCTCATAGTTGCGAGTTCGGTAACCATCCCTGCCCTCACAGTGATGTACAACACCTGTCTCAGACAAAGCGTAATCCCAAACCAATGGAGTAAAAGTCTTCTGCAACCAATTTTGAAAGGAAAGGGTGATACTACAAACACCAGAAAACTACCGTGGTATAGGAACCCGAAAACATAATGCGACTTACGCAGATTTCATTGAAAATAATACAGCTTTTGATGTAGTCTCGAGCGATCTGCTTTCACTCACTTTCCTTGAAGATTTTTACATTAAGGGCCAAATGTATAACCTCATCCGAGAGACTTTAACGCAGTCAAAGTAACGCAATTTTAAATGGAACTCACGCAGTTGCCAAGGAGGTCTCTCAAACAATTGGCGTACCACAGGGTGATACAGCTAGCCCATTTTTATACTGTACTCGGCTGGCCTTGGGAAGTGCCTCTGAGAAGTAGAAATTCCCCGTGTGTTTTACACAGACGACTTAGCTATTATGTGAAAATTGAGACAGCACCTCTAATTTTACTTGAATAAGATTGCGTGATGGTGTTGCGAAAATAAGCTGAGTATCAACGTGTCAAAAACAAAAGTGATGCGTTTTAGCAGAGGAGGGGCGTATGCTCAAGATGACTATAATATAAATTTAAATGGATATGTACTGAAATCGAGCCCACATTAATAGAAGTTCTAGAACACCGCAATTATTATGATTCAAAAGTTTATAGACCCGCTTTTCTCAGCAATAGATGGAAAGACGATCTGTAACAAAACGGAGCAGTGGTCTGCAAAATAACCTGCCGCAGATAGCACCAATAGATTTGTATGACGTGAAAAGGTTTCCAACTCAGCGTTCGTGTTTGCACGGTGGTGAAATTGATATCGACCGATAACGCGTAATGGAATGTTTAGAATTGAACACCAGCTCGTTAACAACTGCCTAATTGACGTGCTTGAATGGCGTAACCCGTAATTATTGTGAGGATCTATCAATAATGGTGAATAAATATCAACAATTATATATATATATATATATATATATATATATTGATATGGTTTTGCATATTTTTCTTATTTATTTTTATTAAATTGCTTTATTGCTACATTATTTATTTAGGGCTTAAAATGAAATAGGGCTTTACTAGTGACGTTCGTGTCGTCAACAATCAGAATACTGATAATGTTAATGTGGCTGGTCGAACAACTGATTTCAGGTTTGTGTGGCGTTTTCGCGCGCTAGACATGGCCTGTTCTGCATTGGTAATTTTACAATGATCGCCGGCAAGATGCCTAAGTTCGGTGCGATCCTTGAATCGGTCAAGGAGTCGGTCCATGACCACCTTCTAGTCTCATGCAAGATTCACGACCGGCAGACAAAAATTCGCGAGCTGAATGACTTTCGCATCATCGCTGAGGGCGGTTGTGGCCAGCTTTGCGAATGGCGACTGGACTGTGGCCACGCGTGCCCTCGACAGTGTCACGTGTATGACGTTGAGCATCTAAAAATTCGTTGCGTTCGCCCGTGCGCCCGACTGCATGAGGCGTGCCAGCACCCCTGCCGTCTTCGCTGTGGAGTTCCGTGCGGGACATGCACGGAGAAGGTTAAGCGTGTTCTCCCGGATTGTGGACATACATTGGAGGTATAATATTGGGTGAAGTCTTGCTTAAGAGCTATTTTTCTGTTAACCTTAGTCAAACGTGTAAAATCACTTGACATGGATGTACCCTGCGTTAAAATGTGTTCATGTGACGTTTACAGAGCGCAGGATCTGCTGTTCACTTATATTCGCAGAGCTTGTTATCAATTCGAGCTGCATGTTCGAAGGTTCGATAAACTCGATACGTTTTTACTAAATGCAGTTCTGAGTGCCGAAAATATAATACAGTGTGGTAGTGACAGGTGTGTTATCAACATGCATTTTTTTATTACTTTTAATTTAAATAGATATGAGTCTATTACGTAATTTGCTTTATCTATTTTGGAGGTAATGCAAATTAAGAATAGCCTGCCATTAATTCGAACTTACTACCTTTCGAATGCAAGGCGATAGATTTACCCGGAAACGACCTTATTTTGCCTGTTAAAATTGTCGAAAAATGTCTCCCTTTTTTAATGATTTTATTCTGTAGGACTGTAGGTGAAATGTACTGTATTTGACTCGTGATCGATTAGTCTGTGGTCTTTACGTACAGAGTTTAAGTTTTGCTTGTTGTTACTCTTGAACGCAAATCGGTATACGCAGGGACCAGGTAAAGTTTCTAAAATGTCTGTGATAAAATAAGAAATAGTTCGAAAGTAGAATCACTAATCAGAGCCTGGCGAGGAAGGTGGCTACCATAATCTTGTCAGAAATTGCGCCTCGTTTCTGCCGGTGAAGGCGCTCGAAGTGCTGCTTTATTTGGAAAATGTTCGTTGGTGTTTCGAGGCTTTCTAATAACGTACAATTGCAGATGAGATGTGGTGAAAACATTGAGGAGGCTGTGTGCTCAGAGAAATGCAATCGACTTCTCTCATGTGGGCATCGCTGCCCCCGGCGTTGCGGCGAGGCTTGCGCTACCGTGTGTCACCAAAGGATTCCCGTCGATGGGGCCTGTAGCCATCGAGTGGAAATCATCTGCGGATGGAGACACGAGCGACAAAAAATTCTTGAGGCGTGCACGGAGCCTTGCGGTGTTCAGATGGTGTGCGACCATGTCTGCCAAGGTATTTGTTTTCTTAAAGCACAGCAGCGTTATATATATATATATATATATATATATATATATATATATATATATATATATATATATATATATATATATATATATATAATAATTTTGATTCATTTTAAGTACTCAACTTATTGGCAGACACGGCTTTGCCAGGACTCGACAAGTCTCTCTATTTGCGATTCCTCGTCGACAAAACATTTGTTTTCATGCGTGCACTTCGTTGACTACGTTGACTATCTTGTTACGTAGCGGGTCGTTTTTACGATCTTGAAAGGTCATTTATGGGTATCCATTGACATGTTATTGTCGTGCGGCTCGGCCTGGAAGAGAGTTCCATTACTCAGCGGTGAAGCAGGTTTTATGTATGCTTATGCCCAAATGGAGAGCAAGTATGTTATATAGTTATATAATGTTGCTTAACATTTTCAAAAAGATGTTAATTGGCTTTCTATATATAATATATATATATATATATATATATATATATATATATATATATATATATATATATATATACGAGGGCGGATCGAAAAGTTGAAAAAAATTAACATTATTTCATAGTGTTTTTGCGCCCCTAAAATTAGCTCCCTCCCCCCCTGCAATGAACTTGTGCCACCTTCTTTCCCACTCTTCGAAGCGATTAACGCACGCTTCGGCATTGGCTTTCTATATATATATTATACCGACTCTTTAGCCCCTTCAATGGTCGGTGCGGGCGCAGTTCGCCCTGTACACGCGGTAGCCCTAGCGGAAGCAGCCAAGTGCAGAAAGTATTCAGGCGTCTCTTACCCACACTTGTTCTCACCCCTTGCGTTTGAGACCTTGGGGGGGCTGGGCTGCTCACGAAGAAACTGCTTAATGATGTCGGAAAAAGATTGGTACTCGCTACAGGAGACAAGAGGGCGGGCGAATACTTACTGCAACGTCTGTCATTAGACGTTCAAAGAGGGAATGCCGCCTCGATTAGAGGTACCCTGGCTAGCTGGAGCAGCCCTAGCCTGGACCTAATGCTTTGAGTTATGCCCCAAGCGGGCTGTGCGCATGTTCTTACATCACAATTGAATATCTTATACACATAAATAAATGAATATATATATATATATATATATATATATACGAAGGCGGATCGAAAAGTTGAAAAACAAATTAACATTATTTCATAGTGTTTTTGCGCCCCTAAAATTAGCTCCCTTCCCCCCTGCAATGAACTTGTGCCACCTTCTTTCCCACTCTTCGAAGCGATTAACGCACGCTTCGGAATCGAGTTGAGTTGCACCTGCGATGCCTTATACATTTTCTCTGTAATCTCAAAACGTTTTAAATTTATTTTGTCAGTGGTAACAGAAAAAGTAGCAGGGAGCCAGGTCCGGCGAATAGTGAGGTTGCGGAAATATTGAAATCAAAAGGCTCATCATATAATCCGAAATCGGTAACGATGTGTGTGCCGGTGCGTTCTCACGATAGAGGATTCAACAATTGGTTGCCTAGAATGCAGGCCTCTTGCGTCGGACGTTCTGACACAAGCTTCTAAAAATTTGAGCGAAGAACCACGTGGCAAACATTTGTGGAAGATGATTCCCTTGTAGTAGAAGAAAAGCAGTCACCAGGACCCTGGTGTTGGAACTGCTTTGTCTGATTCTTTTTGATCGACTCCCTCTTAAGAAGCATCACTGGGAAGATTAGGCTTTGATGTTGTCGATATCGTGACCATACGCCCATGATTTGTCTCCGGTAATTATTCTCAGAAAAAGCAATCCAGGGTGTTCTGCTACCGCCCGAAGGCTCAGTTCGGGCATATTCCGGACATATATTCGGACGGGCGTTAATTTGTTGGAAACTAAACATAGGACTTCGCTGCCAGTCCTCTGACGTATAAAATATTGTTCACGCCTGTCGCAACTTATCCACAACATATCTCCAGTTCCTCAGCTATCTTCCTGAGAGTAATTTGGCGATTGTTGAGTACTATATCACGATTTTTTCAACGTTTTCTTCTGTTATTGACGTTAAAGGCCTTCCCCAATGGGTGTCTTTCGGTCTCTTCACATTGGTCGTGACATCGATGGTACCATGTATACACAGTGTTTCAGGACACTGCTTGTTCACCATAACAGTTCGTAACATTTCCACTACTTTGAAACCTATGATTTGCTTTGTAATCAATTCAATTCAAATGCACCTTTTGTCAAAGGGAGACATTATTTACGAACCACTACCTAGATTAATACAACAGTCATATTACATGTGTGCCGACATCTTCGCCATTAGCGCTTTGAGTTCTCAGTGCCATCCGCCACAAAGACATGTTATTTACATGACCTGTCTTGGCAATTTGTTTCGACGATATGGTGGTACGCTTCTAAGGCTATTTGAGCGAACGCTAAAATAATTCGATATGTTTTATGAGTTTAAATTACATACGTTAATCTGCAGTTTTTCATTATAACACAAACATTGATGCATATTTGTTGCTCCTCCATATTCAGCACCTTTAAAATCACCGAGCCTCGTTTTCTTTACATCTTTGAACCGAACTCAAACAACAAACGAATGTTGGCTTGCGTGTAGCTGATAAATGGTCTTTCCCAGCAAAACAAGCCGGAATACCTTGCTGGTATTCCAGCTTGTTTTGCTGAAGAAAACACAGTTTATTTTGTGTTAATCAAAGTACTAGGACTTATCGATCCGTCCTTGGGGCCTGCTTAAGGCATAGATGAAGACGTTAGGTCCAGGCTTGGGCTGGTCCACCTACCTATGGTTTCTCTCTCCGAGGCGGCATTCCCCCTCAAAACACATAACAAGCGTTGCAGTAAATACTCGCCCGCCCTCTTATCTTCTGTAGCAAGTCCCAATCTTGTCCCGACATTGTTGAACAGTTTCTTCGTAAGCAAACTAGCCCCTCCAATGTCTCGAACGGAAGGGGTGGGAACAAGCGTGGGTCACCGAGGCTTGAATACTTTCTGCAATTGGCTGCTTCCGCTAGGGCTATTGCGTGCTGAGGGCGGGCTGGGCTCGTACCGGCCATTGAAGGGACTAAAGAGTCGGTTACGGCCGCATTCCACACCAGCATTTGGCCCCGCTCGAAGGGAGTGAGGGTCATGCCATCAGGTCTCCTCCCATCGTCTCTGACTAAACCGGGAAGCTCTAAAACGTATGGGTAACCTGCCGGCCGTAGCCCTATCCTAAACGTCTCGTTAAAGCCTGAACGGCGTGCGATTCTGCCTGAACTCTGGAGACAAAAGAATACATTAGTGGTGACCTAGGGAATCGGCTTCGTCACCAGATCTGCGTCGGTCAGGGGAGACTAGCCTTCCTCTCGAGCTCAATCCGACTAATATTCGTGTAGACTCCTCGTCCGGAAGGGTACCCAGCTGTGAAGGCTTGAGAGGGCGTGCAGTCATGCACCTGCACCCGGCGAAGAAACTGCGTGTAACCTTGCTTGTCAGCGGCCGAAGTTGTTCGGTCCTATAAGCCGCTTCATTGAACGTCGTTTGCCAGTTTTCGCTACGTGCACTAAAGAGAGGGGGACTCCGGTAAAGGCCCACAGAATGCAATGGCGTCATTCTGAGCTCGTTCAGTTTGCAATTGCCCGGGGGGTCCGGAATAGAGTCAATGCCCTTAGTCGTCGAATTCAAGGAGGCGATATGTGCTGCGACCGAAAGTAAAACTGCTTTAGGCAGGCCCAGTCTACCTCTGGCTACCCGTAAGGAGGCCTGAATTAGGGAGTCGTCTCGTCACCGCAGGTTAAGTATCGATTATAGCCTGAGGCCCAAGCTTCAAGTTAATTTCCTTTTAGTGGGCCGAGAGGGATGTTGATTCCCCTGAACGTGTAGTTCAGCCTCGATGCAGAGAAGCATGCACGTAAAAGGTACAACCCCCTGGTGAGCACCCAGTTGGCGAAGGCGATTAAAGCCAATCTCGAGTTTTTCTCCCTCGTTGAATTGTCGAACCAAGGTGACAAGAGAGCAGAGGCACCCCAAAGAGATCCAGGAACTCGCCTATTACGTGGCAACTCAGAAGTAGATTCTGTATGGCGGAGCTGTTAGCTGTGCCTGAACCGATGATATGAACCTAACACTTGATTAGGTTTAGCTGCATCCACTTTATGTGGATCTTTAGATCCACTGCATGTGGCGAAACTTAATATCTTCTCTTAAACCTCAAGACCGTACTAATGTTACCTATGATAACTCCGTCGTCTAAATCCTAAAGGTTGAGAGGACTCTCGAGCAAACAAACCTAAACAGAGGGAGGGTGCCCACTGCAAAACCGTGGGCGTCTCTTATGAAAACTGCGACCGTCTTAAATGGAAGGTCACCATACCAAAGCGTCTGCGTCGATGGCCCAGAGCTCGGAGAGACGCTGAAAGTACTAAACGCTTTATTTGAGGCACAGGAAGTAATAAATGTTTGTACCTCAATTGGTGTTAAAACCACGGTTAGGCTTCACCCGCTGAAGACGGTCGATAGCGTCGTCTTAGGCTCTTGAAGCTTCTAAATGAACGCATTTTCCTTAGGGATATTACAGTTCAGAAGCTGCAATGCGCTGTAAATGATGCAAAGTCGGATCTATTTTATTCCTGGGGAAACGTGCCTCGTCAACTACAGTTTAATTTAATTGACGCGTTATCAAGCTCCCTAGTTGCGATCTCTAACATGACTACCAGCACCGGGTGTTCTCAGAACACCAAAAAATGTCAGCGGTAGTCCTGCTATACAAAAGAAAGGCCGATATGAACCAGCCTGAAAATACCGCTGGTGTCACTAATTCCAAAGTTTTCGAGAGACTTGTTAGGAATCAGCTCGAGGAATACCTTATTGCGACCAACTTTCTCTCAGAGGACCAATTTGGTTTCAGGAAGTCGCAATTATCTAGTGTGAAACAGCGTTATCTGGTGGGAAAACAGTACGATTAGCGATTTCTGATGGTAATCAGTCAAAGCTACGGAAGATGGGAAAACTTATCCCGGTGCACTATTTGACGTGACAAGGGCTTTCGACAGCCTAGTACACTCTATATTCTTTCGTAAATTTCGTCCTGTGCAGCATTGAAAAAAAAGTAGAGTGTCGACCAGTGGTATATGCGTATGATAAAACTCTGCTGTTCTGAATATCGCCCGCTGAGCTTTCAAACGAGATGGCAATGTCATACTTCAAAAAGCTAGGTCTTGTCGTGAAACAGCACGAAACTCGTCTTGTTTGCTGACACCGAGGTTTTAACTGAACACGCGTAATATATCCTTCCAAGTGGGCGATTCGGCTTACCTTCTTAGCCGAGAAGCCAAATGCCTTGGTGTTAGGCTTCATGAGAACTCGAAATGTGACAGTCACCATCGATCGAGCGTCAGGGTCTGCTGAGCTGTCGTGGCATCATTGACGCCTCTGAGGAAGGCCAAGGTCTCTCGTTTATTTTGGTCCTTATGCGCAGGGCGCTCCTGGACTCGATTCTTGCATAAGGAATCACTATAAGGGGGGCAATCTACACTCCAGTTCTGCACTCGTTACCGAGGATCCAGAATTGTGGGAACCAACTAAGGGTTCCTAGATACAGGTTGACCTTAGCCTGCGTGGTTTCAAAAGTATGGGACGAAATATGGAGCGAGTCGGTGTCTTTAATGAAATGAAATGGAACCGAATAAAGAAAACGATTCGCCTTAGTTGTTATTATGAATATTGGCATTCCGTATAAAGGGAACCACGACTGTGATATGTGTGTATACTGAAATGCGTATTTGTGCTATAGGTATGTGTATATGTATATTATATTGTGGTTATATTTCATATATGCTCATAAGTACTCGTGCTTGGTGTACGTGATGAGTACCTTGTGTGTATATATTGTAAATAATACTGCTCAATAATTGCGACACAATAAATAATAAAATTTTTATTATTAAATATGTAAAAACGGGATTGTGGGAGTTAGTTCTCTAGGCGATGTACATGTAGATAAGTGCTGCTTAATTTGGTTAGAATCGATCAATGATAGCCAATATATGCGGAATCCTGCATGGTATCATTGTACGAATTAAAATTAGGCTGATGCAGATTACGAATACAAAGTGGTATGGAAAACTACGATAGTTCTCTAAGTCTAAAATGAACTATGGCCTTGACAAAAATTGAGACAGACTGCCTATAGAGGAACATGTCATTAAATTCACTCATATGATACGTTCGACCAGGGACCGCCCCCTACAAGCCTACAGTGTAAATATTTGCTTCAGTTAGCTTGTTTGTCGAAAGACAAAAGACGCCTGTTGGATCAAGGAGGAAGTGGAGGTGTTTGTGTACTGGCCCGTAAATCCATTTGGCCTATTGAGGTAATCAGTTTGCCCATGTGGATTCTTAACAGTTGATATCTTACAAAATAATTCATTTGTCGCTATGTGACCAACTTAGAGACCGCTTTGTATGCCGAACGGAAGCGTGGGCTATGCAATTTTATAAATATCTGGTGTTTTCAGTGATTTCAGTGGGCGATTGCAGTCTGTCGACCAAAAGCTGTTTATTAGTTTAATTTTTTTAATATTTGTATTCGCTTAGGGGCTACTCAAGGGGCATACCCCAAGGCAATTACAGAGTCATTGAAGGGGCATACCCCATCTTCCCTACCTAGTGGTGACTCAATCACACAGTAGATCATTCTTCAGCCTGATCTTGCTCTCAGGAAGACTCTTAGCACTTTTTGTCTCTAAAAGTAGGTTATTCCATACAGATACTGCAGCGTTCATAAGCACTTGCTGAACCAGCTGGAAAAATGGTTTTGTTTTCTAATGCAATTAGATAGTGCCTTCGGCCTGTTCAGAGTTTCCTAGTCTGCGTTGGATAAACGGACTAGTTTAACATTTCCAGTCAGACGAGTACTTTTAAACATATCATGGCACTGCAAGCGACTAGGGATAGGCTGGCAGATACAGGGGTTAAGGCGGCAATCCGAGAGGGCATGCAAGGATTTGCAAGCTACATATGCGGATCGGGTGAAAACTGGGAAAAGGGGAAATCACTGTCTGAAGGGATACTGAGAGAGAAGGTTAATCTCAGAACAGAACGGCTTCGGTGACTTTCCGGACAGCAGGAAAAGGACACTGCTTACAGAAGACCGGGCTCACAGGTTAATAGGCAAAGCGTGTCTGATGAGGTGGCGAACCCGGGGGTGACCACGGCCGATCCGATTGGCACCCGCCACAGCTCCTGTCTGTTTGTAGCACTATTAAATGAAGATCCGGGCTGACAGAGTGTGAAGCTTAAGGGGGGAGGTGTGTTTAGTGGGTATGGGTCTCGACGGACCAAGATCCAGTCGTCGGGGCCGAGTCCCACACTGCGCGGGTAGGTTCCCATGCAATGCCCGTCGCGCCAGTGCGTAAATGCATTCATCCTCCTAAAAAAAGACATAGCATACTACGTGAATGACATACAAACCCGAAATATTCGATATCCTATGTTTCAGTTGAGCAGTGGACACTATGCTTGATTATTTGTGGCCTAAATGCGCTCGAAGCATCATTGAGCAACTCGAACCTTCCGGAAACGCCGTCGTTGTTATGTATGCGGGTGACATTGTAGTGGTCCACCGGGACCACGGTTCCATTCGTCGAATTTTCGGCCACGTCGAAAGTTACCTTTACCCTAAGGGCCTGCAAATAAATTCGCGGAAGACGAAAGCCATTAAGTTTCGCCGTGGTGATTGATTAGCTGCCGCGGACGTAATACCCTGTTATAGCCAACCGCTGGAGTTTGTCAACGCCTTCCTGTATTTCGGTCTGAGACTACACTATACGGGAACGACCTTTACCCAGCACATCGGCGACAGGTGTCGGGCGGCTATTGTCTCTATTCACACAGAGGTGAGAGACCCTCGGCAACTGTCTCTGAGTGCGGCAGTACGTCTTTTTGAGCTTAGGATTGTGCCATTGTTGAGCTACAGCCTTGATCGGGTGTGGGGCCATTTTTCAGCGGTACATTTTGCGCAGCTAGAAAATGTTTTACAGTATATATGAAGCGTGTTCTTTACTTGCTGCGGGCGGCAAGAAACCGGTTTGTGTACCTAGTAGCGGGTTGCGGACCGGCAGTGAAAACAATCAGGCTCAGGCTTAAGTCATCTATTACAGTACCACTTCAACAAGTTTTGTTTGAGTGGCAGAGAAAAGTGACCGAGGCCTTGGCAGAGCTAGCGCAGTTAGATGTGTACCTTTCCAGGGAGCTTTGGGATGGAATGGCACGCACTAGCCGGCACGTGTACACAAGGTACTTTGTGCATGGCTATCATCACATGATATGTTCGACCCAAGTTTCGATTTTCACCAAGTTGGTAATCAATGTCGTTGCCGGTTCTGCTCGCAGATATGCGCTAAATACCACGTAGCGAGCTGCCAGACCCATCGGCGGTCCCTGCACCCTTTCGCCCGGTGGGACGGTCGTTGAAGTATTCAAATTGTGTATAATGACGACTGTATTGTAATTATGTACAATTTTAAAATTCAAACATATTGCGTAATAAACAAAGTAGAAGTGTAAGTCCGACATAGTCGCTACGTTTATGTACCCTACAGCTGTCATCGCACCCTCTTTATCGTCACTACCATCTGATATCATGAGAGTGAATATGCACCGTACCGTTACATACTCTACCGGCTGTGATGCTCTCGAGCATTTCAGGGGGTTTGCGTCGAGTACACTTCGAGAGCCTAGCTAAACAATGTGTTGGAGATTCAAAATATAAATCATAAATTGCGTTTTACTCGTACGGTTTCGGTTACTGCTGGTACTGCTAATAGTCCGGCTTCACGGATCTCGGTCTATCTCTGGCTATCGACATTATTTTGGTTCATTTACTGTACATACATCGACAGGTACTTGTGGGTCATGCCATCAGGGACGATTGCACGTGCCGTGCAAAAGCGAGTGTGGTAAACAGCTGATCTGCGGGCACGTATGCAAGCAACCGTGCTCGGCGCTGTGTCCTCCGTGCACCCGAAGATGTGACAACGCCTGTCCCCACTCACGCTGTGAGCGGCGCTGTGGTGAACCCTGTCCGCCGTGTGTCGAACGCTGCACCCGGGAGTGCAGACATCAAAAGTGTACGGCGCTCTGCTCTCAGCGCTGCACGAAAGACCCGTGCACCGAGCCATGCCCCAAACGGCTCAAATGCAAACACCCGTGCATCGGCTTCTGCACCGACCCGTGTCCGCGCAAGTGCCGCCAGTGCGATGGTGACGACAACCTGCCTGATCTTATGCTGGGCACCGAAGACGAGGACTCGCGCTACGTCCAGCTCGACTGCGGCCACGTGATTGAGGCTGATGGCATGGCCGCCTGGGTCAACACTTGCCTGGAAAGCGACGAAATCTCGATGGGAGGTATCACCTGCCCCCTGTGCAAATCGCCGGTGAAGAAGACCAACCGCTACATCCAGCACATAAACGCCAAAAGGACGCTCATCGAAAAGGTTAAGGCCAAGGTAAGATCCCTACAATAGAACGCTGGCCATGCGTTGTTTGCTGCTTTTGCTTTCTGATACTCGCTTCAAGGCACCATGATGAAAAGCGCTATTTGACGAATGCCTAGAAATCCGGGGAAATGCCTAAAGCGTGGGAGGATTGTATTCAAATTTGTATACCTAAAGGAAAAGGCATAGAAACCGAGCCGGAAGCTTGGAGGGAATTAACACTTAATATGTGCCCCTATAAGATATTCTTGGAAAGGTTAAGAAACGCAGTACCAGGAGAACAAGATGGGTTCAGGAGATCAAACTCGACCCATACGGCCCTGCACCAATTGCCAGCAGAGATTTGGGAAACCCTATCCAAGCCTAGAGGACCGTTGTTATACGCGGTTTTTCTAGCTCTCAGTGCAGCATTTGATCTAGCGCCGAGAAGCAGAGTTACAGAGAAGTTAGGCTTGGAAGGAGTTCCGAATCAGTTGTTAAACCTTCTTGTGTGCTGTCTCGTATATAGGCATTCGGTTCGCCGGCTGAAAATGCCCGCCTCATGGAAGGTCTGTGGGTAGATATCAGAAACGCCGACCTCAATCGGCCCGAGTATGATAGATATCTGCCGTTCGAAATCGGAGAAGCAGTTAAATACACGGCCTACGATGAACTGCTCAACAAGTTGCAAACCCAAATGCAAGCAGAGAAGAGTCCTGACCAGATGAAGATTCAGCAGTGGAGAAACCTTTTGACGGTAAATCACTTGTGCATATCGTTTTTCCTGTTTTTTATACTGCCATTGTTGGTATTCTCTTGGTTGTTCGACTTACCGACTCTTGCCGATGTTTTCAATATTGTTTAGATATATTTGTTTCTCTTGTTGTTTTTGTTGTTGTTGTTGTTGTTGTCGTTACCTCATCATTGCTACTCTTCCGCCATTAAACTTGCTGATTTGTACCTGTTGTTTTTGTTACAACTGTTATGGTTGATAATGCTCACAGTTTTTAACAGGTGGGCGTTTGTTTGGATTTGTGGTATTTTTGTTGTTGCTGCTGTTATCACTGTTGGTATTCTGTTATTCCATCTGTATCGTTATTATTCATATAGTTTGTTTCGGGTGGCCCTAATTTAACTGTAGTCGTAGTTTCGTTCGATTCGTGTTGTTTCTTGTAGATGTGTCTTGCTACTCTTGCATATGGGGAAATATAAATTTGTCAGAGTGGGTTTATTGAGTCTTGTTCAGAAATTGACCTCTTCTCTCCAGACAATCTCTGCCAACATTCATTCTGCATTTTGAAAATGTTTTCGTTATTTGAGTTGAAAAACAACACAGACAAACAAAACCGCTATGCTTGTGTTCCAAATACGTGTTTTCCCGGCAAAATGTGTTTGTTTGAGCCATTGGAGCAGCACAAACAAAGTCCCTGTATCTATGTCTTCTTTGAGTTAACTGTAAGAACTACTTGCAGGCTATCAGAATACATTTCTCCTCACACACATTGCAGAAAACCCGTGTTATTTCATTGTAGGCGATCAGATGCAATTTAGCGGGGGTAGACAAGTAGGGAAATGCACATGTGCCGTCGTACTTGATAAGAGTTGTATGATCACGTTCAAGATGCGCGTCTTTGAGTTCTAGAATAGACGCAGGCACTCTGCGCAGAAGAAGTTCTTCTATTACCGAAAGAATCCCGAGTTTATAGTCAAAGGTACCGTCCGTACTCCGTGACTACCTAAGCCATGTTCAGTTTGCTCAGAGTCATCTTAAATATGGCAAGATATTCCGATGGCTTTTAGCTTCGTATGGATATGCGGTCGATCTGAGGCGGTGGATCCATGCATCAAACTCATATGACGCGTTTTTCGATCTTTTCTAGCTTTACTTACATGGCTTCATGTAACTGCTGGTATCTGCTCTCATGTAGCTTGAAACTGTTGTTAGGCTGCACTCTGGAAGAGGCCCTCAACGCACGAAACGTCAAACCTTAAGCGATTATTGCACCATCTAAGCGGCCCGGCTTTCTGATTTATTTCTACCAGAATAAAAACAATTTTAGACAACAAAAAAAAACACTTGATAGTTGAATACTACCATTGCCGACGATTCTCCTTGTAAAGTGGTCGATTTGAAACTCCATGAGGCACTTGAACGGTATCCTGCTGGCTAGAATGGTGTTTTTGGCAACATGCAACGAGACGTCCCTCCCGCCAAACGCATGATTTGCAATGAGTGTTTTTCTGTTCCGGTATTCGGAACAAGTAAGGCAACCGTTTACTGCAATCCTTGCACACAGTACGTCCTTTAATCTATAGAATTTGATTTCGACAGCAAGTTGTGCAGGGAGTCCAGGAAGTTTGTTTTGATTTCACCACACAGTAGCAACCGTGTCAGTAGCGCGGGTGTCCTTAAGGAAGTCAATAACACACAGGCGAGGCGTCGAAAAAGGTAAATAGACACTCTTGTCGTGTTCAGTAATGAATCCTGTAGCTGCAGTCGCCAGCGACGGTCTGCATAGAGTCGTCTGTTAGCCGCTGCCGTGCGTGGTCACGTTCGGATCGAGTGTGCCTAGACAGAGGAGGAGCGTCGTTGGATGATATTTTTAGGATCAAAAGGGCAGCATACAACCGAAAAGGGTCTGGCCATAGCGGCAGCAAAAACAAGACAAAAACCTTAAGCCCACTGCGACAAGAAGCAAATGGAATAGACGGGCAAAGTTCAGATAAGCAAGGATATGAAGAAGAACGTTGACGAAACAACCGAGAAAACATGGAGAGCGGATGTGGAACAAAGGACTCTCTTCCAATCGTACCGGTAACAAAGAAGGAATACGGCCAAAAATATATGATATACTCGAACTTGCCAGCCTCATTAGGTTTGAGTGATAAGACTATATGGCAAGAGATAAACGAAACTAAACGCAGGGGCTAGGAAACTGGCGTAGATTGTCACGAGCCGTGATAAAGGTAGCAATATAACCATTGTGTTCATATAATTAATAGTACAAATGCACTACGTGCAAAGGTGTTTGTTATAAATGCATGTAATGGTACCCGTGTAATATAATAATATACGAAGCCGGCAGCACGCAGTGTGTCATACTACAAAATGAGCGCATTTGATCATTTGGTATATGGAAGAACCCTAAGTCTATACGGATGATTTTGGTTGCCTCTGGTACTTTTGCAGATTATACGGGAGGTTCAGAAATGCAAGAAAAAAATTGAGAATATTAAGGAGTTAAGTGAACTTTGGAAATCTCTCGTTACCACCCTTAAAACTGCTATGGAGTGCCGAATTGGTCAGCAGCAATTAGACGATATGACCACCGAGCTATCAAGGTTCGTACAGTTTTATACAATACGAGTATTTAGATATATACAGAAGGTATGTCTACATTTTATTGTAGTTTGTTTCTGCAACCTCGGTTGAAGGTAAGTTATGTAACGAGCGTAAACAACAGTGATTAAAGGTTGTTTTAAAACGTGCCGCTTAGTTAAGTTATTGTGGTTGCTATAAATGACCAACATTTGCTTTGCCAACTGCTTTCGTGTTTAAACAAAGATTACAACAAAGGAGCTTATGATGGTGCTGCTCAAGGTCTTTAGTCTATGGTTAGAAGATTAGCAGAATTTGTTTTCGAAACGAAAGCAACCGCCGTACAAAGTCGGGCAGGCAGCCTTAAGGGCAGATAAAGAAAACGACTTAGATTTGTGAGTCCCACACTACCGTGGCGACACCCTGTGTGCATCATGTGATTTTCCAGTTAATCTCTTTAAGAAAATGCAAATATATATATATATATATATATATATATATACAGGGTCATTCATATCGTTGTGCACGCATTTCGAGGTTTGATAGAACTCGGCAAGAAAATAAGTTTTCTCTATGGAGGGAAGACGTGGAAACGTCTTGTTTAGGAGAGAGAGTGAAGTTTATAAAAGTAGTTTTTCTGCCTTTTTTTTCCTACATAGTTGTGCGAAATCTCTGTTTGCGGGAGAACCTTAGTGTCAAAAAAGCTTAGTGACTTGACAACTACGTAACGCAGCACCATCACCTTGATACGAAAATGATGGGCATTAAATTTGCTATTGCGTGAGAGTGGTCTTTCGGACGTACATTTTGGTCGCAATGGAAACATTTTACGATTTTTCATGAAAAGGCGTTAACGTAAAATATCGACTTTTCATTACTTTCCTTAATCTGGGTATTAGCTTTTTGCTACGCAAGCTAGTGAAGTGTCTTCCGTTGTGTAGAATTTTCCTCCGAACACGCCGGTGTAATCGGTTCCTTCGTGCGTTGACTGGTCCCTCCCGCAAACAGAGATTTCGCACAACTATGTAGGAAAAAAAAGGCAGAAAAACTACTTTTATAAACTTCACTCTCTCTCCTAAACAAGACGTTTCCACGTCTTTCCTCCATAGGGAAAACTTATTTTCTTGCCGAGTTCTATCAAACCTCGAAATGCGTGCACAACGATATGAATGACCCTGTATATTATTGTTGATGTTTATATTGGATATTTGTCGATATACGGCTCTTAGTTGGCTCTTGTCATCGACAATAAGGCGCATGTTCGCAGTTATTTGAGCCCTCGCATGAATCAACCGCCTTTGCCTGAGCTCTGTGGCTTGCATCTACCATTGTCAATTGTTATTATCATTGCTACGTTTATTGGTAATATATAAATTTGGTAATTTCAAGAAAAAAATGGTAAATTAAAAACACTATATTGGTAGTAACAGTATATTATTTATTTCTGTTCCTGTGCAGCAGATTCAAATCGGGGCTTTTTGGCGGTCATATGTACTTGACCCAAAACAAACGCTCGGACAGCCACTCCTGTACTAAACGGCTGGTCTGAGCGGGATTTGCTGGAAGACGTGTTGTAGTCTCTGACCTATATGATATAGGAACTGTCCCTGAGGTCCTTGTGAACATGCCTGCACATAGGCAATATTGTCATGTAAAATTCACGCGCAAGATCAAGATTAAATCGTATTTGAACCGTGTCGACCAGTTCTTCCGAGTTCTTCTTCACCAATAAGATTTTCAATTCGAAGAAGGCCCGTCCGGTGCGACGGGCACGAAAAATAGTTGCTCGTCGCTTACATTCTAAATATGGCGCATCATCTCCTGCCATGGTTGACACATATTCGGGTTCTAGTGAATATAAGCTTTTGCCTGCTGCCCATCAATCGCGTGAGCGCTGGTACGACGAGGATTCAAATCTAAAAGCACACCAATTTTTACGAAACACCCGGCACTATGCCTAGAGTGCAGAATCTACAAGCCATGCAGAGGTCGAAGTCTTATAAACGTTTCATTCAAAATGGTCTCCGTACATACATAGAAAACGGTCGTATTCTGCGTCTTCGAGCGCACTGTTCGACTGACCACGTGTCACATTTGACCTGATAAGACTGTGAGAAAATGTTTGAGCATTCTCAGATTTTGATCACTCGCGAATGGAACGGTTAAGCCGACGTTACCATGCAATACGTGGGGTTTTATCTGAGGTAGTTTCGTAGTAGAGAGACAAGATGAAGTACATACGGTTATATTTAAAACAAGACTTAAAATCCGACAGCACCTCACAGAAAGGTTCCAGTCTATCCCATTTTTTCTAGTCAAATGCGATACATCTTAGCAAGGTCAAGCTCTGTCTATACTGCGTCACTTGCCTGTTTCGCAAAGCTCCAAAACATGATAGCCGCGCATTCGTTATATTACCGTTATTCTTTATAAAATATTAAATAATACTACCTGATTAAGGTGGAGTAGGAATAACGGCCAAAGAAGACTTCACCACTCATATACGTGTAATATATGTCCAAGGCAGGAGAACTCATTTGTTAAGCGTTGACTATACGCAGATTTTTCAATTCCTTCCCTCTTAAGCTTCGCCCCAAAACTCCCAGGTCTTCAAGTGTACCATGGCTAGGTTGGAGCGGTGGATGCATAGCGGGGAGTCAGCTGTCGAGAGGGTTCCGTCTAGACTAAAACCGCTTCATTCTACAACCCTGCGTTGCCTTTCGGCATCGTTTGCCACGACGAGGACCCTTTGTAGACGTATTCGAGTGAATCGTCCCTTTTCCTCGAGGACTTATTTTGCAGTTTGAGCCCTACGTTACCAGCCACTAGTTGTTTTGCAGAAGAATTGAACGAAACCCTTTGCGCTTGTTCTCGGCATACCTTTGGAACACCTCTAGGCGCCTTCACGGGTGGCGCCATATCAATAGGTCAACAGCGGCAATACGAACAAGAGACCAATACAGAACCGTTTTTAAAGCCATTCTGCTCTGCGGCTTCTAATCCTTAGAGCGCTCATGTGTTGAAGGGCTGGCCTCACTCTGCACACAGTTGCACAATGCCGGATAACCCAATTTTATATGACGTTTGGTATTGGAGTCGAGACCTTGAGTAGCGGGGGAGCAAAAGAGGGGGGCATGCGCCTGTGGCCTGTACTTCCGTCGAAGGTTGATACGTGGAGCACGGTCCGAAGTCAGGATCTTTCTTCAAATGACGTAGTCATATGCAATTTGCTACTTGCCCGATTGTCGTCTGTCCACCACGTGGGACTCGCGATGATGTGGCCGGCGCGAGATTGTCGTGCCGGCCAAGTAGCGTTCACCGCGTGAACGCCATCATCGGCCGCTAACACAGCAAAACTGAAGAAGCTCATACATATGATAGAGCAGCAGATAGTTTCCTCTTATGTGGATGCGCTTTTCTGCAGCACAGCAAGCCGCACTAAGACGCCAAAATCACTAAACACACTGAAAAGCCATGAAAGCTGAACTTGTTCTCTCGCTCTGCAATCACGAACAACAATGACTTCTTAGCTTT
Source organism: Dermanyssus gallinae (assembly GCA_003439945.1). NCBI lineage: Eukaryota > Metazoa > Arthropoda > Arachnida > Mesostigmata > Dermanyssidae > Dermanyssus > Dermanyssus gallinae. The sequence continues at coordinate 223,496 of QVRM01005186.1, forward strand.
CGGCGTGTGCTTTCTTTTTTCAAATGTTCTTCAGCAATCATTCAAGTCAGTCTAACATTACATGCAAAGTATTGTGATGGATAATTACTGTTCACTTTCTCCATGTCGCAGGTATTACGTGGCAGAGCATCTGTGGCAGGAACTTCGTTTAGACCCGAGCAAGAAAAACATGGAGCTTCAGCGTGTTCTTACTATGATCACGAGCCTTAAGCGGTTCTCGGATGCGAAAGCTGCCGAGATTCGTCGTGTTGTCAAGGACGTTCGCTCGAAGCGGGGCGGTGCAATCCTTGGCATAGATGACAGCGAACGTGTCATGATTCTGAAGGCGATGAACCTCAAGCAGGGCCACTGGTATACATGCCCCAACGGGCACGTCTACTGCATTACGGAGTGTGGCGGAGCCATGGTCGAGTCGAAGTGCAACGAGTGTCAAGCCCCAATCGGAGGGGGCAGTCACCGGCTGAGGCCCGACAATCAAGTTGCTCGAGCGATGGATGGAGCTACCCACGCAGCATGGTCAGAGCACTACAACGATATGGCGAACTTCGATTTCTAGCCTTAGTGAAAATAGGTTGACGCCTGCAACTTCAACCAGTAACATCTCATTGCATCCCGCGTCCACCTTTTGCTAACTTATTGCGATGGCATTTCCGCCAATGTCCCCAAGTCTTAGGAGGATAGGAGCAAGTCGCTCTATCTTCATAGGCTTGCATTATGGTTAGATTATTTCCGGCCCGGATTTTTCAGAATACATCGTTCAGTCAATGTGATCGTTGGTGATACAGTTATGAACGCGGAAAAGGCGGAAGTCATAACAGATGTCACATTGCCGATATTAATAAATCATGATCAAAACGGAATTTCGTGTATTCCTTACGGTGGATTAGATTGCTGGAGTACTTCGTTTCTTTACTTTCAATGTTTATTTACTTCTAGATAGAATTGACATATAATTTGAAAATTATATATATATATATATATATATATATATATATATATATATACAGGGTCATTCGTATCAAAATGTACTTCTTTCGAGGTTTGATAGAACTCGGCAAAATAATTTTTCCCTATGGAGGAAGGACGCGGAAACATCTTGTTTAGGAGAGAGAGTGAAATTTATAAAAGTAGTTATTCTGTTTTTTTTCTCCTACATAGTTGTGCAATATCTACGTTTGCGGGAGAACCAGTCAACACATGAAGGAACCAACCATATCGGCGTGTTCGGAGGAAAATTCTGCGCAGCGGAGGACACTTGCGTAGCGAAAAGCGAATAGCAGATTAGGGAAAGTCATAAAAAAGTCAATATGTTGTTCTGTCTTACGTCAACGCTTTTTCGTGAAAAATCGTAAGACCAGTCTCACGCAATAGCAAATTTAATGCCCACCATCTTCGTACCAAAGTGATGGTGCTGCGTTATGTAGTTGTCAAGTAACTAAGCTTTTTCGATAGCCATATCGAAACCGAAGGCATGCATACTTGCATAAGGTGTACGAGAAGGTTAGGTACATATTTTGAGGTTTAGTAGAACTCGACAAGAGAATAATTTTTCCTGGTGGAAGGAGGGGGCGGAAACGTCTTGGCAAAATGTTACAGTTCTGAACGTGAAAACTTGCACGTAAAACATAACAACTATGACTGTCGAAAAGGCTTAATTACTTGACAACTACGTAACGCAGCACCATAACTTTGGTACAAAAATGGTGGGCATTAAATTTGCTAGTGCGCGAGACTGCTCTTTTAGACGTACATATTTGGTCGTAATGAAAAAAAATTACGATTTTTCACGAAAAAGCGTTAACGTAACATATCGACTTTTTATGACTTTCCTCAATCTGGCTATTCGCTTTTCGTTACGCAAGCTTATGAAGTATCGTTGTGCAGAATCTTCCTCCGAACATGCTTATATAATTGGTTCCTTCATGCGTTGACTGGTTCTCCCGCAAACGTAGATGTCGCACAACTATGTACGAGAAAAAAGCAGATTAACTACCTTTATAAACTTCACTCTCTCTCCTAAACAAATGTTCCAGCGTCCTCCCTCCATAGGGAAAAATTATTTACTTGCCGAGTTCTATCAAACCTCGAAAGAAGTACATTTTGATACGAATGACCCTATATATATATATATATATATACGAGTATATACAGGGTCATTTATATCGTTATGTACTTATGTCGATGTTTGGTAGAACTCGCCAAGAAAATAATTTTTCCCAATGGAGGGAGGACGCGAAAACGTATTGTTTAGGAGTGAGGATGAATTTTATAAAAGTAGCTGTTCTTTCTTTTTTTCCAACATTGTTGTACAGAATATATTGTTTGCGAGAGAACCATCGAAGGAACCGATCATACCGATGTGTTCAGCGGAAAATTCTGCATAATCTGAATGACATTCAACGCAAGCTAGCGAAATGCGAATAGGTGGTTTAAGAAAAGGCATAAAAAGTCGATATTTTGTTACGACTTACGTTGAAGATTTCACGTGCAAAACCGTAAAATTTTGCCATTACGCTTAAAAAACGAACAATCTCCGACGATAGCAAATTTAATGCCCGTCATTTTCGTACCAAAGTGATGTCGCTGCGTTACGTAGTTGCTGAGTAACTAAGCCTTTTCGACAGCCATATCGAAATAGAAGGCTTGAATACCTCCTAGCATCATAACCTGCTTTAGCAAAGAAACCACTCGCGCACGTTCAGAAACACACCAGCAATTGCTTACTCTGAGCAGCTTTTGCGCGGGCATTGATTCGAAGTTCGCGTGTGCTTTGATTGGAAGTTCGCACGGGTTTCGAGTCGGAGTTCGCGTCATTCGAGGCGCCAAAGCAGCATAAGAAAAACCGCCAACGTGAGAGCAAACGACTCGCCAACTGCTATAGAAAACGACGTGTTAGGTTTTCAAGATGTGCCATTTCATCGCGAACTGCAGACTCTATCATAATTCCGTTATGAATCGGTTTGCAATTGCGGAAAAAACTGACATGCTCTGCATTTATGGTGATGCACGCTGTAACGCGAGAGCCGCGTGACGGCTGTACGCAGAGCGTTTTCCAAATAGACTCATACCTGATAGTCGCACGTTTACGAATATATTCATTCGGTTACGTGAACGAGGGTCGTTTCATGGCCGTTACTTCGACACTGGACGGCTACGGACAACGAGAACGGCAGATGCGGAAGAACTTATTCTCCAAGAATTAGCCGAGCGGCCTTCTGTGAGCATTAGGCAGTTATCTGTGTATGCCGGAGTTAGTTCCGCTACTGTGCAAAGGACACTGGCCGATGAAGGACTGCGTCCATATTGGTGCCAGCGAATTCAAACTCTGCGGCCCAGTGACTATCAGCTACTTACTGATTACTGTCGACAGTTTTTGGAGAAAGTGAAAATACTGGACAGGTTCCCTGCGCTTGTTCTGTTTACGGATGAGGCTTCGCTTAGCCAAGATGGTGTGTTTAATGCACCCAACAGTCATTGGTAAGCCTATGAGAACCCGAATATGACTCGCGAGCATAGACGCCAGGATCGTTTCTCGGTGAATGTCTGGGCGGGCATGGTGGACGACTACCTTATAGGTCCCCACATATTTCCCGCTAGATTAGATACAGCTGTCTGTCGCGCGTTCTTGAGCCATACGTTACCCCAGTTATTGGAAGGCGTCCCGGAAAGTGTTCCCCCGAGAATGTGGTTCCAGCATGACGGTACGCCGCCACACAACTCTGCTACGGTTCGGGAATACCTAAACGAGACATTCGAGAATCGGTGGATCGGCCGAGGCGGGTCGATCGCTTGGCCACCTCGATCGCCCGATTTCACAAGCCTCGACTTTTTTTGTGGGGTTATCTGAAGAATGTTGCCTACGAAACCCCCGTTGAGTCGTGTGAAGAACTGGTCTCCCGTATATTCAACGCTTCTGACGCCGTTAGGGCAATGCCTAACATACTTACACGAGTGCAAGAGAGCCTGTGCAATCGCTACAGAACGTGTTTAGTAGTAGGCAGACGAAACATTGAGCACTTCTTATAATAAAAAAATGCTGGTGTGTTTCTGAACGTGCGCGAGTGGTTTCTTTGCTAAAGCAGGTCAAGATGCTAGGAGGTATGCAAGCCTTCCCTTTCAATATGGCTGTCGAAAAAGCTTAGTTTCTCAGCAAATATGTATTGGTATGAATGACGGGAATTAAATTTGCTATCGTCGGAGAGTGTTCGTTTTTTTTAAGCGTAATGGCAAAATTTTACGGTTTTGCACGTGAAATCTTCAACGTAAGTCATAACAAAAGATTGACTTTTTATGCCTTTCCTTAATCAACATATTCGCTATTCGCTAGCTTGCGTTGAATCTCAATCTGCAGAGTTTTACGCTGAACATATCGGTATGATCGGTTTCTCCGTGCGTTGACTGGTTCTCGCGCAAACAATAGATTTTGTACAACAATGTAGGAAAAGAAAGAAAAAACAGCTATTTTAAAAAAAAGCATCCTCACTCCTAAACAATATGTTTCAGCGTCCTCCCTTCACTGGGAAAAATTATTTTCTTGGCGAGTTCTATCAAATTTCGAAATAAGTACATAACGATATGAATGACCCTGTATATGTATATATATATATATATATATATATATATATATATATATATATATATATGTATATACGAGTGGATAGCGAGTACATGTGTTCTGTCAATAAGGTAAATCAATAAATTAATATCGCTTATTAGTGAGTCTTAGTTTAAAGTGGGATTCTAAAGTTCTATTTAGTTTGACTACTTTGACCCAACGATTGAGTACATATAGAATTACTCGCAAAAGGATTCCAAGTGATATTTAATGGCAAGACATTTGGTTTACTAAATAATGGCGATTTGATATCCTACCGGAAGCACAATATGGCTTTCTGGGAGGGGGGGTCTTCTTTAATCGTAGTTTGAGGTCGATGACTTTGATCCTCCCCGCATTCTGTCTTATTATTGATGCCCGTAACATATGTTTAGCCTCTATAACACCTCTGCAGGGTTTCTAAGGCAAGTCACAAATTCTTCACGTAACAAATCGACAGCCGCTTACATGTTCGGAGTTATAAACAAAACACAACATACACTCGTACATATATATGAGCACTACTCAGCTTAGTTTACCAGGCTACCTAGAGATGGCACTCGGGAAGAGCTGGTGGCATGGTATTTGTCACACCATCATATTGAACATGTGACAACAATATCTGGAACACCTGCATCGGTCGTTTGGCTCATGGAACCCCGGTTTGCTACAAAGTCTATGGAAGTCCGTGTACCGTAAACCTCAAATTTTAGCTCCCACTTTTGGAGCACTTTTTTGTATTTTTTTTTATAGATGACTAATTGGAAAATGCGGTTGCACACGCGAGCACCGCAAGTGCGGGCCGGTAGTGTAGGGCTCCAACCCACTAAAAACCAGTCGTGTCCCCGTCCCCCACGCTGACGGGGAACTTCTTTCGCATAACATCAAACAGTCTGGGGGGCGAGTCTACTGCTCCAGGCGGATGTGTTTCCGGGAGCCTCGGGGAGGCGCGAGCGGATTCCAAAGGAGGCCCTTGTCTTCTCTTGCAGTATGTTCTTAAAAGCTTGGGTCACGTTGTTCCAGCCTGATATTGATTCCGTCATTTTCATAATGAGACCGTGTAGGTTAAGAGCTGGGTTGTTACTTAAAAACTTAAAAACTCCGTTAGGCTTGGGCGCTGCTCCGCCCATGACGGACACCAAAGCACCGTGTGCTCTGGAGTGTCGTCGAGTCCATCGCCGCAGTGGACGCACGTGGGGCTGGGGACCTTCACAATCCTGAACAAGTACTACCGGAAGTCGCCGTGACCTGTGAGGACTTGGGTTGTGTAGAATGTAATTTCCCCCCCCCCCCCCGGCCGGTTGAGCCAGCTTCTGATGTTTGGGATCAGGGTGCGCGGGAGGAGGCTGGCGCCTGGGGCACCCTGTTCGAAGCCTTCCCACTTATCCTGCCAGAGGTCGATTGTACGCTGACGTTCCTCGTCTTTTTTCAGGTCTGGGTTATCCCATAAGCGGCAGCGCTCGGCTGCCTTTAAATCCCACGGGATCGTTCCGGCAAGGACGAAGGCCTAACCGTCCTGTACGCTGAGATTACCCTGAGAGCTCCGACCCTCTGGGCCCGACGCAGGCGAGTCCTGTTTGCGGCGAATTTTAGTGTGTCGGTGGGCCAGGCCGGAGCTCCGTACAGGGCAACCGACTCGGCCGCGGAAATAATTATTTGTCTTCTCAGCTGCTGTGGACCATATGTGTTGGGCATGAGACGTGCGAAGTCATTGGTTGTCTTCGTTGCCTTTTCCGTCACCCGCCGCACGTGTTCGGTACCGCGGAGACCCCTGTCAAGGGTAACTCCGAGGTACCGAGGGCGACGTCGGTCCGAGCCTGGACGGTTAGGACGAGGTCGTCAGCGTAGGCAAGGAGGTTGACGCCGGGGGGGCACCCCTGCAGTCATGTTAAAAACGGACCCGTGGGACTAGATTGTCCTGTCATGTAGATAGTTCGATTAAAGCTTCCGAAGATAAAAGAGGATCTTTTTCCTCTGGGAAGTCCCTAGGATGACTTTCCACGGTAGGTTGTTCAAAGCGTTCTTGACGATTTTGTATGGGCGGCCCCAGGAATCGTCCTCCAGTTCTTCGAGAAAGGCTCTCCCAGAGCGCTCCTTGCTTCTGGAGATCTCCCTGCGTAAGAGGGTCCGCAGCCTCTTATACTCGGCGCCAGGTACAGGGCATTCCTCCCCTCGAGTGCACGCCTCCGGGAGCGCGTAAAAAGGCGCCGCTCTCGAAGACACCTCTTCCTTAGGTGTCCGATCTCCGCAGTCCACCAGTACTTTGGTGTGCCGCGGCGCCTAGGATTCGTGCCACGCCCCGAGGGAGCCCTGCACACGGTCTCTAAGAGCTTCTGGAGGCCCGTCATCGAAGCAGGCGGGCCATCCGGGCCTATGCAGGCCCTAAGGGTCTCCCGGAGGGTCGGCGGTTTCCTGACGTCTCATAGGCAGCCTTGCAGATGATTGCTTTAAGCTGGTCGTCACGTGAAATTCGATTATATGGTGGTCACTTAGTGATTCTTCGTCATGTAAAACTCTCCAGTTTAAAATCCTGTGGGCCTCTGCCCGGCGTGTGATAGTTAGGTCTATAAAAGAGGTGCGCCCTGCCCTGTGGAATGTAGGAGCACATGTGTTAAGAACGACTAGGTCCATGGCCGCCAACCATTCGAGAACTGCGTGTCCTCTCCGGTTCGTAACGGCGGAGCCCGACGCGCCGGCGGAAGCATTAAAATATCCTGTTATAGTTAAAAGCTTATCACATTGGTTAAAAGATGCGGTTAAGTCTTCTAAAAGTTTGATAAGATCTTCAAGTGGGACGTTGGGGCTGCAGTAGCATGAGTAAAAACGCCTAACGTTCGCCACGTCAATCCAAGTAAAACCGTAGCCGTTGCCATGTCCTGAGATCCGGTAGTAGCAGCGACGGTCAAGTACAATGCTTGTTGCCCTCGTGTCGTCAAATGAAGCATGCAATTTTCAGTCAAAGAAACGAAACTCTCGCAGTCCTTCGTCAACTTTCGGAACTGAAAAGAATATTTAAAACTATGAAGAGAGTCAGAAAGCAACATTTTGAAAGTGAGCAACGCATGAGACTCATTAAGGAAAGTGTGAAAAAGCCCTGGCTACTGCTTCCTCCGCATTTACTAATCAACGACGACGATTGGGCTAGCCATTTTACAAGACTCGTCTACAAAGACATGGTATTGCCACCCCGAGATACTGCAAACGACGATTTTCCGCTGTTTAGTGAGGGGGAAGTAAAAACCGCCATTAGCACTAAACAAAACGGAAAATCAGCGGGACCGGATTCCATTGTCTACGAACACATTAAAGTGAATATTCATATTTTATGCCCTGTTCCTACAAGACTATACAATAAATGCCTTCAACTAGGTCGTATTCCCGATGAGTGGCGAAAAAGCTTTTTGCAGCCAATCTTCAATCGAAAAGTAGACGCTACGGACCCGCGAAACTACAGGGGCATTGCTCTCACAAGCGTCCAATACAAGATCCTGACGTCGTTGGTCGTTTCAAGATTACAAGCGATTACGCAAGATATTATTCCACAGGAACAATATGGTTTTACTCAAGGCCGATCAACTGCGGGCGCAGTAAAGTTTGTTTTAGAACATGTAACACATCGCCATCGTAACAAGGAAAACAAGGAAACCTACGCGGCTTTTATCGATTTTAAAACTGCATTTGATTGTATACCTAGGGATGGACTCCTCGAGATAATCAGGTCTAACTTTTCAATAACAGGAACGATATTTAATCTACTGCGTAACATGCTAAGTCATAACATCATAACCATTAAAAATGATGACCACTACGTACTGGAGACCGTCACGCAGAACACGGGCGTGGCACAGGGCGATTCGGCCAGCCCTTTTTTTATTCATATTCCATGTGGCCGGACTCGCAGATCATTACGTGACATTAAAGAACCCCACGTATTTTATGCTGACGACTTTGTAATACTAGCCAAATCCCGGGACGACCTGCAGTATTACCTCAATACAACAGCAAAATGGTGCAAAGAAAACAAACTAACAATCAACATTGCGAAGACGAAAGTTCTCCGCTTTAGCAGAGGAAGGGCATATGCCGCGGCGGACCACCACGTTAAAATTAACGGACAATCTCTCGAACTTGTCAGCCACTTTACTTACCTTGGAGTCACCATAACCCCAAAACTCTCCTTCAATCGACATATTGAGGATATGCGGGTCAAGGCCACAGCTGCAATAATTCTGCTTGGTGACCTCCGTGACGTAGACTTGAAAACCGGCATGAATGTTTTTCGTATGAAAATACTACCAATTGTAAGTTACTGCCTGCCCGTAGTCGCAACATACTTGACCCTAAGCGATATGAAAAGTCTAGATAAAATAACGTCTTGGTATATAAAACGAATATTGGGCTTACCAAAGAACGCGTCAGCAACACTCGCAATGGAGTTGTGTAGAGAACAAACATTAACAGAAGAGTTGGTACTGAACAAGCTACCGGTAAGTCCACAAGTGTTAGACGTCTACAGAGATTTTTGAGAGACATGCAATTCGTCATGAGTAATTATACCGAAGGACCAGCTTTCGCCTCCCAGAGGTGGAAAGAAGCGTCACACAATAATCGTACAACCATCTGTCGAACCACGTGGCATGGATACCACAATTATATATGTATGAAACCTAACTGTTTCAGCATTGAAGATTGTGTGTGTAGTTTTTGTGTAGAATGTGACATCGGGCGCTACATACTCGAATGCAATAAAATTGAAGGGGAGTCTGTTACCTCGCGAGTGAAATATGTACTGTCCTAAATCGTTGTATTGTTCCTAATCTACCAATTTATGGTGAAATAAAAGCTTGATTGATTAATTGAATTTATTGTTTGGAAGATATTTTTTACATTTAGGACGATCAGGATTGCGAATCCTGAGGACCACGAGTCCTGAGACAAAATCCACTTCGTGGTCTCCTTACTTGCCCGTTGCAGAGCATTCTTAAGAACCCCCACGGTGGATTTGCCTTTCAGAAAACCGTATTCGGCATCTGTTAGGGCGTTTTATTTTTAGATCTCTTCTTTCAGTTTATTGACAATAACGTTCTCCAGGATCTTACCCATAGCGTCCCCTCTCCCAGGAGCTTGTTGGTGAGGTCTTAGAACACCTTAGACCACCTCAGCACATTTCCATTTTCCTTAGTACACCGAGTTTGATTGGCAGAACTTCCGTGTTTGGAATCCCCGTCTACTGCTTTGTCCTTCCGATGATGTTATTTTCCATGACAAAATAAATTGCAAGGTAACAACAGAAAGCATTTAAATGCACCTGCAAATCTGTCGTGTAGAACACGACAGATTTGCAGGTGATTATAAACACACGTACGACATATATGAACAAACATTACCCAGCATATAAGACACGTATTCCATAACGTCTTGGGTCTGGCACTTTCTAAACGCATAAATAGGTTGAGCTTGATCAGCCTTAACATTTCAGTTTAGTTGTGAGCGACACACACTACACGGAATAGCTAGCGGCTTTCACGATACTGCGTCGGATCGTGGGAACTCCCCCTTGTGGAAGTGGTAATGGTGCTCATATATATATATATATATATATTTTTATATTTTCCGTAAAGCTAATGCCCGTGTACGGTTTTTTTAATGTCATGGCTAATTTTAATCCACTCCGGCATTTACCTTGTCTAAATTGGAAACCATGCAAACCAATTTAAGAGTGGCCGGTCTGGGTCTCGAACCCTGTCCTCCCGAATGCAAGGCAAAGGCTTTGCCACTAAGCCATCTTGCTCGGAAGGCCCCTGTAGCTAAACCAAGATATTATGGTTTATTAGTGCCCAGGTTGGGTAAATCAATAAGCATGTACGTCAGAGGCAACTAGTGATTCTTCCACTTCATTGGATCTTCTCTCATCCAGCTAGTTCAGCTATTAACTGAACTGCTGGATATACAGGGTGTGACAGGAAGGTTTTTAAAGCGATGCATAGAATTGTAGAGCTCGTTAAAGCAAATATTTTTTCCAATAGAACATGGTCTCTAAGACGTCTTGTTTCGGAGTGAGAGTGAAATTACTGCAATTTGTGACAATGGTGTTTTTGTCCGATATAGGAGCACAAAATGTGCTGTTGCGAGACAACCAGTGTTATTCGTGATAAAATTCTGCTCCATCTAAAGAATATGCAAGGCCGGCCAGAAAACGCCCCATGGTCGCTTAGAAGAGAATTCGCCAAAAATGTAGTTCTTTATTAGCGTTCACGCCAAATACTTTAAAATCATAACCCTACAACCACTCACAGCGCTCAAAACGGACATATTGAGCCAATGCGCAATTCATGGCGATCATTTTGGTACCAAACATATGTTCATGCGAACTGTGGTTGCGGAGTAATTACGATTTTTCGGCGGAATTTCCAGATTAAGTGCATGAAAAATGACGCGCTGCGGCTGTCGCGCGACACGTCGGCGGTAGTAAACGTCGCTACACAGTCATTTTCCATGCACTCAATCTCGACATGCCCTCCGAAAACTCGTAATTACTCCGCAACCACAGCTCGAATTGACACATAGTTGGTACCAAAATGATCGCATTGGCTGAATATGTCCGTTTTGAGCGTTGTGAGTGGTTGTAGGGTTATGATTTTGAAGTATTTGGCGTGAACGTTAATAAAAAACTACATTTTTGGCGAATTCTCTTCTAAGCGACCATGGGGCGTTTTCTGACCGGCCTTGCATATTCTTCAGATGGAGCAGAATTTTATCACGAACACGAGCGTGTGCTTAGTTTCTGTCTGTAGTTGTCTCGCAACAGCACATTTTGTGCTCCTATGTCGGACAAAAACACCATTGTCACAAATTGTAGTAATTTCACTCTCACTCCGAAACAAGACGTCTTAGAGACCATGTTCTGTTGGAATAAATATTTGCTTTAACGAGCTCTACAATTCTATGCATCGCTTCAAAAACCTTCCGGTCACACCCTGTATTGCGGCGTGGTACCTGCCGCACTGGTCTAAGCATGACGGGCACCTACAACACTCCTGAGGATCGTGGAATTCTTGCGTGCTGCATAACGCAAGATGAAACTCGTGGGCTGCAAACGCCCTAGTAAGATGTCTACTCTTATATCCGGCTGCTCGCCAGGTCGAACTTCTCGCTACCATAGTGTATATTCCTATCTTGATGTCCTCTACTTTTTCCGTCCACTTTATAGTGTAGGCCTCCTGCACTAAACGCTCCTGTGACGCAGCGTGTGATCTCGTTAATTAGAGTTAGGATCGGTCCGTTTATCGAATTTCACCATGAGTGTAGATACCATGTCCTTTGTGCTGTCACCGTTTGAGCTCGAAGCCTACCAACATGTGTATGCCGCGACTACTGTTTAAACGTATCTATGCATATAAGCAACGAGTCACGTCAACCAATGTCGCACTGGTTCACATTACTCGTTGCATTGACATTGAATTTCCAAACTCTTGGAATATAAATATTATGACTTGCTTGGCCAGCTGGCTAAATTTGTTTCAGGCATTCTTTCAATACGGAGAGACACCTCCGTTATGGTTCTGAGAAAGCTTGAGTTCTGCAGCGCGTTCATCGAAATAAAAAAAGTGGCATAGGCAACAAAAATCTGTATGAGTTGTTCTGATCAAATAAAGACTTTGTGCAAACTCAACTCCTTTAGCCTCACAATTGGCCATATGCACTTAAGTGCCAAAAACTGTTGAACCCTACGATTCTCTTAACACGAAATAGACTAAGGATAGCATTAATGCATACTGAAGAGAGATGATTCCGTAATGTTGTACGTCACTTTAATCTAGATTTGCTAGTCTATAAGTCTAGTGGCAATGAGGATCTGCTAGGTCTACGGGAAGGAAAGCAAAGAAAGATTGGTGGGTCTAGCCTCTCTTGCCTTGGGTGCGCTCAATCGTTGTCACACAACTAGAGCAGATCATTTTCTGTCAGGTTTCGATACAGTGCCTATAATTGCAGTAGCTGACTTCACCTATCTGCTTATGTAGCCTACAAAATACAGATTATTCCGCATTTTCCCATGACTATACCTGATATTGCTCGGGTTACTGCGCAATTCAAACGGGACAATAATAATGAATCGCACACTTTCGAGCACTAGAATCACGACATTACGTATGAAACCCAGCATAATGAGGAAATCTAATAAAATACAGCCGGCTGGTTGAATGCTGAAAGTGCGACGTGTGCACGAAACTTGGAACAGTCGCGTACAAAAATCATTAGTAGTTGACTACTTTAGTGTATATGTGCGGCCATGCGATAGAAAGCCGAAGAGCGAGATTAATTTGAAGCTTAGCAAAGAGCGTGCACCCTCAGGGTTAACGTCGGGGAAGGAAATACTCTTGCCGACACCCTCCGAGGTGTTAGGGAACACGCTAAGCAACAAAAAGGATAACGGTAAGGTAGATGGTTAAGAGTAAAGAGGGTAATCTTATTATTAGGTTAGGCTCCCCTTAATCTTCCGATCGAATCCCCTAAATATTTGCGTGGCCGGCGTGAACCACGGGCTCATTAGCCTTTGTCGAGACTTTCGTTTGACTATTGCTGTCTTTATGGCAGCTTCTAGGGTGTCATTTCCGTGATCTGCGTCAACTGGATGTCAACGCCACAGGCGTAGACTCGCGTTTAAGTGAACACAGGTTCAACGGCGTACTCGTTCGAAATATCAAGCGTAGCACGCCTGTGACCGGGCACGTGTAGACACGCCACCACTGGTAAGCTAGATGATCGAACAGAAAGTGGATAGTATTTCTTCCGCTGTGACAAAGGTACGTGAATTGATCGCGGTCATTTGCACAGTGAAAGCCTCTGTACTGAAGGAAGATGGACAGAAGCTATACCAGTCCCTCTTCCTTTCCGTTAGTATAGTCAGAATCAATACGAGCGTTGTAGTCACCGGTCACAACTGTGAGCAACTGCAGATCAAAATTGCGGTACTCCCGCACAGCCGCATCGACAACATCAACATCGTCATGGTGAGGTGTGTGCGAGGAACAGTGCGAGGTTGAAAATACCTGAGCGGTGAGCGTTAGCCATCCGCCTCTGTTGCCCCAACACACTGCATACCGAGGAGAGCTTATCGTAGGTAGATGGCAATTCCTCCTACTGGTCTACCGCGATGACCATCAGAAAACATGCCAATAAGTGGAAACCTCGCATCTCATAGATATGCAATTCCGCCCAAAGAAATGTCTACGTGGGGAGTACAACTCCAAAATAATCGAATAAGCGATCTGGTACGAGTTGCATGGCCCCAGACAACCCCTGGGTACGCCAAAATATTCCAGAACTACCACAATACCCTTAAAATAGGCTCTAGGTGGCTGCCTAAGTGCAGACCTGAAAAGCGGATTAGGTTCCCCAAGTGCTACAGGTGCCACAGGCCGGGTCATAAAGCCGGTCAAAAAACCCGGAATCTGCTAGACGGGTTACGAGAAAAACCTCGCCATTAGGAGGCGTCGAGACTGAAAGGCATTTCTCTTGGCTGGAGGTTGACCTTGCTCAGAGATACGGGAACAAAAGCTTCTTAACCAAAGAGAGTTTGACTATGCAAATTTGTTTCCGATTTGCGATTTTAGCGTAGTTGAGGTATACAATTGACGCAGTATATATATATACAGGTAGTTCAACAAGTTCTTAAAATGAGCTTTCCAGAATTCGAATTTTGGCGCGCTTTCACCGCTATTGGAAACGGCAACTTTTCGAATGCTAGCAGTCAAAATATTATGGTGATTGGCCGTTGCGATTTCGTTTGATCGCTTTTCCCGTGCAACGTATCGGCGTGATTTTGAAAAATGGAGAAAAAAGAGTTTCGAGTGGTTATCAAGCATTTTTATTTCAAAGGTTGGAATGCGACCCAAGTGAAAACTGAGTTAGACGAGGTGTACGGTGACTCTGCGCCATGTTTTGCCACTGTTTCCAACTGCATTAATGAGTTAAAAAGAGGTCGCAGGAGCACCAAGGATGAACTACGTTCAGGACGCCCAAAAACGACAACTGATGAGGAAAACGTGGAAAAAGTACGGAAAATCATTGCCGCAGATAAGCGAGTGAACATTAGGGAGATAGCGGAGGCCTTGGGGATCAGTTTGGGTAGAGTGCATTTCATCCTGCACGAGAACTTGAAGATGAAAAAGCTCAGAGCAAAATGGGTGCCGCATTTGCTCTACTAAGGCCAAAAAGGCGCGCGTGTTTCCGCTTCACAGCGAAATTTGGCCAAGATGTCGAAAAATCCGTCGGATTTTTGGCGCAGGTTCGTGACCGTCGATGAAAGCTGGGTCCATCACTACACTCCCGAGACCCAAGAAGCATCTCGTCAATGGTGTGCACCTGGTGAAGGACCTCCGAAGAGGGTGCGGACAACGGCATCGGCCGGAAAGATGATGGCTACGGTTTTTTGGGACCAACGTGGAATAATTCTGGTCGACTACCTTGAGAGCGGTAAAACGATCACGGGAGAATATTATGCAAGACTGTTGGACTGCCTGAAGCAAGAACTCATCGTGAAACGGCCCGCTTTGCAGAAGAAGGTTGTCCTGTTTCACCAGGACAATGCTCCCGCACACAGGTCGCGGCAAGCAACGGCAAAACTGGCCCAACTGAGGTTCGAACTTATTGAACAACCTTCCTATTCTCCAGACCTGGCCCCCTCTGATTATTTCCTCTTCGGACATTTGAAGAATAGTCTCGGTGGAAAGCGTTTTTCCAGCAATAAAGAGGTTAAGGCTGCTGTCAATGCCTATTTTCAGTCTAAAGACGCGGAATTCTACTCAAGAGGTATAAATGCTCTGAAATCTCGGTGGGAAAAGTGTATTGAGCTTCTCGGGGAGTATATCGAATAAGAAAAAATTAAAAACAAGATTTGGAAAATTCTTGGTTTTCATTCTAAGAACTTGTTGAACTACCTGTATATATATATATATATATATATATATAAATATATATATATATATATATATATATAAATAAGTGACAAAGACACATGTTGGTCGTGAGATACAAGAGAAACAAAGATCAAGTCACCGATATATAACTGGAGCACGCCAACATGGCACTCTTATTTTAGAAAGCATAAAAACTGAAACCATGAAAAAGGGCTGTCAGTCATTTTATTGCGCTACTAAACAGTTGTCTTGATATCGTACAACAACAAACAAATGAGGCTACTAGACGAACCAAGAAACACACACGAGAACATATTACATCACTCAGCCAGGAGCAGCTGTGCAAGTTACATACAAATATATAAATACTTGTACATGGTGCCACAGTCATGCGTGCCCAGAACGTGACAAGTACGCGGGCGACAGTGACAATAATGAGACACAACTATAGCAAAAGCTTTATCAAACGACTTCTTATAATGTATACTTCGAACAGATCTCTGAACACTTTGGCAAAATATTTGTTATTGGCTCACTATTGTTTCTACTATGATTATATTTAAAACATAGGTATATGATTTAGATGTTCCAGTGCTGCTTACACGGGCGTCCAGCCCCTTACGTTTTATTTACCATATTTTATGTGTATTACAACATTATAGTCGTATAGCTGACTATAATCTCTCTCTCTCTCTCTCTCTCTCTCTATATATATATATATATATATATATATATGTACATATATATATATATATATATATGTACATATATATATATATGTATATATATATATATATATATATATATATATATGTACATATATATATATATATATTAGGGCTACAAAAAAGTCTTTTCGGTTTTGGCGCTATAAAGAAAACACATATATAGGAGACACGGGAGGTCTTATTTATTGATTTATATATTCTCCGCCGGAAGATACAACCTCTGCCCAACGATTTACAAGGTTTTCAATTCCAAAATATTCTTCCGATAGAAGTGAAATGTTTACCACTTAAACATTTTTGCGTCGATCTGAATAGGTGGTAATCAGATGGTGCTAAGTCAGGGGGAATAAGGTTAATGTTCCAAAAGTTCCCATTTTAGCTGGGACATTTTCGAAAGGGTCTCCCTACTCACGTGGGGCCTTGCGTTGTCTTGGTGGAACAGGACACCCTTCCTTGAAATTAGTGCAGGGTACGACTGCTTTAATTTTTCGTGAACCTTTTCGAGTTGTTGACAGTACACGACCGTATTTATCGTCTGGTTACGCGGTAAAAGTTCATAGTGCACTATTCCGCCCACATTCCACCAAATACACAATAAAACCTTGTTTTTTCCCCTTTCGGAACTTCTCAAACCACTGTTGGCACATTCTGTCTGTACAACCCAAAAAATGCGCCCGAATTTGGCATTTTTCTACCTCCATTTTGAAGCACTTTTACGAACAAACGGCTAAACAGATTTGATAGTTGAGACCAGCATTCCCCGCTCTTTTTTACATGAAAACAACAAAGAGTGAGCCAATGATCTATGCCTAGGCGCCGGGGCGGGCGCCGTGAAAGCCGCGCAAGCGCCAATCCGAAAAGACTTTCTTGTAGACCCTATATAAGGAAAGAATAGAATGACGGGGACGAGAGAGGGACGAGAGCAATCAATCAAGTTGTTTTTGTTGCAACTTGACATTCATCTTACAGCTGTATTGGGCTCATCATGAACAGTCTAATAGTAGTCCATTAACGGCTGTCAGCTCAGCGTTCGCCGCCTCGAGTGTCACCACCAGCCGCTATCCTACCTGTGCCGCGACACACTGAACGGGGATTATCATATTCTCTGCTCTCGGCGTTCTCCACCGGCTACAGCCATAAACCATTCCTCATCGGATCTCTCGCGAATTGCTTTGCATCTCTATTCAGCTTTCTTCTGCTGCTTGAAGTGGCTGCTCCCGTCGCTGCTGAGAATCCGAGAGGAAGCGGCGCGCCGCCCAGGCCTTCAGCCTAGCTTTCATCTTGTTGGTATTCAGCCTTGCCGTAGCCAGCGGCGTTCAGAGTTGCCTATTAAAGTAATGCTTGCGCTTGGCGCGAGCAGGCCATCGCCGAACTCACCAATGTCATGTGTCTACATGTGTTTACATGTAGATATGTTGGCACCCTGTCGAACAGGCGTCCCACGGCTTACTCATCGTGCTAGTCTCACGATGATTGACGCCTGTGCGCTGTTACCTGTTTTAGACGAGGATTTTGGGCATGAGCGGACAAAAACTGAAGTCAGACGAAAAGCTTCCAGCAGTTTAGTCTGTCCAAAAACAGTTATCTTTATCGCCAAAAACGATACTCGCCAAAAAACTCAGTGGCATATATATATATATATGTATATATATATATATATATATATATATATATATATATATATATATTTATATATATATATATATATATATATATATATATATATACATATATATATATATATATATATATATATATATATATATATATATATTTATTTATTTATTTATTAACACCCGGGCTGGGTAAGTGTGTTTATGTTACATCACAGTTTTCCACACAACAATCGATCTAGCGTTTTGCCAGTTCTGCTATGGACCGAACCGCCGGACAAACCGCGGCGTGGTATTTATCACTTTTTTATATATATATATATATATATATATATATATATATATATATATATATATATATATATATATATATATATATATATATATATGTATTTTTTAACATTCGGACACTGTACCACCTTGCTGTTTTGTGTACACCACCAATCGGTTAGATCGCCAACGTGGGCTAGAATCACTTCGATAACGTCCCTTATGCATTTGCGACATTCCCTTGTTAGATGTCAACCGATAGATGCTGAACGAGACAATACTTTTGCCAGGAAATAATATGTCTCATACACATATGTCGATGAGACCACTACTAAGATTAGGCGGATAGAAAGTTAACTGCCTAGCCTGCCGAAAAATAATTACCATTATAGCAAGAACACGGTGTAAATATCTTGGAAGAAGTATATATATATATGTTCCCTTCAAAATACCTCCTGCCCACTGCAATGGACTGGTGCTATATTCTTTCCAACATTTCGCAAAATTTTAACGCGTCTTTTGGAATCGGGTTGAATTGCTCCTGCGATCGCTTCTTTATCTCCTCTATAGTTTCGAAACATTGTCCCTTCAATTTATTTATCCATGAACACAACAAAAAGTCGCACAAAACCAGATCCGGCAAATGGGGAGGCTGCGGAAATTTAGAAATCAATATTTTCATCAAATAAAAAACAGTCAATAGAACCTTAGTGGTGGATCTGCTCTATATGAATTTATTCGATAGACAGACTCTCTTTTTGGAAGCGCCACTGGAAGGATTGGGCCATGGTTTCGATGTCATAGCCAGATACCCATAACTAGACACATGTAATCACGCTGTAAACCAATTCAGGATCTTCTGCTACCTCCTGAGAGGGTTGAATTTGAATATTTTCCAAAGGGCGCTCATGTGTTAGAAATGCAATATGTTTGAAACGAACTTCGCTATCAGTCTTCTGTCGCATAAAAAAATGGTCAAGACTGTTACAACTGATCCATAAAATCTCTCAAATCCCTCAGTTATCTCTCCGCTAGTAATTCGGCGATTGTTGAGTACAATATCACGAACTTTTTCAGCGTTTTCTTCTGTTATTGACGTCAAAAACCTCCACGAATAGCGGCAATTATTGTTCTTTCCACGTCCGTCGCGAAATCGACGGTACCGGGTATACACGGTGCTTTGGGACACCGCTTGATTTCGCCAAACCTCGTCCCTCGCCGATCTGCCCTCGTATATAAACACATACCACTTGTTGTCGAACAGCGTCTTTAAAGCGGCTGCGGCATTGTTCCATTAGATGTCAGTCCAGAGCTGGTAAAGGTGTATTACTAAAACGTACCCGACAACCCCGGCTCACCCCACCCAAGTATGACTCCCTGGCTTACCACGTTGAATGTCGAGCGATTGACATTCTTAAGGAACTCCTTTATATATATATATATATATATAATATCCAACGGGACCTCTGTGGTGTGGAGCCTTTCCATTTTTGGAGACAACTCAGCGTGTATAGGCTATTAGAACCCACGGGCTCTTTACATCGTTTGTATAAGAATGGCTCGCAGACCAGAGCGCCCACCCCCAGCTCATATATATATATACATATATTTTTTTTTCTCGCGTTCGATTTGTCGAGAGCGGACGTGCTATCAAATCGCTCTTCAAAATTGGTCGAATTTAACAAGTTTGAGTGTCTTGTTTTCGGTGTTCTCTGCTACAGTGATTACCGGTACAACTGAGTTTCGAGTGCTGTGCTTTACAGGCCCCGAAGCGTGCTCAGGAGTCGTAACCTCCTTTAACGCACAGGGCTTACGTGTCCGTTCTGATAACAAACTTGCAGCTCATCTTTGTTTACATACGGCAACAGTCGTTGGTGCCTAATATATAGTAAGGCGTGCGGTGGTGGCAACAGACAACATAGCCGAGGTGGTAGCGCAGGCGTTCACCACCCTAACGGCCTCGGTTCGAAACCCGCACAGTGTGTGTTTTTTTTCCTCCCTCTTTTTATTGCTTTTTTTTATCTACGCTAGTGGGAGCGCACCAGTGAGTACAACTGTGTTAATTTAGTTGTTTCCTGCGAGAACTCTCTGCGGAAAGCTCCTAAGATGCCGCCCGGCAGTTCGGGAGGGCCGTCGCCTCCACCTACTTTGGATATAGCTCGCCTGCGACAGTGCGCGTCCTCCGTGCCGGCGTCCAACGAACATACACCAGAGGGAACGACCGAGAACGTCGAATCGACTTTGACAATGGATATGCATGTTCCATTTGAGACGAGCCCGGCACACAAGCCTAGCATTGGCGCCAAACGGAAAAAGCCAGCTTCGCCGCCAGAAAGCGAAGCCGAAACTCAGGAGAAGACATCGAATGATGGATTTGTGACGGTGACATCCCGAAGGGAAAAAAAGGCCCTTTCAAAAGAACAACGAAACCTGGAGAAACTTAAAGAAGATTTATCGAAGGAATCGGTGGGTGCGTTCAAAGTAATCATTAGAAGAAAAGAGACGACGGAAGGTGCTAAAACGGATTTCCCCGAGGGTTCACTTCTATCCATTTACAAACACATCTTTGCCTTGTCACCCAAATCAAAGATATCCGGGGACAGAAAGTCGATCATAGTGTGGCTTCCTGATATAGAATCCACCCAGAAGCTACTACCAGTCACCAACCTTGGAGACTTCGCGGTGTCGACTCACTGCCCGTCATTAACATCATTTCGGGCGAAAATTCAGGGAGTCCCAACTTGCCTTACAGAGGAAGAGATGTTAAAGGAATTAGCACCGCTTGGGGTCACCCATGTAAAACGCCTTACGCGGTTTCAGTCTGGGGTCCCTCTGGGTAAAGTAATTCTGTTGTTTGCCCAACAACCCCCCACATCAATATTCTTCGGATTTCAATCGCACCAAGTCGTGCTCGAACCCGACCAGCCTAGGTTGTGCCACAAATGCCTACGGCCGGGAGACTTCGCGGAACGGTGCACGCAACAGCAGGTCTGCAGAAAATGCGGCAATCCAGGCCACCTTGCCGCAAGTTGCACAAATCAAACGCGGTGTATCAACTGCCGGGGAGCTCACCAGTCCGGGTCGCCATCCTGCCCCCGTCTGATCTATCTCAATGAGAGAAACAGATTATTTCTCGAGGCTAGAACTCTGCAGCAGGTTTGAGTAACTTACCCGGCTGCTGAGATCACCAGCAGTCGGCCAAACCTCACATTGCAATCAGACACCGCGCCGCAACATCCAGGAGGGCCACCTACTTACGCCCACGTCGTCCGCGGTATTTCACAGTCGCCCGAGGACCCTGACCCGCAGCTGCTACTGCCTGCACCGAGGCCACTCCCCGCCAAGAAACCCAAGAAACGCTCAGGAAGATCCTACACAAACAAGGGGACGCTCGCCCCACGGCGCCGATTAACCCGTGCCGCGGTACGTCGAGCACCTAGACCCGCACGGCCTATTCTCGCCACGGCGAAGGCTGTAACACAATTGTCGCAAGTCGTGTCAGGGGGCGGTTCCGACCTGTTGGGTCAACTTAAGGCCTTAGTTGTGGTTTTAGGACCCCTCCTGCAGCTACTGCCAATGTTGAAGAGCCTTAATCATATAATGCAATAATGACGGAACAGGACGCCAGTAATATAGCCAGTGGCGGGCCAGGGTCATCGACTCACTCACAGCGAATAAATTGCCCACTATGTAACGGACAATACACAAGAAGAGGGCTTACGAGACATATAGCAGCCAAACACCCATCGGCCTCTTCAAACATAATTACACCCACGCCCACACCAATCGACAACAACACACAGCAACCCGCCCGCATCATCAAAGATATTCAAGGTGCAGCCAAGAAGTTGAAACTCGTAAGAATCGTCTCAAAACCGGTAAGGAAGCAGGTGGCGGAGGCCCTGACAAACGTCCTCTTAAGGGTCACAGCCGATAACAACGACAATACATGGTGTGCGCTCCTCTCGTTTGCGCCAGTGGTTCTCCGTCTGCCTCCTACCCGCAACGACACCCAATCACTCTCTGTTATAATCCGCCATAATTTACGTGAATTCTCCAACGGAGCGCGCCTATCCGAGATCATAACTCCGGTCCCCACACAAAAGCGTACTTTCACGAATAATCGCGTTCGCCAGACCGTTCTTAAGCTAACCGAGGGCGACGTATCTGGAGCCGCCAGGCTGATCGGATCGTCGGAGATCCTGGCTCCCAGCACGGATCACCTGACGGCCCTTTGCGAAAAACACCCTCCGGCCCCAGCAGACCTAGACTGGCCAGTCCCTCCCAGCCTTCCACTTCCTTGCACCACATCAGGAAAAGAAGTTGTAGCCGCGGTCAAGAGCTTTTCAAGGAGTTCCGCCGGGGGTCTTGACTTTATACGACCCCGACTGCTAATGGATTTACTATCTCCGACTCTGGGGGATACAGCCGGTCGGCTGGCGGGCAAAGGTTGTCGACTTACTTCTGTGGGGCGCCCCTCCATCGCAACTGCTGCCTATAATCTTTAGAGCGAGGCTTTTCGCCTTACAGAAGCAGGACGGGTCAGTGAGGCCGATTGCCTGCTCCTCCACCTTACGCAGGCTAGCCGCAAAGATTGCATGTAATCGGACCAGACTTAGGATTGGCGAGGAGACGGGTCCTCACCAGCTTGGCTTTGCCATACCAGCCGGGGCTGAGGCCGCGGTGCATGCCGCTCAGGCTTACATCGAATCACGCACGCTTCCTCGGGTCCTCGTGAAGCTTGATTTCAAGAATGCATTCAATACTGTAAGACGAGATCACCTCTTGAAGACGGTCGGGACACACTGCCCACAGCTGACGCACTACGTCAATCAAGCGTACCGCACCGCTTCTTACCTGGCCTTACAAGATGATCTTATAGCTTCGGCCACGGGGCTGCAACAGGGTGATCCTTTGGCCCCCCCTCTGTTTTGCCTGAGCATTAAAGAGCTAGTTGAATCTATTAAAAGCCCACTCAACATTTGGTATCTGGATGACGGCGTTCTGGGGGGCGATGTGGACGTGGTTGCCGACGACATCCGGCGCGTGCTTGATTTTCATGAGACCTCGGGTTTGGAGCTAAATCCCAGGAAATGCGAGATCTATGTTACATACGGCACAGGCCCCGGACCTTCGCATCCTTCAAGCGTTATTACCCGGATGTAAGGTTACTCACGACAATGAGTTGGAGCTTTTGGGAGTCCCCCTCCGACCGGAAGGACTCGCGCACGCACTTGAAAGATGGCAGAACAAGCTGCAGGACGTCGCAAACAACCTCGCGCCACTCGGCGCCCACCGTGCGCTCTTTTTACTTCGATCGTCGTTCTCAGCTACGAGGATCACCCACTTTCTTTGCGGAGCTGATCTAACAGGGCGGTTGGACGATCTGCGTCCATTAAACGAGTTAACTCTAAACGCCCTTGAGACTCTCCTTAATCTATCGCTGGCGCCTTCCGCTCGAAAACAGGCACAACTACCGATCTCAAAGGGGGGTCTGGGAGTCCCGGATCCGCTCGTATCTGCAGGGCCAGCGATAGTTTCCGCCTTTTTCCGATGCGAGAACAACGCCATCGCACTATTAGACGCAGCCAGCATCCGACAGTACAAGGAACACCAGAGACGCCTGTACGAGGAGCTAAAGATAGTTTGCAGGGACGCTCCGGAAAACCCTTTAAGCCAACATGACTGGAGCACATTCTTATACGACGAAGCGTATAGCGGCTTACTTGCGGGAGCTATCAACGACTCCACAAAGGCTCGCCTTCGGGCTCTAGCTGCTAAAGGATCTGGAGCCTGGCTACATGCACTTCCAAGTGCCCCACTGGGCACCCTCCTGGACGACGAAACAACCCGAATCGGGGTGGGTCTTCGTCTCGGATGTGACCTAGTCTCCCCTCATCAGTGTAAATGTGGCCACCCCGTAGACGAATTAGCCCATCACGGGTTATCGTGCATCATGAGTGCGGGACGTCGGGCCAGGCATGCCGGTATTAACGACACCTTCGGCCGAGCGCTTCGGTCAAATTCGGGTCAAAAAAAGCGCTTCGGTTTCCCTTGCATTCTAGAGCCCCAGGGCCTCTCCGTCGACGATGGCAAGCGCCCGGATGGGATGACTCTTACTCCCTTCAGTAGGGGCAGGATGCTTGTCTGGGATGCCACTGTCACCGACTCATTAGCACCTTCAATGGTCGGTGGCGAGGCGATTTCGGCAGGCCACGCCGGTAATCTAGCCGAAACGAGAAAGCTTGCAAAGTACGCCTCAATAGGTTACCCACATGAGTTTCAACCGCTAGCTTTCGAGACTTTGGTGGGACCAGGAAGCCTCACTCGCAAACTTCTTCACAGAGTCGGCACGCAGCTGAACCTCGCAACCGGAGACAAGAGATCCGCGGCTTTCTTGAGACAGCGCCTCGACCTCGAAGTCCAACACGGGAACGCGGCGTCCGTCCGCGGCACGCTGCTGAACTGGTCCCAACCCACTCTATATGAGATAGAGTAACATTCCCAGTGCACACGTTCTCGGGAGACAATTGTCGCTCCATTTGTATTCTTAATAAATTATATTATATTATATATATATATATATATATATATATATATATATATATATATATATATATAAATAGAGTAAGGATGAAATACATATATATAATCACACACCCTTTAGCAGAGGGGCTTTTTTGAGATCACAGAAGAAGGTTATCGCAAGTCGGCCTCCAGGCGGCGGGTTGTACATGGTTAAGCTTACGGACTAAGCGCCACGCAAACATTTTGTTAACGATCGCTTTCCTGGCAATTGTTTTGGCCTGGATATTGATTCTCGGGCGAGTGTTTGTAGCATTAATGTTAAAAAATCTCACTGCTTGCTCGGGCCGTTTACATATGCGAGTAAACGTGCGTATGTCAATTCTATCTAATATTTCAACAATATTGTCGCATTTAACATCGTTTTCTCTAATGTTACAACGATATGCAACACGTTTAACAAACTGTTTATGTTATACCGGCCAGTATCTTTTCATCACGAGAATAACCTAGATTCCACACAGGTGAGGCATATACCAAAATCGGGAGAACATATTGTTTATATAGTGTTACATAGAGAGAGGGTTGTTTGATCACAAAAGAACGCAGAATCCAGTTAATTATCCTCGTAGCCGACGTTGCTACTTCTAGAATATGAGGAGCATAGTTTAAATTGCATGCCGTTAACACACCTAGGTCTCTTATAGATATTTTTGCAGTTAACTCCTTAGTGCCTAATGTATATATATGTGCAGGATTGTTGTGGCCAAAGTGAAGGACAGCACACTTCTCCACCGACAGTTTAAGATCAAGTCCTTTGCACCATTCTGTAAATTTCTCCAGTGTTCCTTGGAAAGAAACAATATGATTTACATTATCTACAGGTGTATACATTTTTACATCGTCGGCATATATTTTTACCTGCACATGTTGAGGTATTATGTGTTTCATAGAGTCAGTATACAATATGTACATTAATGGCTCAAGTATGGAATCCTGGGGACCACCAGATGTGACTTCTGGCGTTGATGATAGGCAATTATTAACCCTAACTCTAAAAAGTCTATCCGACAGAAAAGCCCTAATCCAATTAACTATACGACGACCAATTGCGGCAGGAGTTTAAGCAGCTTTGAGTGTGTGGTGCTTTCGAAGGCAGATTTAAAATCGAAGTACACACAGTCAAATGCTCTTCCATAATTAAAAGAAGACACCAGTCATATTGGGTCTCGAGCAGTTGCAAGAGCGTCGGGTGATAGAACCGCACGATATGGTGAATGTAATCATTTGGTGATCGCTGGCTATTGGCGGTACTGATACAGAAATGTTATCAACTAAGTCATAATTTGCCAGGACGACGTCCAGTAAGTTCTGTCCACGAGTGGGAGCAGCGACAAGTTGCTTCAGGCCAGATTCACAACAAAACTGAAGAAATCTGTCCTGAATTGAGAGTGCACTGTTAGTCGATTCTTCGGTTTGTCGTGATGATGTTACAATACACCAACCAGACCAGTTTATCTTAGGTTGATTTAGATCGCCGGAGAGAACAACGCTTATGTCGCCAGCTACGGTGTTCTGTAGATCAGCAATCAGATTCTCTAATCTTTTCCGTCCGCTCAAGATGCGAGCCGGTCGGACTGAGATATGTACAGACAAGTCGTACTCTTTTTTCTACCAGTAATAAATCTGCCGCAATTAATTCAGAGGAAATGTTGCTTAGGTTGACCTCAGCGCAGATAAGCTTAGAATTCACTAGCAGTGCAACGCCTCTACCTGTAGGTCCAACACGGTCCTTACGGAAGACTTCGTATCTTCCACAGGCAGCCAACTCAGCAGACGTTATCCTGTCGGTTAGCCAAGTCTCAGTAATGAACGCAATATCAGTCTTATCAGTTTCCATAAACGCATGCAGACAATCGATAGCTCCAGGTTTGGCTAGTGATCGGGCGTTTATAGATATGCATTTGAGTTAATTATTTACTTCACAATTCGGTGCCGTATTTGAGTTCCATTGCATGTCCGTTACCAGGGTTGATGACCGCCGATGTGCCTCGTTCAGTCATTGGTGTGGGTGCATCTCCATCACATCAGACTCTCTCAGACGTCCATTAAAGATTTTGACTACGGCACCTTCATTCCACACCTCTCATAAATATATATATTTATATATGGTGGAACAGAAACGAACTGAAAACGAACTCTATTTTAAAAATCAATCTAAACCATGGACAACTTAACGAATTTTGTTTAGTTGAAAAATACTCTCCCTTGTTAGGCAATGCCTAACAACCTATCCTTATATCAGACTACCGATTCCCATGGCAAAGAATTCTAGTTTCTGCATTCCGAGCACGTGTGTTTTTACGGCTTCTGGCGAAGTGGATTTCTTTCTTTCTTAATCGTTTTTTATAAATGTGAGCCCGTTTTCTCAAGAACCGACTATCAATAACGGCACCAGAGACAGCATTAAAAAAAAAACAGGTAAAATATACCAATGCCGTCCCAAATATCACTATATAAACACAAGCTGTTTCAATGTATCATCGCAACGAGACAATTATTTGGCCGTTTGGTGCGGCGCTACCTGTAAGAGCGAGCGAGAGAGAGAGAGAAAGAGAGTTCCGCATATGTTAGTGTATGCGTCTTAGTCTAGCCTATTATATTTTTATATTATTTGGCCAGAGAAGTTCCTACTGTTTGTTTACTCCCGTACAAAGAGAGCGAGACAGAGAAAGAGAAAGAAGGGCATGTTAGGCAGTCGAAGCTGATGGAGCTCGCCTTTTCACCCGTACATATTTTGTGTCTCATCTCCTTCTTTTTCTTCTTCCTTTTCTTCATCTCTGTCTGAGCGAACAAAGATCCTCGGATAGTTCGACCTAGACGTTTGTCTGTATGTATGTATCTAGTATGGTACCTAGGGACGTGTTTGTAACTACGTTCTCATGCTACCTTCGCCGAATAGATTCTTCCTTTTTTCTACACGATCGTGTTTCGGTGTGATGACGATGGCACCGATGCTGAAGAGTGCGACGAGCTTGTTTGCCCCACCGTGGACCGACACTTGGGTTCGCATAGTGTATATATATATATATATATATATATATATATATATATATATGTGTGTTTACGTGTGCATGTGTATATTGGCTATGTAAGCATATGCCCTTCTGAGCGCCGCTGCCCTTGACGCAGCGCTCATCAACCTGTTCACGCCTCATCTATATTGGCCCGTCTTCTGTTATCGCCGGCTGAATGAGTGAACGGTTAAAGTCAGTTCTATGCAGCGGGTATGTTTGTTGTTGTTGCTGTTGCTGCTGCTGACGAAGGCGTCGATGCCGCTTATGCTGTTGTTGTTGCTGGTGGTGGTCTTATTGTTGTTGTTGTTGTTGTTGTTGTTCTTCATATCTTCTTCAGCTCTCGTTTTCTTCGGCTAACAGGCTATCATCGGTCAGCCGGCCAACCAACCAACGAGCCTGCCATCCAGTGGCTACTTTGGCCGGACGCCAATCAAAGATGCAGTTCGAGCAGAAGCAGATGACCGACCACCTATCATTTCTCCTAGGTTACCCCTTGTTTCGCCTTTTCTTTGTGTTGCCTTCGTACGTCCAAACTGTTTCTGCTGCTGTTGATGCTGCTACTGCAGCCGGAGCTCGCCTAAGGCTCCTCGAAGTCTATGCTTCTCTATCACTGCGAATCGAATGCCGTTGACCGTCTTGACTTTTCCTGTCGTCTTCTGCTCCTCGTCCTTCTCCGCGTTCTCTTTTTTTCGTCTTCGCCGTCTTCTCACTGCTCTTCTGCTGGTCCGTGTTGTTGTTGTCGCTGTTGTTATTGTTGTTGTTGTTGTTGTTTCTGTTGTTGTTGTTGTTGTTGTTGTTGTTGTTGTTGCTGTTGTTGTTTGATTTGATGATCCGGGTCTCATCTAGCTTGTATGAATGAAGAAAACAAGAAAAAACAATCTGCTTACCTGCCTATCTACGCCGCGAGAGTACGAAGTGATCTCGGACCGACGACGGATTGACGGACAGACATAAAAAATATATATATATATATATATAATAGGCTAGCCTCTGCCTGTCCGTATCAGCTGACCTGTGCACGTGCGTGCATACGTGTACGCAAATACGTGCATACGTGCCTATCTACCACATCAGTGTCGTCATCAGCATCCTCAACACCGTGCTGAAATGTCACTGTGTTGTTGTTGTTCTGTTTTGACGAAACCAACCAGCCAACGATCTACGTTCTGCCCTCAACGGGGGCGGCAACGGTAGTAGCAGCAGCAACGGCAATGAAGACGGCGTGGTAAGACGGGCAGCAAACATTCATACAACAACAACAACAAGAGCAACAGCAGCAACAACAACACTAGAAGCAGCAGCAACAACAACACTAGAAGCAGCAGCAACAACAACAACAACAACGATTACAACAACAGCGGCTGACTTTCGGTGATGACGTTCGCCGTCACCACGCTCATTTGCAGCAGCAGCAGCAGCAGAAGAATCAACCCCCCCCCCACCTAAACGTCGTCAGCATCACCATTATCATCATGAAATGCCTAGCTGTACAGGATGGATGGAAGCTCTTCACGCCGGCCCTACGATCGTTATACGAGTAGCGGCACCGGCACTATACGGTAAATCAGCATCATCATCATCACCGCGGCCATCATCATCATCATCATCAACAACATCACTATCAGCGTCAACATTAGGAGCAGCAGCAGCAACAGGCGCAACATGAGCAGCTATCCATGATGTGAATTGCGGTTGGCAGTAGCCTGCGGGCGGCAACTCCATGAGCCAGTCAGGCCCGCTTATATTCCGTATACGTATATACGTACATATATAGATGCCTGTATGTATGTATGTGTGGTATGCACGTGTATATGTATGTGTGATACGCACGTATAGATGTATGTGCGATATGCACGTATATATGTATGTGTGACATGCACGTATATATGTATGTGCGATATGCACGTATATATGTAAGTATATTTACGCATATATGTATGTACATGCACGTATATAGGTATGTACATGCACGCATATGTGTATATGTGATATGCACGTATATATGTATGTATATGCACGTATATATGTATGTATATGCACGTATATGTGCGTATTTGTTCCGCCGCAGCCGATGATGCTGCTGCCACTGTTGTTGTTGTTGTTGTTGCTAATGCTGTGTTCTCGAATATGCTGCGCGTCTCGTTAACGCTGGCTGACGCTCTAAGTGACGAAGTGGTGGTGGCGGCTCGAGCGACAACGGCACTTTCGTTGCCCACGGCCGCCGCCGCCGCCGCCGTCTTTACTGGCTACTCACGATGGAGTGGAGATGCTGACGATGACGGTGTTAGTGTCAGTGGTCGTGGTGGTGGTGGTGTAAACCCTACGTACTTCGGTTGGATTCTCCCTTTTTCTCTCGTGCGGTGTTCGGTTCGTAGTGTATCAAGCAGCGAGTGACTGGCTGGCTGGCTGAGCCGATTGACCGGCCGACTGGCCGTATTCTAAAGATGATGAGAAAATACTGCTGCTTTTGCTACAGCTCGACGTTGTCCGTTGTCGATCGCTGTTCTTCGTCGTCGTAGCATTCGTCGTTCCGTCTTCGCTCTCTGTCTCACGTGCGCGGGACTCTGTGACTGTGAGTAGACTTCGTGTAGATGAAGCCAGTGAGTAGGTGAGTGAGTGCGTGATAGAGTGAGTGATTGAGCGTAAGTGTTAGTGTTAATGTGTGTACGTCTGCAGGCTTTTCTGTGCGAGAGAGAGAGAGAGGGGAGAGAGAGAGAGAAGGAGGGGGTGCAAGAGTGTGTCTACACTCTCATACAGAACCACACTCGGGCACAGTATGTTAACGACGACAGCGGTGGCGGCGAGTTAACGAAGGATCGAACGGGCGAGCAACAGAGGAACGGCATAGGGAAGAAAAGAAGGGAGATTGTGTGTGCCTGTAGGAGAGAGAGTCACTGGGAGACGACGAAACCGAACGAATGTGAGAGACACATCCAGAAAGAACAATCGCGCGCCCGAGAGAGAGAGAGAGAGAGAGAGCGACAGCGATGAGAGAGATGCAAGAGCAAGGACATAGAGAGCGAAACGGAGAAAAAGCGGGCGAAAAGGATAAGCAGAACGAGAGACAGCAAAAGAAAGCAAAACGATAGAATGAGAGATACATGAGCAGAGGTAATAACAGGTACAGAGAGAAAGCGAGCGAGCGAGAGAGAGAGAGAGAGTGCACCACCACGCTCGCCGCGCTCACTCGCCGTAGATTTTTTCATGATGCTGCCGTCGTATCGTGTTTACCGGCGAGCCTTCGCAGACCGCGACCAGGTGGCGCTGCGAGCGTCGCGTCGACGAGATCGCTGATTGGCGCGGAGCGGCGGTGGGGCCTCCCCTTTCGGAGGGCGCCCGGCGGCACCGGCCTCTCGACCCGGTCCGTTCGTCCGTCCGTCTGTACGTCCGTACGTTGGTCGGTCGCTTGGTCGCTCGCTCGATTAGTTGATCTCACCGCGAACGAGCACGGGCCGAAACGACCAGTGAGGGGTTCGTAAGTAGTCGTACATGCTGCTCCTCGCTCGTACTGCTGGCGCGAGTACTGCCTAGCCCACAGTTGTTACTACGACACTACTACTACTACTACTACTACGAGAGAGAAAGGAAGACGACGACAGTGATTAAACTAGCAGCTGCTGCCGCTGTACTAGTATCGACAAAGTATTGACAAGTACCGCCACAACCACTACATTACACTACTACTCTATTCTACACCAAGTACTAATTCGACTTTGGTGTACCTACCTGTTGATTGACTGTGTACTGTATGGCGCTGTTTCGCTTGTGCTGTTTGTTAACGGTGAACGGTGGAACGGAACGAGAAACAGAGGACCGTACAGAGAAAGGAAGCTAGTCTGAGGATACGTTTATCTACCTGCGACCACTAGCTGCAACAGCAGCAGCAGCAGCAGAAGAAGCAGAAAAAACAGCAACGGCACGCAAATTGATCGCCAATGCATAAAGACAACAAAAAAAAACAAGTAGAAACGCATCGGTGCGATCAACACGTTGATGTGTGTGTGTGTAGTACTTGCCAAAGTTCCAAGTAAAACTACCACATCAACGACGACAACGACGACGAATACCGACAACCAGAAGTATCGCTTTCTACTAGCGAAATTTTCGCTACGTTTTGGCTTCTGCTGGTGCTGGGACTGTATCTTCATCTTCCGTCTCTGCCTTTCATAGATTGTAGTGACATCGTCATCATCATTGACCAAGGCAGAACAACGACGACAACCACAGCAACAATAACAAAAAAGTTAAAGTCACAAAACGACGGCATGCTGTTAGCAATGCAAGTCGCGCGCGCGCGAACACACGACACTGCAGCCCATACGTCGAATGAATGAGGATGCAGGACACTTGTTTTCGGCGCTTGTTTTCGTGTCGTTTGATCTGACTCAAAAACCTCACTAGTGTTCTTCTGTCTGTCTCCTATGTCTGTTATACTGTTTGTTTGACTCACTGAATGTTTGTCACTGCCTGTCTGTTCCTCGCTCGAGCAGTGTAGCTCGCGCCCACTCCCTCTCCACAGTGAAGTTTTCGAACGAAGTCGCTCAATTCGTCGTTTCGAACGAAGTCGCTCGAGTGTCCGTGCGGACGTTCGTTCGGTCGCGCCAGATCTTGTCGTGCCGCGCCAACAACATCGATCGCACCAAACGGTACGCGTGCAGCGGTGGAGTGCAGTGGTGATCAGGGGATGATGGAGAGATAACACGAAACACAGACAGGTACAGACCAGATCCAGCCAGTACCGCCCGATGGTGGCGAAGGTGATTATGTTGTTGGTGGTGGTGGTGATGATGCTGCAAGTGTCATCAATGAGGTGAGAGCATCGTTTGCCAGAATCAGCACGTTGATCGGCGGCCCACGATAACCTCATTGGACACACAAAACAGCGCGTTGGCTGTCAGACTTCGGCTGCGTGCCGAATATCGAAGTGTTCGCATGCAGCATGCATGCATGCATGCGTTCATACATACACAATCGTGCGCCGTAAGTGAGCGGAAGTAAGGGAGGAGGCGACGGAGAGAGATAAAGAGAGACAATCAGTGTACGTGCGTGAAAATGTGAAAGCCATCTGCGCGCCAAACTGGAATTATATGGTGGCGCTGGCCACAGCTGTGCAGCACCAGCAACAACAACAACAAACACAATCGCAAAGCAACAGCAAGATCAGCAGCAGCAACAACAACCTCAATAACGACGACAACAACAAAAACAGCAACAATAACAACAAGGTAACATCAGCTGGCTGTTGTGTATATCGTCGGACTGACCTGTCTCGGCTTGCGGCAGTTGAACACTTGTTGTTGTTGTTGTTGTTAGCGTTGTTGATCTGGTCTCGGAGAGAGCAGATCTCGAAGGTCCGACATGCTGATGACCACTACGACGATGAGTCGAAGTTCGTGTTCCTGGCGTCGAGGCGATGATGGCCGCCACCTTCGTCACCAACCACCTCACCATGTCCTGCGTCATTGCTTGAGCTGTTTTTCGCTCACGACTACTGCTGCTTGGTGATGCAGGTGTATCCTGGTTGTTGTTGTTGTCGTTGTCGTCGTCCTGGTCCATCCTGGTGCACGCTCCGAGAGCCCACTAGAAGAACATCGACGGCGAATTGTGCCGACAACAGGTTGATGCTGCCGGCGATGATCGA
Source organism: Dermanyssus gallinae (assembly GCA_003439945.1). NCBI lineage: Eukaryota > Metazoa > Arthropoda > Arachnida > Mesostigmata > Dermanyssidae > Dermanyssus > Dermanyssus gallinae. The sequence continues at coordinate 256,863 of QVRM01005186.1, forward strand.
TGTGTTGTTGTGCTGTGTTGATGTTGCGCCGCTCAAACTCGCGCTGGTGGACGGATTGCTTCGACGGGACCGAAAAGTGCTGCAATTTCCTGCAGCCGCAGCTGTTGTCGCTGGTCGCGGTGGTGATCCTGGTGGCGGCGACTGTCCTGCAGCCAGCAGCACATAGTCCATCATCATCATAACATTGTTGCCACTTTGTGTGTTTATTTGCCTGTATCCGTGTCTATTGTCTGTTTAGTACGACGATACAGATGCGTTCGATTATTATTACTATTTGTATTATTATTCTTATAGGCCGGCCGCTTGGTGGCCGTGAGTGCATGTGAATTGGGGGAACCGGGCGCGTCTGTGAGAGTGAGTATGAATGATGTCTGAAGTTGTGCGTGATTGTGTCAGTGAGAGTGTTCGCGAACGAGCGAGGCTGTGATGAACGTGTAGACGGCGCGCGTCTTCGCTATGTACCGCCACCACAACCACCACCATCGCTACGATTATCGGCTGTGTTCTAAAATCTGTTAATCATCGGCAATTACGGTCGTATTGCTTAGACCAACGGCAATACGAAATATATAACATACACGATACAATAGAAGCTCCAAAAAAGAACAACAGCAACAACAACAAATACAGCAACAACGACCACAATCATTACGGTTCGGCATCTTTCTACAATTAGCCAAATCAATAACCACAACAACAACGACAGCAGCACCAGCGACCTCAACAACAACAACAAAGATGTTTCTAATCATAAAGTAGTGTATCTGTGTGTGTAAACGAAGGAGAATGGTGCATAAAAAGAGGAGCACTGAATTGGCGCGCTTTTAGCTTGCTTAATTCGCTTGAAGTTGAGTGGGCAGTTCGTCAGTGTTGCAGTAATGGTCGTGTTGCTGCAGTTGTACTTCGCGACAGTGCCTTCCTCCTCGTCAACCAGTCGATCGATCATGTCGAATGTCACAATATTGATGATGATCTTCACCGCTATGATGTCACCGCTGGGTGTCGAGCGCCGTTAATAGCAGTTAACGTCGTGTGACAACAACAACAACAACTTTCACGGATGTCATCGCTCTCACGTGTTCGAACTCCACCAGAACTGCTGCTGCTGCTGTTGTTGTTTTTGTTGCTGCTGTTACGGTGGTTGTTGTTACCTGGCAGTTTCGTTAACGTGTCGAAACTAATTAACTCATTGCTAATTGGCAACTGTTGATACAAGTCATTGTTGACAGCTGTTAATAGCTCTGTTTGTTGCTGAAGGTTTTACGTTTTGTCGTGTTGCTGTTGTTGTCGTTGTTCTTAATGTAGTCGCCGTCGTCGTGGTTTCTTGCGTATACGATAGAAATGATGTCTCGACCTCTCGAGATCTCTACGGATCAATATTTCGGCTCAAATCAATATTACTGATGACGAAACAGTGTCGAGATGGTGGCTCTATAACAAACTTCGACTACTACTACTACTACTACTACTGGCTTCTCTCTGCTGAGACCGAAAACCGAAGAACCGCTGAGTGAGTCAGTAAGACCGAGAGAGAGTGCAAGAAACCAATCGACATCGGTTGGAACGCGAGTAGATCCAGTATAGAGATCCTCTCGTCGAAATTGCCGCCGTTCTCTCGTTGTTGTTGTTGTTTTACACATGGTTTTCTCCGGCCTAGATTTGTGATGAAGGAGACTCGCAAACAGACTCGTTTGAATGCCTCGAATGCCATATACGCCGGACCTACTGAACAAACGGAGTTCACCAAGTAAACTAGTCCCCTAGGCTCTGTGCGGATGCCGTGCTTTTCGAAAGGACACCGTTATCATCATCATCGTTGTTGTTCTCATTGTTGTAAACAGTTCTCACATGGTTCTTACATCATCGTCGTCGTCAACCTCAGCATCAACAGCAACCTCATCCTCAGCATCATCAACATCGACCTCATCATCATCATCATCTTCAGCATAGCTGTGGTGGAAGTGAAGTGTGCTGTCGCCGATCGCTGCCTGCAGCAACTGCGTGGTGGCGGTGACGGTGACGGCGGCGGTACTGATATCGTGCATCGTCGTTATTAGAGAGTGTGCGTGTCCGTGTTAGGTAATTCGTGGTGTGCGTGTCTCTGTCTCTCTGTGAGCTATTTTTGTGTGGACACGGAGATCAGAAGGCCAACGTGATTGGCCGACCACCGACGCCTAGCCACGTCTCATCGTCGAGTAACGTTCGGACATGCCTTCGGCGAGCGAAGCGAACACCTCCGGAGGCGATGACATTCTTGCGTCTTCGGACGAGATCAAGGTGTTCAAGGATGAGGGCGAAGATGAAGAACGATCCGAAAACCTCACCGATCTCAAGTCTAGTCTCATCAACGAAGGCGTATGTATTCGTCGTCGTCGTCGTCATAGCAGTTGCAATAGTAGTAATAGTAGCTAAAGATCTTTTTTCTAACGCTCATTAGCAAAGCGACCAGAGCCTGTTTTATCTTTCTAGCAGCAGTCTGAATAATTTTCCTTTAGTTGGAAATGCTTACAAGGAAAGCTTCAATCGCATGTGTTTAAGCAGGTTTTGTTTTAAATACATTTGAGACGTAAAAACATACGCCGACGTTTATCGCGTGAAAAACTCGCAAAGACAAACACTTTATATATATGTGACTTTATATATATATATATATGCAGTCGCAAATGTGGAATTACTAGTTTCAGCAGGATATGTATTAACTAGAATACTTAAAGGTCGAGTCATATAGCAGAGTAAAACACAAAACCACGTTTGATTTAGCGATTTTCTTTGTTGCGTTACGAATGTTGTCGTACGTTTTCACTTCTAAAATGGTTTCTGTTTCAAAACTCGATTAACTACACGCAATTGAAGCTTCTTTTGCGATTAGCAATTAGCGGATCGTTTTTGCACAGTAGCATAGACCCGCCTCAATATGTGAATGCCGCGTCTTGCAAGCCGAAGCCGAACGGCATTGCACACCGAGTGCAACCAACCCCTGACTTTCCCCTGCGATGTGTATATGTTTGTTCGAGTTGCTCCGAGAAAGACGAGCGTGGTTGTGTGCACGAATGAAATCTGAATTGAGCCGCCGCCGACGCCTCCAGTCTTTATCGGAGATGTGTGCCGCCACAATCCGGCGCCGAACGACATTCTCTCGGTAGCAGACTGGCCGTTGCGTCTGAGTAAGCAAGCGACCAGATCTTGATTGCCGCCTGTCGAAGGCGAAAGTCATCAGTCATCCCCACTTTGAACGCTCAATCGCAATGGATGAAAGTTACGCAGAATTTGTCACTGATATCAGTGACGTGTACGCGCTACTAAAGGCACAGTAGTCAGGCCATTAATTCGCGCCCCCGAGATCGCAGCGTGTGCAGATCTGTCAAGATTTTCGTCTTTCCCCCGCCGCCGCGATCCCAACCGGACCGGACCATTAATTTTGAATAGAAAGGATTTTTCAAAACGGTAAAAATGTTCGTCTTTCCCCCGCCGCGACACCACCCGGATCAGTACTGTCCGAACATAAGTTCGCGATGATTTCGACAACACGTACACCTCTTATTGACCTCTTGTTGTTGATTTTGTTGTTGTCGTTGTCGTCTGGGACGCTTTTAATTTCGAATAAGAAGGATCTTTCAACACGACTATATTTATATATATATATATATATATATATATATATACATTGGCATCGTTATTTTCATTTTGCTTGCTTGCTTCTCTCGCCCGCTCATGCGCATTTAGCCAACTCTGCGCTCTTTTGCTATCTGGCCAACGTGTGTCATTTGTTCTTTCTGTTTGGCACTCGCCCGCTCTCAGCCAACTCAAGTGACGATTGTTGTGCCGTTGTCGTCGTCGCGGTCTCTCTGCCGTGCCATGCCATGCCATGTCAACTACTATTGCTGCCACTACTACTACTACTACTACTACTACTACTGGTACTGGTACGAATACTCAACCGATATCTTTCGGTCGATCGTCGAGTACGGTTCGGCACGGTGGTCGACGTCGTCGAGTACGACGTCGTCGTCGTCGTTGGTCCCATTGCTCGATAATGGCCACTCACTGCTGCTTTGCGTGCGTTGCCGTCTATCCCGTCTGTCGCGTCCTGACCTGTACTGTCCTAGCCAGCCAGCCAGCCAGCCACCCAACCGACCAACCGCTCGGCGTACGAACAATGGTTCGAGGTGGTTGGTGCTCGGTAACCAACCGGCACACACTTGCAAAAATGGCCAACAACAACAGCAACAGTGACAATGGCAGCAGCAACAACAACAACAACAACAGCAGCAATCCAACCATCATATCGCGTCGTGGAGTAGGCTATAGTAGAGCGGGCGGTATAGGACGAGCGGAACCGACTCGTTACTGCTGCTGTTGCAGTGGCCGTCGCAGACGACGAGATCCCCGCTATCAGCCAGTCTCCTTTGATTGTCGTGAATCCTTATCGATATGGTGACGTTGTTGCCGTTGTTGTTGTCCCGGCTGCTGTTGCTGTTGTTGTTGCTGCTGCTATTGTTTATGTCGTCGTCGTCGTCGTTGTTGTTGTTGTTGCCGTTGTTGTTGTGCATGTCCGTGTTCCGTTATTGTCGCCCTGTCAACTGGCGATGCTACACGCTATTGTTGCTATTGGCACCCCGTCAAACTTTACTAGACGAATAGTGCGAAGGCGCGGCCCGCCGGCCGGCCGCAAAGTGGTTAGAGCCACTGGTAGGTCTCTACTACTTCTACTACGACTACTACTACTACTACTATGAATATACGACAATACAGCCAGTCTTGGCTGCCTTTGGTGGAGCGCTCGAACTAACAGCTCACGTTGTCGACGACAGCGGCAGCGGCGGGGGGAACTACACGTAGTTAGCAACCGAACGGCCGTAACGGACCGCTTTCGAAACAAAACCGGGGGAGCAGCAGAACCTGTTGAGTCTGATCAACTCAGAAAATCGATCGACTATTTGGTTCATCTTCAACAGAGCCAAAGCTTGTTCCGTTTGCTCAGGTACATTTGTCACCTAATTTTTGGAGCTGGGGGGGAGGGGGGGGGGGGTATTTTCTGGGAGACATTATGACCATTTTGCTTGTGAGTCCCCAGTTGCGGGAAGCGCAAACAAGGGGATACTTTTCCTTTCCGATGAACTGATCCGTCCACTGTCTAGAAAAGAGTCTTGCCACCTTGTTAGCGTGCTACACAGAAGAAAGTGCGATATTTGCGATCTGTTGAAATGTCACTTAGCTTGAAGTTCATTTTGGATAATGTCGGAACGTATATCCGCTATAGCTGGCAGTTATCAATGTCGCCGTCGGAATAAAGAATTGCCGTTTTATTATTGTTGTTGTTTGCTTTTCGTATTATTGTTGTTTTCGCTTTCTTTATTTTATTTTGTTTCTGTCATTGGTATTGTTTGTAGCCTTTATTGTTTTACATTTAGTTTATTTGTTTAGATGCTTTCATTGCTATTGGTATTTTGTTATTATTGTCGTTGTCGTCTTCGTCGTTATTATGGTGGCTCGCAAAAGTAAGTTGGGGTACAATCGTCAAACGAGATAAACAGATCTGTTATAGCAAACACCAATTCGAAAGCCTCGTTGTTTTTATGCCGGTTAGCTGCACTATAACTAAGCTCGAGACTATCTCTATCTATCTCAATGTCTCTCCCTGTTTCTCGCGTTCTCTCAAGATCCACACCGACCGGTTACTATAGTACGACCTTGCCTGCTTGCCCCAGTCAGTACTCGCATTGACGTCGTCAAGTAATCATCTTCACGCGATGTGAAGCGAGAAAGAAAGATTGAGAGAAAAAGAAAAAGCGAGAGGGGGAGTGTTTGAACACTAAATTAACACAAGCTGGGTTGTTTCCTCGTCGTCGTCGTCGTTGTTTTTTAGTGTCTTTCTACGGCAGCTTACGGTCGCCACCAGCATCGCCTTCTCTTTTCCTTCACGGACAGCAAAGTGGCAGCGGTTGCAGCAGCAACAGAACCACCATAACCAGTACCAGAACTATTCTTGTTGTTGTTGTTGTTGTTGATGATGTTGTCGATGTTGTTGTTATTGCCGCGTCTGGCGTGATCTTGGTCTCTGGCTTCTGCTGGACTGTTTGAATCTCTCGATGTTCACCTTCAGCATCACCATGGCCGCCATCATCACCACCATCATCGTCTTGTTTTTCTTCTTTGGCTCCCGACGGCGACGAAGCTCCTATCGTCGTCGTCGTCGTTGTTGTTGATGATGATGTTGTTGTTGTTGTTGTTGTGGTCCTCGACTCTGGCGCTGCCGCCGCCGCATACGTTGAATCAGCAGCAAGAGCACCAGCGCCAGAATCACCACCGGCCAACAGTCGCCGAAGAAGCAGCAACAACAACAACAAGAGCAGCGGCGGCAACGGCAGCAGCAACAGCAAACCAAGAAAAAAAGAGAAAGAGGACCGAGGCAGAAGACCGACTCGTACTCAAGCCTACGCCGCAGAGAGCCTTACTTGCCCGTAGCCCCTGCTTGACTGCCTCATTGTCAGCACAGCTAGCAGTCGTTCGGTCGGGGGATCGATCGATCCTTGCTCCCGTTGGGCTATTCCTCCCTCGGTGGTGTCGTCCGTAGGTCGTGGTTCGTCGACCATAGTCGGTCTGTAGGTCCGCATCTCGCGAAGGTCTGCGCGGCCGCCATGGTACTTGTACGACGAAGGCGACGACGACGACAACCGCTGGGGGGAGGCTGCCCGCTCCGCGGGTCTTGGACCTCCGAGGAACAGGAAGAAGGGGGGGGGGGAGGAGGTGGAGGAGGAGCAGGGGGTCGAGGATGACAGAAGAGGGCGACAACAACAGCAACAGCAACAACAACAACAACACCAATAGCAGCAGTGACAGCAACAACACACAACAATAATAATACCAACAACACACGACAATAACAACAACAACAGCGACGACGACCACAGAATCTACAGTCTGGCTGGTGCCGATCTGACTCTCACTGCTGAGTGTTGCTGGTTATGGTCGTCTGTCTCTCGATTGAGCCTTTCTTCGCTCTTCTTTAAAAATAGAGAAGAGCTAGAGAAAGAGAGCGCCAAGTAAAGATAGTAAAGTCAGACGGCGCCTGGCTTTATTATGATGGGCCGCCGAAGCAGAAGCTGCACGACAGATACCACGACGACCACGATGCCGGCTGACTGTGAGTGGTTACGACAACGAGGCCAACGAATGCTATCCATGACTACTATAACTAACCAAACTACTACTATTACTACTACTGTTAGAACTACGACAACCCCCGATGCTGCTGCTCTGCTCAGGTCATGTCTGAGAGAGAGAGAGAGAGAGAGAGAGAGAGCGTCAGAGCGAGCTATCTGTTGTTGCTGAACATGTCGGACGGAGTTGACTTTCCTGCCGGTTGGTGGCAACATTCGGTCTGCCCACAACATCGGCTGGCTGCTGCAGGAGCCCCCCCCCCCCCAACAGCAAAAACAGCGGAGAGCAACTCTAGAGCACCGCTGCGCGGTGGTCGATAAAGTCCGCCCCGGGGGACAGCGACCATGGCTGTAGAAGAAGCACAAGAGGAAGAACTCAAGAAAACAGAACGACGGAGGTACAACAACCCCACGGGGGCGGCGGCTCGTGCTGCTGCTGATGCGACGGCCCGTTTCGCAGCTAGTAAACACTAACACTAAAACAACGCTCGGTGCTAGCGGTATTTTGTTGCTGTTACCGCTGTATTGTTGCTTTTGTTGTTGTTCTTGTCGTTGTTCTGTCGGTTGTCGTTGCTGTTGTTTTTGTTGTCATTTGGTTGCTTAAGTTGTCATTGTTGTTACAATGATGCCGATGGCTGTTGTCACTGAGGGATCTGGCACAGCAGAGTGCTCTACGACTGAGCACTAGTCAGTAACCGTTATGCAATCTCTAAACAGTAGAAGTCTGGAGAACTACCTGACAAAACGAATCGGCACGTCGAAGCACTTTATCGAGTCCTTATGCCATAATTCACTCTGTCTTTGCAGTACGTTAGGCAATGGGTTAACCTCTGTTTAGTGTACAGCATTCTCTGTATATATATATATATATATATATGAAATGAGACTCAAGACCATCACGATTTATCGCTGCTATACGTTTTATTTTCATTGTACATGGGTGGGTATGATGTTTCTTTTCCCAGTCTTTCACCACGCTTGCGGTAGCTTGCTCTATCATGCTTTCTGCTAGCAGCAACATTACGGCCAAAGCGAGTAAGATCAAGAATTGGAAAGAGAGAGAGAGAGAGAGACCAGTGGTAGCATTCTTAAGGAGCCTCGTTCAAGTGGGAAGCCTGTATCATTCGGTCGAACGGTAGTAACTGCTGCTGCTGCTGATGCGATCTGTTCCTGCACCAATCACCAATCTATCATCATAAATCTATTGACCCACCAATCCATCATCAATCGATGACCGACCAATTGGTCATCATCGATTGGTCAAGTCTTTGAATCGTCAACGACCGTCAACATAGGCAGCATCGGAAAGAACAAAATCGTGTCGTCTCGAATCGAATCGTTTACAACACGTGTTTACACGCACACACACACAAACACACGTAGACACGACACATAGGTACACATCTACTCTCACATTTAGGTCTGTATACAAACACAGACGCGTGATAGCAGCGACACCACACCGGTCGGTGGGCACCCGGCATAGACGAGGAAAAACCGCACCACCAGCCACGTAGACAATGTGCAAGTAACGCACGTATACGGATATATATATATATATATATATATATATATGTATAAATCTATTGGTCTGCGCTGCCTATCGGACTCGTTGGTCGTAGTCGCTCGTCGAGTACACCCACTCAACAAGGAGCAAACGAATGCGGCAACGGCCAAGAACCCCAAAAAACAACCGAAAGAAAGACCCCCCTACGAAAGAAAGAATACCGTAAGAGTGTAGACGGAGCGAAGAAGAGCGAGATAGAGAGAGAGAGACAAGTGAAGGGTGCGAAGGAAAATAATCTCGGCGAACCTGTCCGGCGCGTCCAAAGGCCACCCCTGGCTACGTCTACGGGCTGCTACAATGATGACAATGATGATAGCGATGATGGCATGACGAGAGATTTGGCGCGCTTTCCTCCTTCGATGGTTTTCTTTCCGTCCTATTCTTCTTCTTCTTCTTCTTTCTCGTCTTCATACTCTGCTTTTACTCTACTCGAGTACATCTCCCTTATGATATGATACCCTTTCATCAGCATCATCATTCTTTGCTGACCTAAAATAAAGAAAAAATAATCGTAGCAACAACGGCACGGAAAGATAAGCGTTTTTAAGTCAAGTTTAAGCATGTGCACTTACACATATATATATGTATATATATATATATATATATATATATGATGTGCGGATGTATGAAAAGCTTATTCGTATAGAACTCGTATATAATTTGCATAATTCTGGGAACAATATTTCCCCTAAACTCAAAGATTAAAAAATGTATATATATATATATATATATATATATATATATATATATATGTTTCTAATTGAATAAACTAACAGTAGTTGTAGTATCACGTAGCTGTACAGGTTTTAGGCTCGTTTTATGCATGTCGATGTATATAGTGTTATGTACTAAATAAATACGATATTGTTATTAGGAGATGTGCGAATTAAACACAAGCTTGAATATATATATATATATATATAATCTGACATGTTGTCGTTAATACTTGATCTGTCTCTTCAGGACAAGGCGGGTTCGTCAAGCGCTTTCGCAAGCACTGCTGGCAGCACTGCGTCTTCGGCGGGCGGTGCCGACTCACCGCCCGATGCAAAGCCACCACTGCTTACGCCCCGGCCCGAGCATGCGCTATTCGGTAAGTGCAATGAATGTTTTCATCTATCGAGTGCGTACATAGGTACGCCATCGCCTCGACGAGAGGAAGGGGCCGGGATTGACGCGATCATCGGCCGCGAGACTGCGACTGGAGGAGGATGTACATATCCGACGGGAATGGGATTATTGGGATCGAGCGAATTATTTGTTCTTCCGATCGTTGAGACATATTCAACAATTCTTAGCAAATGAACGGACGAGAATGGACCGAAATCGGGGGGGGGGGGGGGGGTTGTGGAGAGTCTGTACATCGACCGTCACGGCAACAACAACAACAACCAGGGGTCTCGCTAGCTGTTCGGGTTCGTCACCGGTGCGTCGTATCGGCGGCGTTGGCGAATGTCTGCGGCGAATGCTGTGTCGGTTCCTCGAATCTCACGATCATGACGACGACGACCGTTCCATGCGAACATTGGGCGGCTCGCTCAACTAACACATTTTTCCAGGAGCAATTTTCCACGGACGTGAGGAATGTGTTCACGCTTCACTCACGGGACGTTGGCTATGTTCATCCATGCACTCGTCTGCAGACATACATGTGCATTGGTAATACTGCTAGATGACAACAAGTGTATGTGCACACATGAAGATGTACATAAGCATGTAGATACATCGAGATACGTACACACAGTTATGTCGAGGTCAAATAGCCTATATATAAATATATATATACACGGGCGACGCGGGAGTGGGGTCGCAGAGGGGGGGGGGTCATGGTACATAGTTGGGCCGCCGTCATTTGTTAAGACAATCTATCTACGACAACGTTCGAGGAAAATGCTCGAACACATTCTGTTTCGTCTTGTTTCGGCTAATGACGATGAATTTGGCGTGCGAATATTTGGAGGGTCTTTTTAGCCGAGATAGTAGTACTTCATACTTCATGCAGCAGCAGCAGCAGCAGCACTCGAAAGTGTACGAGGTTCTACTTAAGATCAACGACGAGACGACGTGATTGGCTAACACCCTCACATATGCAGAAGACAGAATCGACAGCGACGGCCAAGCGGACACTCATTGGAGCTCAACTTTGTCGATTAGCTTCAAGCTGGCTGGGTCGTCTTCGTGCATCGTTACGATTTGGATAGGTGGCAGAGGTGTCGAGGTGCCGACATTTGGGTGCCCGTGCGAGTGTTTCTCGATGCGATGATCAGCGTCGGCGCGCGGCGAGCCGGCAGCTTAGGAGAGAAAGACCGTCGCCGCATTGTCGATATGTTGATGTTGTCGATGATGATGATGATGATGATAATGCGGTTGTTGTTGTTGTTGTTGCTGCTATTGATGCTGTTGTAGATGATGCTGTGAATGTTGTTGCTGCTGCTGCTGGTGTTGGGACATGTTTGCGTCGGTGGTGGTGTTGTTGTTGTTGTTCTTTCTCTCTTCTTCATCTAATTCGTCGCGTTTCTGCTGCTTATCGGCAATGTCGGCGGCATATATGATCCGCTTGTAAGCACGACCGACGTGTCACGTCAGAGGCCAGAGAAACCGGCGAAAAGAATCGGGAGCAGCAGACGTCATTTCATTTTTGTTTGATGATGGTGACGGTGCTGTTTAGCAGCGATCAGGTCGGCCGATTTGCCGTCCGTTCGTCCGTGCTACCAGCAGCAACAAGACATAACACGCGACAGAGACAGATATAAACAGTCAGAGCTGCCGGTCGTCGCACGGATCGGTGATTGTGGGCTTGTCGTCGTCGTCGTATCGTTACAAGGTTGCACCTGACCTAGCGGTAACATAACAATCCGCAGCAGCATCAGCAAAATCAGCAGCAGCAGCAGCAGCAGAAGACTCTACTATTGCTCCTTCTGCTACAGCCGCGGCCGTCTCCATCGTCGCCGGGTCGGCAGTTCGACGGCCAAGATCGTACCGGGATCGGGACGGAGAAAGGGTGGGAAAGAGAGCGCTGTCGAGAGACTGGTGGTGGTGACACAACACGTTACAGGCGTCGATTAGCACGCTCGTTACTGGTGATGATGTTGTTGCTGCTGCTGCTGTCGTTGTTGTTGTTGTCGTCGTTGATGTTGTTGTCGTTGTTGTTGTTATTTTGTTGTTTTTACTTCTCCTGTTGTTGTTGACGCTACTACTGCTGTTGGTGCTGCTCGCTCACCGCACGCAGCGATTTCTGTGCGCAGCGACAAAGCGGCAAGACGAAGGTGATGACGACGGTGAAGCTGGTGAACAGCATCCCGCGTCAACCCATCGGCCTGTACGTTCATGCATGCATGCATCCATCCATCCACGCTCTGGCGCATGCAGGGTCGTCGTGCACGCAGGTAGGAAGGGGGTGACGGGGGAAGGATCATGCACGTGGGGCGTCATCGACAACGGTGCGTTCTCCTTTGCTCCTTCGTTAGGGAAAGAGCGACCAACCAAGCAAAGATAGACAGACAGACGCATGCCCCGCCCGTTCACCCGCCAAGTTAGGGCAACCGGCGGCAAAGAGAAGGACGACAACGAAAACAACAACAACAACAGCAACAACAACGACGACAACTGTTGGTGTTGTCGATTGGCCTCCGACCGTTGTAGCGGCGGCGGTGGTGGTGGTGGTGGCTATGACGGCATGTATTGCTCCTGTTCCTGATGCTCCTGTCATGATGTCTTCCGTCTGACGGCCGCCGGCAATGCCAATGGCAGCGAATGGCGGGCGGGCATAGACGGACTTCGTGACATCTTTATGCCAATGTGTGTCCCAAGGCGTGACAAATTCCCTCGAGTAAACATTTTTTTCTCGATTTGCTTCCTCGCTTTTCTCATCTATATTATCACCTTCGTTTGCTGGTGCTGGTGCTGCTGCTTTTGTTGTTGATGCTGCAGTGTCTTCCTTGGCTCGTGGCCTTCTCTCATCGTCTTCTCGTCCAGCTCATCGTTTTCGTTACTTTTCATTCTCCTGCTTCTGTTTTTCAGTCTCCTTCTTTCAACAAGGCAGTTGTCGCTTGCAAACAGTTTTTTTCTATGCTACCCAGGAGAAGGAGGAGGATGAGTAGTATTAGTAGTAGTAGTTGTAGAAAAAATTGTCGTCGTCGTCGTCGTCTTCGTCGTAGTATATGGCCGTCTGCACGACGTGCGCATGTATCCACTATTCTGTGCATTTACTGTGCTTGTGGTTGGGTGTGTGTATGTATGCACTTGAGTGTTATGTATGCATGCGTTTTTGAGAGTAAATGTTGCTGTGTGAGTTGAGACGTTTTATGCGTATATATGCTCTTATGTATGTATGTATGCATGTATAAAACACATTGAAACAGAGCACAATGTGGTGCTTTTTGACTATGCGAAGAGATCATTTGCATGTCGAAACATGTCAGTCAGTGCCGAAGGCTGCGCCGTTTCGCTGCGAAGCCATAGACGGGTTGTGTCTATTCTGTCCTGCAATGATCTGCGCTGTTCCGTACCGACCTTCCTTCCTTCATTTCTGGCTCGCTTCACGCCTGTTCATCATAGCATTTTCTTCTCCCCTGTTCCAGCCGGGCGACGAGCAACTGCCAAAAAGTAGCATTTGGGATGCGTTACTCCGTTCACAAAATGAAAACGGTCGATCCGTAGGTCTGTCGGACGGTCCACGTATCCTTGCCTTTGGCGCGTTTTTAGTGAACATTCGGAAGGCAATCGTTACGATTAGTACTATTACAATTAGCCAAATGGCTGCCGCGGCTTCCCTCGTGGATGGATGCAGTGCCACGCGCAGGCGTAAATCTGCGTGGCATATTCAAGTAATAATACAAGTAATAGCGTCTAGGCTGAGGAATGTATAGAAACTCTTAGGTACGTTACGAATTCCACGTCGGCCCTCTATTTGTATATGCCTGATCGGCTCATGATGATATATTCCACTTAGAATCGAATGACAATGTAGTTCAGGTACGTAGTATTTGTGTCCAATTGCCTTGGCTAGCTCAAGCGATGGCATACATATATTTATCTTCCTCTTTCAATTTTACCTCATTTTAAAGATTAAATAATATATTACATACATTTCGTTTGGATGCTGTAACGACTCAAAGCGGAGTCTTACATTTGTTACGCTAGTTTCTGCTGTTTTGCGGTTTTTTGGCTATTCTTTTAAGTCAGGAGCATAGTAGCAAGTAAGTCAGTAGCACTTTGGTAGCACGCCGTTGAGTGTCCATCAAGTGGATCCCTTGTTTGTCAAAAAATCGGTAATGGTCTTTGATTGTACGCCGTTGAATCTAGGAATAATATGGAACAACTGGACCAACAGCGATTGTTGTTTTTTAGCGGTAGCTCTTGTTCCTCTCTATGTCTCGAGCGTTCTGTTTCTAGTCTCCTGTTGCTTCAGTTGTTGTTGTTGTTTGTCATATGTGGACATAGATATCTTTCTACACACAGATGGTGCTCCTTTTTTGTTGTTGTTGTTGTTGAGGTGCGTTCTAGTGGAACGACGATCTTTCCTAAGACAAACGACGAGAAGATAAGAACGAATGCCTCTGCTTGAGACTGGTGTTACTGAGTGGAGATGGTCCTAGCGACCACCACAGCGGTGGTGGTTGGCGATTTGCGATGATGAGGTTGATGATGATGATGACGACGACAATGATGATGCTGATATTGTTGATGGCGAGCGGTGATGTTGTTGTTGATGACGATGATGACCTCACCTGGACCTCAGTCTGAATGTTGATGTTGTCGTTAGTCGTTGCGGTCGATACGCGGCGACAGCTCCGTGATCGTCATGGTCGTCGTCGTCGATGATGTTTGCGATTCTGCGATCGCGCGCCCGTTCGTCTGTCTGTCCATCTGTACGCCCGCCCGCCCAATCATTTGCCAATGATGATCCATCCATTCGCGCCGTATCTCGATCCGAACAGATTCTTCCGATAGTCTCGGAGCTGCTCTCTCGGCCTGAGATAAGATCGTCGGACTCGTCAGCAGACAACAGCAGGCGCGTCCCGTACGCGCCTCGGCAAGACGGTGGCGGCTGCTGCGTCTGCGTCGGCGGTGACGCCGGCGGCGGCGGTGGCGACGACGAGACGCCGCACCCGAAGCGCTGCGATGCTGTCGCTGCGGCTGGCGTTGGTGGTCGGTCGGTCGGCCGGTTCCGGGAAAAGGTGTTAATAGTGGTGAGCCCCGCTGCTCTGGTCTGACGAAAGAAACGACCCTGCGACGAGGCGAAGAGGACGTCAACGTCTCTCTCTCTCTCTCTCTCTCTCTCTCTCTCGGATGCCGAGATAGTATCGTAGCCGCCGCCACAGCAGCATTAGTAGTAGTGGTAGCAGTAATAGTAGATTGTTGTTGTTGTTGTTGTAGGTTGTTGTCGTTGTTGTTGTTGTTGTTGTGGTGGTGTTTGTACTCTTGAAACAATAATCAGTGCTGTGTTCAGTTTGTTTCTGCTACTCTGCTTGGGGTGTTCGTTGAGGGTCTGGGCTAGAGTTACGCGCCTTTGCTAGACGACGACGACAACGAAGAAGAGTTTCTCGTGTAAACAGCGCGCCAATTGTCCTTCGTCGTGCGCGGCGGCCACTTTGCTCGCCATCTCGACCACGAAATCTACCCGAGCAGGTCTGCTATGTGCTCTGTCCGAGACGCGCCGAGGCTATCTATATATCTCCTCTTTCATCCACTCTCTCTCTCTCTCTC
This sequence comes from Dermanyssus gallinae, assembly GCA_003439945.1. Taxonomy (NCBI): domain Eukaryota; kingdom Metazoa; phylum Arthropoda; class Arachnida; order Mesostigmata; family Dermanyssidae; genus Dermanyssus; species Dermanyssus gallinae. The sequence continues at coordinate 272,298 of QVRM01005186.1, forward strand.
TCGCTCCCTGTGTGTTTGTTTTGTCTTCCTGTCCAAGGAGATCGTGGTGTGTAGAGAAGATGATGAGAAAAAGTTCAAGAATTAACCACCGCTACAATGACAACAACAACGATAACAACATTAGCAACCGCGACAACAATTACAAAAACAATCACAATGATTATGGTGGTGGTGGCGATGATGACACAATAAATACGAATCTCGTTTCTTGTTAGAGTTTTTGCACGTTCGGCCGGTTTGCTTTGTAGGATGGTGGATGTATGGTTGCGTGTGTGTTTTAGGAGGATTGTGGTGGTCTTCCCAATGTAAATAAATCTTTGCCGATAGACGCATACATTTGCACAAACGGATTGGTTCAACAAATTTTGAATCGAATTGCCAGCCATGTTCAATGTATTCCATCAGAGTGTGGGCATTGCTGGAGAAGTTTGTGCGAGGGTCTGATCAATTTGCATATTCTCTAGATTGGCAGGATATCAGATGTTCTGCCCGTTGGATAGTCTCTCGTTCTCTGGACTACCGGGTTTTGAGTGGCGAGGTTGCCTCTAATATGTCCGTGATAGTCAAATGTATGATTTCTCTGGTATAATCGGTCGTAATAATAATAATGGAATAACTTTTCACAATTCTTTATATTGTATAAAGAATGATCCGCTTGATCTCCTACATCGAACATACAAAGGTTAGAGGGGTTATGAAGAGCGAACTGTATTTACCTTTTCTTCAGCAATTGTTGAAAAGAGACTTTTTTGTTAGATGTTGAGAGAGAGAGATGTTGAGCTGACAGTCAGTGTGGTATACTCTGGCGGTATATTTGCACTGTTCGTACACGAAGCGATATGTTTACGCGCCTATTCTGGTGAGCAGCTAGTCTGTTAGTGGGCAAAACTATGAATTTACGAGTTCATGCGAGCTGGTGCAGATAACAGCCGATTCGATATCGAGACATTGTGATGACAGATCGATGCCATCTATGGTGTTGCCTTTGTATGCGTTCGCGTATCGGTTTACTTGCACGTGTATATACATAGGTCAATGTATGCTCGTCCCCAGAAACGAATGTGTGTTTGAGTGTGTGGATATTCATTCACCTACCTATGTGGTGTTTAATGAACGCTTCCGATACGTGTGTATATATGTTCGTATTATATACATATGCATATACAGACAGACCGGCGCTAGTGGACCCGACAAATGGACAACAGAAAATAATCTCCAACTCAATCGGTCTGCGTAAATATCATTCATTGTCAGTTAGTCGGTCAGTGAGTGAGCCGATTGCGAGAGAAAGAGCAGTCTTTTTTTGCACAGGCGAAAATGAAAGCTGGTGCTTCCAGCGATACGCAATTTTGAGTGCAACTCTACTGCTCAATATCTTTCAACATGTGGCAACATCTGCTCAGCATATGCCCTATGCTACGCAGGCCAACAGGGCTTTCAGGCGTATCGAGACAAAAAGAAGCAGAGATTATGGATTATGAGCGCTGGCGCAAATGATGGCGTCGTTGTGGTTTAGTGGCTCCAGTGCAGCACTCTTCGAGCAGCACATCTGAAACTGAAATGGAAGGCCGATCGGATGGACAGTTGCAACATATGATATATGTACATATGTAACCTAACTCAGATTGGTGAGACCTTCCTTTGCACGTTTCTGCGCCCTCGACCCAAGAGAGAACTGTGTGTGTGTGTGTGTATGTGTGAGAGACAGTCATGTTTTTTTTTTTATCGATTTGCTGCATGAAGAGGCTACGTACGCCACGTGAACAGGTCCCAGCGAAACGGCTTGACAATCCAGCTTGACAATATTGTTGAGCATTCCATGTCTTCTATTCCGCACGTCGTATTCTTGCAATATCTTTCTTTCTGTCGCACTCTCCCCTCGTTTCTATTTCGCACTCGGCGTCTGCTTTTGTCTCTCGACTGCTGTTGCTGTTGTTGCTGGCCTCCCAGTACACTATTACTTCGACGATACTTGTCGATGGTGGTACTTGTCGTCGTCGTTATCGTTGTTGTTAATATTGTCGTTATTGTCGCTGTCCCCTTCGTCGTCGTCATCATGACCATCATCGCCGGTCTATCCTCTCTCTCTCTCTCTCTCTCTGACTTGCTGCACTTAAGGGTCGAACGAGATGATGAGCATTATGATTGTGAGTAGTAGATACCGTATTTCTACTGCTGCCGCTGCTGCTATGAGGACGACGGCGACGACAAAGAAGAAGACACAACAACCCCTCTTGCACCCCCCCCCCCATGATGATTTCCCTTTTCTCTGGTCCCCTCGTGAGGACAGCCATTCGTTACTGCAGCAGCAGCCGCAGCTATTACGACTATTAGCACCAATACTTAAAGGCGGACGACACGACTCAGAGAGAGAGACAGATAGTGGGAGGAGGAGAGGAGAGGGAGCGCGATACAGAGTACTAGAGAGAAAGAGAGAGAGAGAGATACAGTAAAGGTGAGCAGCGGGAAGACTTGTTGAACCGAGCTTGGTAGACTGGTTGGTAGACTCATGTAGACCACCGGCGGACGACTAGGTCGCTAAGTGTGACCATTGTTGTTGTCGCCGTCGTTGTTGTTGTTGTTTTCGTCTTTGTTGTTGTTGTTGTTGGTGGTGGCGGCGGCGGCGGCGCCGGCGACCGGCGAATAGCCGAGTGTGTGTGTGATGAGTGACCAACCAACCACCCAATCACTCACCTACCTACCTTCCTGCATACTTAACTGTCTACCTACGTAAGGCACCCGTGCGCGCTCGCCACCTGAAATGTGGCCATACAGAGAGAGAGAGAGACACCCTACCAGCAGCATCAGCAACAACAGCCGCCGGAGCAGCAGCAGCACTGGACAGATATTAGTCGATAGTAATGGTCAAAACAAGAGAAGAATGATGAGATCATGAAAGACCATGTTGGTTTTGCTGTCGTTGTTGTTCGTGGTGGCCGTGACGAGCGTGTGCTGACGACCATAACAACAACAGCAGCGATAGTAACAACAACAACAGCGATAACAACAACAGCAGCGATAATAACAACAACAACAACAACAATCATTGCAGTGACGAGATGGCATTGTCGCCACGGCGGCTATGCCAAAAGTGGTGATATGATGATGATAATGATACAATAACGACGGCGGTAATGCTGGGGATGGTGTTACTGTTGATGGTGGAGGTGGAGTTGGTGGTGGTGCAAAGAGGGACGAAGGGGGGGGGGAGCAATGAAGGTGGCCGGGGTGGGGCCCGGGGTTGTGGGGGTGAAGAGAAATCTGATATCGGGATCGAGCTTGCTAGACAGCTAGGTAGAGTTCAACAAGGCGCATCGATTGGCCGTAGAGTGGAGGCTATTCTATAATATGCCGATAGGCTGCTTCCTTTCGGGTTGTGCCGTTGCTGCAACTGCTGGTGGTAGCCAAGTACCTTCGCCGTATCACGATTCGCACTATGACCACCTCTATCACTGCTGCGGCTGCTATTGTTAAACCATAAAGCATCAAGCTCAACAAATGCCAGTAACAGTGACAAAGAAGGAACAAACTTGATTTGAGCGTCCTGTGTTTTAGACGTACCCCGTTAACACTAGGTGCTCATTTCTGATATATATATATATATATTTTTTGTTTTTTGTTTTTTTTTTTATAATACAAATCTATATATAATTATATATATGGCAGTGATTTATTTTCAGCTTTCGGTTCTTGCTTGTTAAACATGCCCATCAACCCCTGTTTCCATGCATTAGCTATACTGGATCTGTTTTACCCTTTATCCACGCGTTTCATGCTATTTCTAACGGTGATGCGAGGCCGTTGCTAATGCACACGTATTTTTTGTTGTCAATCATTTCAGGACTCGACACGTTTGGATACCCGGGAGGATGGTCGCTTGGAGGTGGAATGGTGAGTACTCGACCCCGTGATTCTTACAGATATCGACTGCTCATGGAGCTAGTGTGAGTGTGCTGCTATCGCGGTGCATTGCAACGGGCCAGAATCTGCTAAAGTACAAACAGAGTTAAGCACTAATGTTTTTGTTGTTGTTGTCGTCGTTGTTGTTATGTATTCTGTGCGTTTGCATCTTACTATCTTGATGCCACGCTGTCCTACGAGCTGCGAGCTCCAAAAAAATCGATTGCAAATCTATGTTTGGTTCATACGCACGAGCTCTGTCGGGGTGCGGGGGGGGGGGGGAGGGGGTTGCCTCAGTACCATGACAATGGTGTCGACGGTGGCCCTTTTGTCGAGCCAGTCATCGTTGTCTGTTGTCACTCGGTGTTGTCCTTTAGATATTGGGGGGGGAAACATTGTTGTCTTTCATGCGCCCATGTATGCATGAGTACGCGTGATTGTGCCCCGCGTATGTGAGAGAGAAGATGCGTGTGTGTGCGTGCGTGCGTATATATTTTGTGTATATTTGTGTGGTTGTCTGAATGTGTGTCTATACTGGTTGGTGTCGTCTTGTGTTGTGCCGAAGAGTAAACGACCAGAAAGCAAGAGAACAGACGAGAGAGGCAGAGAGAGAGAGAAGAAAGAAGCAGGATGACGAGGAGAGCAATGAGCGATGATAGTAGTGAAGAACCACCGAATCGAGAGCCGAAACGAGATGTAATTGTACGCGAGGGTGGACTCGTAGTTTCGTTACAATAGCGTCGCTGCTGCCCTGTCGTCGAAGGCCGGGGCTCGGCCGGGGCGAAGTACCATTTTTCGAGCTTCGAGGCTGCATCGCTGGCTGCTCCTCCTCCTGGCCAGCTCACACAGCTCCACAATCGCCATGGGCGAACGGCGATGCCCTGATTCCGTCAGCCAGTCCGCCAGACGAAGAACGCACGAGGTCACGCTGATGTTGTTGCTGTTGCTGATTGTTGGGTGGTGTAGAGGGAGGGAGAGAGATAGAGACGGGGCTGGGGGGGGGGGGGGGGGGGTTTGATGTGTCTGCACAACCCCCAACAACGACCCCTAACAGCGCTAACCCCCCTCCTAGCAGCAGCAGCAATACCATTGCTGCTATGGCTACGATCTCTGTAGACAGGCCGTCTAGGCAGGGATCACAATTTCCCTAAAGTATACAACGGCATGCGCACATGTGTGTCTGCGCGCACATGCCTGCAGGCCGGCAGGCGGGCAGCTCACAACAACACACAACGGAGGCTCACAACGGGAGCAGCAATAGCACAACAAGAGCAGCAGCCGCAACGAGTGATGAAGGTGGGAGCATTGTTATAGGCCGTTGCCATAGATCGAAGTCGGTGCACAAAACGACTTGCCGGGAATGACGCCAGCGACAGCGAGGACGACGACGACGACAACAACCGCGAAAGGAGGATGCGGAGTATGTAGGAATCGCGGGTGGAGGGCGAAGCGCTGCAAAGTGCTCGATGCACCTGAAACCTCCAGGACTCAGCAGGTAGACCGGCAGGCCGGGCCAGGTCGGGTAGCTCATGTCTGTCCTGCGTTGACCTCGCTCTTAGTCCATACCATCGTCGTTGTTGTTGCTGTTGTTGTTGTTATTGTTGTTGTCGTTGTCGTTGTTGTGATTCTTCCCTCAGATTCGGCGACTTTCTGCCCGAGGAATTCCATCTGAAGACTGAAGACGCGAGATGGTTGATCTTGCGATCGGATCGATCGAACACCGACCACGACCATCGCAGATGACGACAACAACAATAATAGTAGCAGTACCAAGTAGAGCGTCATACTATCGAGGCTGAAACCCTAAGTTATTACTGAAAGACGACAACGGCGTATGGAGGAGAGGCAGAGGGATGGGAAGGGAGAGAGCGATACGTAGAGGGACATAGTGAGGGAAAGAGAGATAGAGAGAGAGAGGGGATTCGAGGTTAGCTACTCTTGTACGATTGCTACGCTCGTTGTAATTGAATTGTTCGTGCAAGAACCACCATTGCGCCCGCTGGAGTGGTGTTGTTGTTATCAGTCGATAGATATTGGCTATGTCCTGTTGTTTGAAACGTTTACCATAAAACAGTTCCGTACCAACCATGTATAAAATGAATGCTCAACCAGTAACGGGACCTGGGTGTGTTAGCTACCAATGTCATTGGTGCTGGGGGTTGTTGCTGTTATCGGGGTTGCGGTACTTGTTCTACAAGTCACCATCACCATCATCATCGTCATCACCGTCATCACTAGTGTTGTCGTCATTTTGTGGGTGATGGGAACCCGAGGCATTAGGCGGCCAAAGGGGTGATACACAGACAGACGTACAGCCCATTGACCACAACAGCGTGACACACCACCAACACGATGTAGTCGAATAGTCAACTCCCTCGCAGGTAGCTCTTGAGGTAAGAAGCACAGCTAGCAGCACTACGGCTGTGTATGTGTGTGTCAAAACGATTTCGTTTAAAGGACGTCTTTGTGCGTGATCGTTGTTGTTGTTGTTGCTGTTGTAGTTGTTGTTGCTGATGCTGCTGCTGCTGTTTCTCGTACTGCCATCGTCGTGGTTTAGTCTGCTCGCAGCCCTTTCGAGTGGTAACGGTCTTAATGAAGTGTTTATGTCAAGGGCGTGAGCGGGCCGGCTATTATTCGCAGGCGCCCACGCCGGCGAAAGTAGCCGGCGGCCCACCGCAGCAGCAGCAGCAGCGACAAGAGGATAGGCAGGGTAGAGAGGGGGTCGTAGAATCGTTATTCTCGCCGCCGGGTCGAGACGCGGCGAGATAGCGCTCTATAAGTCGTGGCTGGCATCTCGTTACTTCACAATGGGACGCGATTGTCTAACCTGCGAGAGACAGGCGTTGCGTGGTGAGGCATCTCGTTCAAGGGCGATACCGACTGGCTGGGTGTCCGTTTCTTGATTGCCGTCGCTACCGCCGCCAATGTAGTAGTAGTGGTGGTGGTAGTATTTGTAGGGTAGACCTTATCTACCCTACTGCCCAACGCAATTAAAAAGAACAACGTTTGACGCACTCGCATTGCACAGCCTGTAGACAAAAATGCTTCACCACCAAGACGAGAATGCTACTTGTGGTTTCTTTTATTTAATTTTATCCGTACTCCAAATGGGCATCGGCGTCAATGCGTTGACAGCAAATATAGTTTGGTGCGTGAACTCTGCATGTCACCATGCATGTCCAGTTTCACAGCAATGTAGTTGTAGTAACTCACTACTACTACTACTACTACTATGCGAAAAGTAGTCCTGTGGACGTTAAATCTTTTTGGCTGAGGGTCAACCCGAAAAACTTGACTCGCCTCACAGCAATTGCGCACACCTAACCAGATGCTGGCGTGTGCTGGCTGGTCAACAGCGTAAAATATAAAAAGAAAAAAAAACAATTTGTGACATATTGGTTTGCCGATTACTACAGTTACGGATATAACGTATACAGAAACTGGAACTCCAACTAACATCTATTGGATTATTGTCCCTGATTGTTACCGTTACCGCCATTATCTGGTTGGTTATTATCTGGGTATTTCGTTGGCCGTAAGCGGGTGCATATCTGCGGCTGCCGGTACAAGAGTCGTCCGCTTGAATCGACGTTTTGACTTCAACGTGTCGAATGTTGGTTGCATCTCGTTGCAGCTGCGAGACGAAGGGCTCGGGACGTTGAGCTCACGATGACCATCTGAGCCATCTCAGCGTAACGTATCCTCACGGTACTCTAGTTTATTTGCGTTCGTATCAACAGCGTCGCCGCCGCTGACGCCGCATTGGCGATGACGATGTCAGCTTCTTGCTGTCTCGTAAATATAGGTTAACGAGATAGAGAAAGGCTCACCGTTGCTGCTGCTGTTGCTGTCGCTGCTGCTGCCACAGTTGGGCACAGGGGTTTTCTTGGAGTCGAACAAGTGTAGGCGGTGATGCGGAGGAGGTTAGTGTGGCTGACCATACTGGCGGCCTCTTCTGGGCATTGTGGTCGCTCGCACAGCAAGCACTCGCAAAAAGTGCAAACTTATATATATATATATATATATATGCACTATGAGATTGTCATCATTAGAAGAATACATTCAGTGAAGCTTAATGTCTAATGTAGATAATTAATGGCATATTATACTTTTATACGGACAGCCATCGCAGATTGATTGCTTTTAATATTTTGATTTTGTGTCCAAGTTCATCCTTAAGACAGACAGTTGTAAATCTACAAATAATGATGAATAAACATCAACAAATGTTTAAGGGTGAAAATCGTTAGCCACGAACATTTGTGCATCTGTATATGTTGTTGCCGTGTTGTCGTCAGGGTGGATTACGTTGGCTGTGTGTGCCGTTTGTGCGACCAGCGGTGTCCGATCTTCAATTTCGATATCTGTCAGAGAGCTAGCTACTTTTGCTTACAGCTTGCCCGAAGACATTTTTTACTTATACAAATTTGTGTTTCTGGTGTGGTGCAATAAATAAATAATGATTATGCAGATTATCACTGACGGTTAGTTTGGTCTGTGGATGGGAGGATAAAATGACCAGTTTAAATTTGATCTGCTTTGGGCTTTTAGTCTCGTCAAATATGCAATATATGTATATGTATGTATGTATATATATATATATATATTTATATATATATATATATATATAAGAAAGCGAATGAGAGGATGCGGCTGCAGGCCAGTTGAAGTAGCGTGCCTGATTCGGTCGCCACACTGGCCGGTCAGTCATACCTGCCTCCCCCTGTATATAGGTCGATTCGCCACTTCTAGCACCGCCGCCAACACCATCACTGCAGAGTAGAGACGGGGGCACCTTGGTGGTGGCATTTCGCACTCTGCTTGTTTTGTGTCCTGTAGCGATTGACGTGGCGACAATGGCACGCCAGGTCGGCCACCAACCAGCCGCGGAGCCCCAGAGTACGCGCGAGAGACAAAAAGGCAGAGAGTAAAGGAGGGATATATATATATATATATATATGTATACATATAGCGAGAGAGAGAGAGATAGAGAGAGAAACGGATCTCTGGATAGACTCCCACGTACTCTATGGTACGCTCTCGTTTGCACACTCGGCTTTCGGCCTGTGTGTTTATGTGTCTGGCCGTGTCTACCGAACCTGTCTATTGTTGGGCCGAACCGCGGCGAATTCGAATGGAGATACATCACATACGTTCTCGTATTGCTACGCCAATCAGCTTTGTTGCGCGACTAGTTGTTACATTGTCGCTGAGTCGTTACTACGTTCGTTCGTTCTACTACTATTCCTACTAGCAGAGCAACTAGTACACCCGCCTATACCGTTTCTACAGTACTACATCTACACGGGGTGTTTCTGGCGCGGGGGGTTGGGGCTATTGCTGCTCCTCCTCCTCCTCCTCGAACTACTGCTATACTATTTGTCTCCTCGGCTGAAGGCGAGGAAAATGAAGCCGAAGAAACCGCGCGGAGCTTGGGTAACAGAGAGCTTCTTCTAACCTCAGTAATAGTAGTAGTAGTAGTCGAAGTAGTTGTAGAAGTGGTGGTAGTATTCATAGTAATGGAAGTGTCTATCGCGCTGTTCCACCGTCGTCGGTCAGTTAAGCCACGTCCCGGTCCGTCGTCGTCGCCGTGGTCGTCCGCGATTGTGAACGAGATTGTGAACAACAAAGAACAGCCCGCTCGCCCCACCTGCTAGTTCAAGCTAGTTGCTGCTCGCCGCACGCATCGCTGAGGGGGGGGGTTCGGGAGCTGACCGGGTAGTAGAGTTGAGGTGTCAAACATTCCTACGGCGGTGCCTACTCCGCTGCTGCCGCCGCGGCCGCTTGTTGCCGGGATAGGCCAACTCTGCATCGACATCATTGGCACCTCCTCGCCAACGCAACAAAGCCGTACGCCGACAAGAACGCGCTGTTGTTTAGCGCTGTTTTGTTATTGTCGTTGTTGCAACAACGTCTCCGCTACTGTTGCCTAAAGCGTTAACTACTGCTACTACTACTACTAGTCGTTTCGCTTTCTTATCTCGTGTGCTGCTTTTTCGGCGCATACATCGGCGCACGCATTATGTCTCTCTCCCCTATTTGTGTGTGAGCTGTCTCGTCCGTTCAGATATTTCTCTTTAGCCCTTTCAATTTAGCATCGGCTTCTCCGTCTCTCTGTATCTCTCTCTCTAGCTTTAGCCTAGAGCCAACATGCCCTCGCTTCTGCCGATACCCATAGTTATGAGCTGACTAAAGGACGTAGGAGTTTGGTATATATATATATATATATATATATATATATATATGTGTGTGTGTGTATGCGTTGATGTGTATTCGTGGCTGTTTTTGTGTGCCTACGGAGTGTTGTGTGCATATGGATCAAGGTGTCTGTGTGTTGTTCAGTGGCGAAGTATTTGCGAGGGCGTGGATGTTTGGATGTGTATCTCTGAGTTAGTTTGCGCCTGTTTTATGTGGAGATACGAGTTTTCTTCATCCTTCTTCTCTTTCTCCTGAATCTTTATGCGTGGGTCTGTGTTGTGTGTGATGTGCTTCTTGGGAGAGAACGAGAAAAGAAAAAACGGGAGGTGGGATTTGGGGGGGGGGGAGAGAGACAAGCGAGCCGAAAGAGTGTTGTGTCTGTACATCCGAAACGGTGTATGCGTTGTGTGTCTATCTCGTAGAAGAAAGAATGGGACTACTGAGGTGGGTTAGCGAGAAGCTGAATTTGATGTACCATTTGATGAGAGGCGAATAGACTGGTATAGCTAGATGGATAGATAGATCGGGTGGCTGGCTGGATGGACTAGCCCTATTGCCTGGATGATTGTATGTAACGTCGCTACCGCCTCGGTTATCCTTCTCGTCGTCGTCGTCATAGTGGGCCGAGAGTTTGCTTGCTGACAGAGATAGTAGAAAAGAAAAGCAGCTAGATACATACATGGATAGATAGGCAGGTAGATAGATAGGTAGATGAATGCGTTCATGGCCAGTCAGGTAGGTCGATACGGGGTGGACGACGACGACGACGACGAGAAGCTTGGAGCAGAATGAGACGAAGACCACGACAACCGTGATGAAGGAGGTGGTGGTGGTGGTGGTGGCGATCGTGGTGGTGGAAACGGCGGCGAGGCGCCTACGTCTAAGACAAGCTGCTGTCTTCACCTCCCAAGATGCACGCCGGAGGCCGTGGCCGACGACAATGGTCGACGGACAACAGCAGCAACAACGAGACGCCCCCCCTCCCCGCCACCCCCCGGCCTATATCAACAACCGATCCGAGTGGAGAGCGATCACGCCGTCATCATCATCAACATCATCATCAGTAGTATAAGTAGCATTCTTGTCGTTAGCACCACGCAGGTCCCGAAAGCGTCGTATACGGCCGTCTGGGGGACTACTGCTGCTGTTGCTGCTGCTGCTGGGCCTGCTGCGGTCGGCCATATCAACTAGGCCGGCAGGCAGTCAGGCCAAACAGGCGTCAGCTCACCGCTATCTATCTGGCTGGCTGACTGGCGTTCCCGCTCCCCTTTCCGCTTCTACTCGACTCTTTTGCGGTCGTCGGCGGTCGTCTTGTTGTCTCGTTCGTTCCACTGCCGTCGCCGCCACCACCAACAAGGGCGGCGGGCGGGTGAGAGACACAAACACCGAGGGGGGCTGGCCTGGATAGAGGGGTGTTGCGGATCGAGTTCGGCGGATCAGCGCCAGCCAATCGGCGACAGGACGGCGACGAAGACGACGACGTCTACGGCGACGGCACGATGATGTCGTCGACGATTTGACGCCACGATGATGACGATGTCGTCGACAGATCGCTGAAACGATGACGCCGCCGCCGCCGCTGCTACTGCTGCTCGATACCACCACCTACTTGACCACCGCCTACTTCGCTCTGTAGACCCGTCTGTAATGGTTGTATCGGCATCACCACCACCACCCCCACCACCACTCCCACCACCACTACCACCTCCGTACCGAGTAGACGGTTAGGTAGTCGGGCGTAGGTTGGCGCGACAAGTCTTCAGGAACGAATGACAACACAACAACAGCGACAACGACAACAGCCACAAGAGCGACAACAGCCACAACAACGACAACAACAACAGGACGGCCAATGATAACGATGCCGATTCACCGGCAACCACGGGCAGGCGGTACTCGTTGTTGACTCGAAGCACTAGCGATACAACGAAACCCCACGAACGACCTCGACTTCGTTGCCTACCCCACCGTCATTACTGCTACTGCTTTTACTGCACTATTGACGACAACAACAACAACAACATCAATAACAATGACAAAGAGGACGACCCCAGATCCGGACCAGCGGAGGCCCCTCCGCACCTCCGCTCGGGGGTTGTGTGTGTGTGCGTGTCGACGTAAACCACCTCGGATACGGAGCAAGCATCGGTGGTGGACGACGACGTTGACGGACAACACGTTGACGGCAGAGGCCGACGACTGCGAACAAAGAAAGCCACTGGGGACGGGATTACCTCGTGGCACCGCTATCTCGCCCTCCGCCGCCACCACCGCTGCCGCCGAGCCGGTCCTACCGCAAGCGTTGTATGCGCTTGATTCTTCTCATCAGCGCGTTCAATCATTTCTAACTTTAACCTCGGCGACTGTGGCACTGTGGCTGCACTCTACAAGCTACGGCCGTGTAGCTTGTAGCTCCCCCTCCTCCCCCCCCATACGGTCATCTCATCGGGACCTACCTCGCATCATCGCTTAGTCACCGCAGAGCTTCAGCTTCATTACGTATTATGCTAAAGATCAGAAGCCATAGGCTATCGGCAATCTGTGCATGTTTCTGCCTGTCAAAAGGGTGTCGTGGTCATCGCTTTGGTATTGGGCTTCAAACAACATGGGTACAAGCCAATGACTGCCAATGATTGGCGTTATCATTTTGTTATTCGCTTAGTACTAGTACGACTAATGGAAGTGGTTGTAGTAATCGCAGTATTTACTCTCATAAGTCTCTTACTTACAAACATTTCGACGACAACGACGACAATTTGCTTGTCGCGTCGCTGTTGTTGGTTCTCTTTAGGACCATCTCGTATTTGTTTCCCTTGTGTTTTCCTTTCTCTGCTCAACATTCCGATAGATGGAGCCACCTGCTGCATGCCTGTCTGAGTGTTTGCGTGATGCCGCTAGGGCGAACGCGAACGTCTTTGGGTGTGTGTGTTTTTTTTTTGGGAAAGGGACGAGGGCCGAGACACGATTGCCAAAAGACAATCCATCCATAGCAAGCGAAACTGGTTCAGCTGCGACACGGATCGAGTGTCGCATGATAGCAGTCATAGCAATCGCGCGAGTGGCGAAATTACGCAGGATGTTAAAACACAACCAGCAGCAGCAGCGGCGGCGGTAACAGCTGTAGTAGTAGAAGTAGTAGTAGCAAATGCTGCCGCTCAGTGATTAATTAAACACATTTGCGAACAAGACCCGATATGCCCCAGGCTGCTACAATCGGCAAACTTAGTCTGGTCGTGGCCCAGGGCTCAGCGCTATGGCCCAGTTGGCGACATACAAACGATACCTGATACACAGTGGGCCCATGCCCATGTCTATGCTACAAATTGCTTGCTGTATGGCCGACGGTAATTATTACGACATCATCATAGAGATGACTAGTGCAGATTTTAGCGAAAAACGCTACAAAACAATCAACGATCGGCACAAACTAAAAAGTACATAAAAATGTGTCAACATGAAGGATCATTAGCAGTAGAAACTGGTCTGTTTATTTGTCATTATCACTGGACGTTAAAGATCAAATTCATCACCACTTGACAAAAACTGGGTTCACCTCGATCCGCACTCGCCGGTCAGATGTTCCTATATACACAATCGTTGTTCCATCACGCGATGGTGACGATTTGGATCTACCACGAGTGTGTATATATATATACGTAGCTTTAGGGCTTGAAAATATTTTCCAGTAGGTTGAGCTTTCGAATGCCGTAGACACACTATGTGAACGCTGCAGAAGTTGCTCAATGAGCCCGCGGTCTGCATGGACGACCAACGGAACCCGTTACATAACCCGTCGCAGCCCTCGCATTGTAGGGTCATCATATACGAGACACGTTATGCGATTAGCCTATTGAGTGCTTGCGCGTGTGTCTACGCGAGTTGACATTTTGAGTGTTGAGCTCTGCATTCATTCGGTTACGACTCGATTCGATTTCGTGGTGTCGTGGTCGTCGTTGTCGTCGTCGTCGTGCTGTGATGGTGGTGACTAAGACCCGCGCAAAGGGACTGGGTTTTGCCCGGCCGAGCGGTGTAAAGACGTGAGAGTGATGAAACCCGGCCTAGGGTCATTCGTGATCCGTGCGAATTTGCGATCTCTATCGGACTGGATACTCTCGCTTTCTCGCCTTCCTCTCTTTCGCTCTCTTTATATATATATATATATATATATATATATATATATATATATATATATATATATATATATATATATATATATATATAGTGTTTCTTTGTGCCGCATTTCGTCCCTAGGGCGATCGATCTCGGCGGCGGAGGAGAAAATGGTGGCGGCGACGGCGGCGTCGGAGTGGGTTTGTTTTACAAGCGATTTGGACCAATTTTAACTTCACAGCGATGGCGGTCTCGAGGGGAGGCAGGGGGTGCTGCTTTTGGTTCGGTGGTTTCGCCAATGACAGTGGATGCGGCACGTGGGGAATGCTGCGGTTGAACTCGTCTCATCAAGCGAGCAAGGATCTGGATTGCGATTTCGGGGCATCACCAAATGCATGTGCTACTTGTCTCCCACCCAACATCGGTGGTGTAAACTCTGTGTTATTGCTGCTGCTGCTGCCGCTGGTGTTGTCATTGTTGTTGGCAGTATGCTTCTGCTGTTGGTGTTGTTGTTGTTGCTATCATCCCTGCTGTTGACGTAGTAGATTGAAATGTATTCGGTGGGCGTTTAGTTTACATCGACGGGTCGACCCACAGGCACACTCAAGCGCAAGCATCCAAAATAAGCGAATCCTAGCGGAACACATGTTGCAATCACCGTTATGTGATGTCGATGTCGTCTAAGCAATGGATGCCGCCAGATTTGATTCGTTGTTTTGGCTCGAGACGTTTGCGTGGTGCGTTTGTGCATACATATTAACGAGAGAACGACGCATCTTAAAGCGTGACACATATGACCATTTAGTTAGTATTGACCCGGCTCCACCGAACGAGCGAGGAACTGCGTAATCGTGTATCGAATCTCTGTATAAATCTATCGAACATTTGTCCGGCCAAGGGCCAAATACGCGAGCTGCAGCAACAGTATAGGAAAGACGAGATAGCAACAGTTTGATCAAAAACGGCCATAGTTTCAATGAAAGCAAGGAGCTGTAGTAGTTACCTTATGAGCAGCAGCAACAACCACGACAACAACAACAAAACAGTTACACAATATAAGCTGGCTGCTGGCGGATAGAGGCAACGGCTACAACCCATGGCAACATGGAGGCCCGTTGGCAAATGGTTGTCGTTTGCCCCCACAACGTAGACAATGGACGTCCAAATTGGCACTGACGGATTACGCACGCTTGAAATATTTATGGATCATGAATGGATATGGCCGCCGCCAACAATAACAACAGCGACAACAACAACAACAACAATAACAACAACAACAACAATAACAACATCGGCGGAACCTACAGCCGACGGCAGGAGCACTCCCTGGCAGGAAGAAGCGTCAACAGGAGAAACACAGCGGCGAATGGAACAGTGGAGAATGGAGCGAGTTCGGCGCGCTGAACGTGGCGCCATGTTCGAAGGCGACGTGACCTGTGCGCGATCCCTGGAAAAGTGTGTCCGCTGCTTTTGCTGGTGGCCGCCAGCCGTTGGCGGCCAGTCCGTTGCTCGAGCGATTCGAATCGATGATGAATCTCGACGATCTGGTCCGCCTTCATCATTGTCGGGACCACAATCAGGCCTCGTCAGGCCCGTCAATGTGTTGTGGTTGTTGTTGTTGTTGTTGTTGCTGCTGCTGCTGCTGCTGTTGTCGTTGTTGTTGTTGCTGCTGTTGTTGTTGTTGTTGTTGTTGTTGCTGTTGTTGTTGTTGTTGTTGTTGTTGTTGTTGTTGTTGTTGTTGTTGTTGTTGTTGTTGTTGTTGTTGTTGTTGTTGTTGTTGTTGCTGTTGTTGTTGTTGTTGTTGTTGTTGCTGTTGTTGTTGTTGTTGTTGTTGCTGTTGATGTTCCCTCTCGCTGATCGGTTTAGATCGCTGTCGAAGTTTGTATCCATGTGTATGCGTCGGGCCTTTCAGCCGAGCAAGCGTGAACGTATCGCCTGCTTAGGCTTGCTGATATACTTGCATCGATGTATCAGACAGACCGAAAACAGACGAGAAAGACACAGAGAGAGAGAGAGAGAGAGCAAAAGAGAGAGAAAGAGACGGTTAAAAGGAGGGAAAATAGCAATACAGAACGAGTGCTCGAAGGTTCGTGCGTAGACAATTCTCCACGCTTGGAACGCTCCTCGGCGGGCGCTAAGTTTTTACATCTGCAAATATGTATATATATATATATATATATATATATATATATACATGTACCTTTTGTGTATAGGACAGTTCTTGAGGCAAAACTACTAGGTGTAGTGAGTTGGTCACTGCATTTTGTGTTCGCGCGCGCGTGCGTGCGTCGTAACGGCGTTCGTCGAAATCAACCAGTTTGAACAGTACAAACACACACACACACGTTCACCGAGTACACCGAGTATATATACACGGACTTATGACTTACATATTGTACTAGGCACACTGACTTGGCTGATGTGGCCGCCGATGCTCGAGAACTAGCTACTGTTAGTATTTTTACTTAGCGTCAACACGACCGGATAATGATTGTCGCTTGCGGTGGTGGGTAGGAAGAACAAGTAGAAGGAGAAGAAGATATGATGATGATGACGATGACGACTCGACAACCATGACGAGTAGCAAGCGGGGAAAAAAAAACAAAAATGAGGACAGTCGTACTAAGAATAGATAGAAGAAGGCGAGGAAGTGTGGTTAGAATAGACGGTTGTCGTTCTAGTTGTTGTTGCTGTTTGCGCAACAATCGAAAAACGTGCCGTTACGTTATGCTCCTTCACCGACACCGTGATGACAACATTCTCAACAATATCATTTTCAACAACAACAACAACAATAACAGAAACAACGACAACAAGAGAAACAACGATAACCACAAAACGCCGATGATGATGACGACGTTGTGGCCACGGGAACGCCGGAGGATGATGCCGTCTAGTTCGTGTCGACTACTACTAATAGATAACTAGATGGACATATTATTATGGTTTATTAACACCCAGGTTGGGTAAAATATAAACAAGTACATCTAGATGGACATATGTAGTAGATAGACTGGACATAGAAGCGATATGTGGCGGCTAACGAAATAGTTACACGATTAGCCATGACTGAAAACTGCCATGAGAAAAGAACAACACCCTGCGAATCATATGCTGGGAGACTACTTGACGCCCTGTTCGATCGAGTGACGTCGTGTGGCCGGAATACGAATTCTCGAGAGCGCCGAAATAGAGTATAGCCTCATATGATACTATGCCTTGATACTCCTGTAAATTCGGTGGTGCTAGAGATAACAACGTAATGATGCTGGAGATGAGGGTAACAACGCTAGCGATGATGAGGATGATGATGGTCAAGTCGTGTGCTAAGTAGGTGGTAATTATATGGCGATATCCTGATGAGGTGGGCAGCTGTGACGGTGCCGACGTATCGATACTTCATTCTCTTCTGCAATCGATGCCTGCTCTATATCTATGTGGGAGGCTTCGGGAATGTATAATGAACATGCGCCTCTGACAGTGAGCAGTGTTTGTGGGATTCACAAACATACTAAACTTGGATTACGCTTTATCGCTCATCCTCTCGTCCCGCAGGCTCGGACTTTCTGGGCTCATTTTTGCGACAATTGAGGCGATTGAGTCTGCCTGCAAATCCCCTGCCGCCTTCATGCAGCCTGCAACTGCCACCGTAGCTGTTGGCGTTGCTATTGTTGTTGCTACTGTTGCGTTGTTGTTGTGATTGTTGTTGCTGCTGCTGTTGTTGTTGTGGTGGTTGTTGTTCTTGTCATTGTTAGGTGGAAGAATGAGCTGTATGTACAACTCATCGCGAGAGGAGATGTGGGGTGGAGGTGGACGGAGAGCGTCGGCTATAGCCCCGAGTTTAGCTAGCCCCAGTCAAATGGGGCAGTGGAAGAAGTGGGCCTGCGCCTACGTGGCCTGCTGCTGCTGTTTGCGCCTGTCTTTCTATTGACTCACGTATACAGACACACAAACATATACGGCCTCCTTTCTTTCTAACCCGCACGCACGCATCACTCGTTCACTCACTACCTTCCAGCCAGCCAGCCAGCCTGCAGTCGGCCTCTTGTCTCTCCATTGACATGCGTTATCGTTACAGACTCAGTTACGTCATCGTCGTCAACGATATAGGCGAAATTACCGATGACGACGAGTATGGTGGTGATGCCGCCACCTTTCGTGGCAGTGTCGGGGATGATGATGATGATGATGACGACGACGACGACGACGACAACAACAACAACAACAGCAACAAAAACAACAGCAACAAAAACAACAACAATTGACTATTTCGTTTCTGGCTGTCCTGCGCTGCCGCCAATTTCAGCAGGACAACGCCAGCACGGCTGCCTCTTCATGAGAGAAGATTAAAATGACGAACTCGAGTGGCAGTGCTGCTGCCATTAGGTGAAGTGGAAGACCAAGCAATAGCAGTAGTATTTCCTTCTCCTGTTGTTGCTGTAATTGTTGTGGCTGTTGTTGCTGTTGTTGTCGCTGTCGTTGTTGTTGCTGTTGTTGTTGTTGTTGTTTGTTGCCACGCTGCGGCTAAGTCGCTGCTGTTGTTGGTGTTGTTGTCGTCATCGTCGTCATTCTGTTCACTGTTGCTCACTGGTTGCTACCGGCTGTGCTGATTCAGCTTGGCCACGCATTGTATTTACGCCTTGACGAGTCTAGTAACAGCTCCTAAAGCGGGAGCATTTTTGTCGGTGTTATTAAATTACTTGTATGAGCATCTCTAGTTCTTTTGTTGCTGTATATATATATATATATATATATATATACATAACCTGGAGGGAGCAACGTAGTCCGTTGAGTAAGTTCTGACCAGCACGTTTCAGCGTATATATATAAAAATATATATATATATCTAAGCGTGTCCACTATTTCTGCTCTGGACAGCGCGTGCCTGAGTACGTTGAAAAATATTGTGTGCGAGTGTTTATGTGTCTCGATGTCGTCGAGCGTCGTCATCATCATCATCATCGTCGTCGTCGGCGGCGGCGGCCGCTGTCGGACGGTGATGGGCCGGTTGCTCTCTATCTATCTATCTACGTATGTATGCATGTCTGTCTGTCTTTATGCATAAATGCATGCCTGTATCTGTGTGTCTATGTTTGCTATCAGCATCGTCCGATCTGCCTGCGGCTAGGAAGGATACAGCTACAGGGAGTAGAGGTCGGCGGCGGCGGCGGCGATGGTCAACAACTAGGCACGCCGTCGGACAGACAAATAGGCAGGCAGGCAGGGAGGGAGGGATGAGTACGATCGGGCCTGTGGGATGCGTCGACGGTTCGTGATCGTGCCGTTGTTTCTGCTGTTGCTGTTGTTGATCTTATTGTTGCTGATGCTGTTGTTGTTGTTGTTGTTGTTGCTGCTGCTGCTGTTGTTGTTGCTGATGGTGGTGGTGCTGGTGCTGCTAGCAGTGGTAGAAGAGTGTTGAGGGATTCTCGGGACAGAGCGACGCCGCCGCCGTCAGAGATGGAGTCGCCTACTCGAGTGAGTATTCACGGCGGTGCTGTTCGGCCAGGGTCGCCGAATGAAGGCGAGCCAATATACAGCTTTGACTTGATGGTTGATCTGCTGTCTTCAAGTCGTCGTCGTTGTCGTCGCCGTAGTGGCGGTGGTGGTGGTTGGGGGGTCAGTCGTCTTCGATTGGCTTCTGTGGTCTTTCCGACTGCCGCGCGCCTGATCGAACACTTCTCGATCTCTGCGCTTGACGCCTCTTCTCGCCGCCGGGCAACCAGTCGTGTCTGTTGCCGGTGACCGAGAAACAAAGGGAATACACAAGGAAAGGAGCAAAATCTGCAGGATAAATGATTGCAGGGCATTTTAATCTGCCGCGAGTCCATCATCAACAGCAACAACAACAACAAAAACGAGCTTGTTGCAGTAAACAGCGAAAACAACTACAACAACACCTACAAGAAGAAGAAGAAGATCAACAACAACAACAACTACTACTACTATTACTACCATTAGTATTACCTCGTCGACCACAATACTACTACGTACAACAAACAAGACAACAATCGCTTAACACCACAGAAAAAGGAAAACGCTATAAGGACTTTTCAGCTTTGACGGTGTGACATATCTGTGTGTCTGCCTGTCTGTCTGATTTGATTGGGCGCTCGCGACTAGCTCGTGTTGACCTGAGCTATAGACTAACGGCGATTTCGCCATGTTCGTCCTGTTGTCGACCAGACCAGACGACGATGCAGCAGCTGCTGCTGCTGCTGCTACCGCCGCCACCGCCGACCGAGACTCGAGACAGACCCGAAAAGAAGCAGATCGTCTCCGGCGTCGAGTCGAATTTTTGCCTATATTCCCTCGTTTTGTTTCCAACGAGTTTTCTTAACTTTCTAGCAGCTCGTGGGGCTACTACTACAACAACAACTACTACTACTACTACTACTACTACTACTATGTGTACTAAGTGCCGGTCGATCCGACGAAAGCCGCCCGCTTCGGCGACCGCCGTCATCAGGCGGGGTCGGATGCGCTCGACCCGCCTGGAGACTCGAGGGGCAGTTGATTGGCGCTGACGAATTCGCCCTGCTATTGATGGCGCCCGGGTTGCGATGGCACGATGACGTTCGAGGTGACTGTCGTTGTAGGGACCGGGTTTTTGTTGGTGTTTACGTTATTGTTGTTGTTGTTGTTGATGTTTGCGTTATTGTTCTTGTTGTTGATGTTTACGTTATTGTTGTTCTTATTGTGATGATGTTTACGGTATTGTTCATTTTATTGTTGATGCTGTTGTTGTTGTTGTTGCTGCTGTTGTCACTTCCGCTGTTGTTGTCATCATCATCATCGTAATGGTCACCATCATTGCTGCTGTTGTTGATGTGGTTGTTGTGGTAGTTCAAGTTGTTGTTGTTATTGTTGCTGTCGTTGTTGTTATCATCGTCGTCGTCGTCATCGGGTTCCGACCGAGAGGCGAGGATAGGTCGTTGCATGAGAACTAGCCGGTTATTGTTGATGTTGCTGTTGCTGCCGCTGCTGGCGCCGCCGCTACTGGCGCCACGAAATTACTGCCTGACTGGCACTATTCGAAGAAAGCAGTCTCTCTCTTGAGTGCATGCATGCGTGTATGTATGAATGTGTGTATATATATATATATATATATATATGTGAGTGTGTGTGTGTCTGGTTTGCCTGTATCTTTGGCTGGGCAGTTTCGCGGGACCGTATCGACCGAATCGGGGCTGTTGTTGCCTCCTCATTCGGGCGAGCGACGCCAATTCATCCCGTACGGGCCAAAATGTGCTCGTAAACACGTACACATGTTTATATATATATATATATATATGTGTGTGTATTTGTGGCTCCCACGTAAACGTTTCTTATTCTCTCGATAGTATAGGACTAGTAGGTGGTTAGTTATCATATTATTAATTAATCTCGGTCATTAATGTCATACTGGTGAGTAAGTGATTCGCACCCTGTGTGTGTGTACAGTTGCGATCGCCGCTGCTGCTGCTGTTGTCAACGTGGGCGATATTGGCGCCATTGGTGCCACCGTTAACGTTTCTCAATCAGTGCAGGCAGATCATAAGGTGTCTGTCACTTCTAAGATGAGACGCAGTCCCTTCATTCTAGTGATGGCGTTACAACTGTCAAAAATACAATGCCTAATTCAGTGATACCAAGTAACAAGTGACATTCCAAATGTTTATATATATATATATATATATATATATATGTGTGTTAAAAATATGTGATTTCCTTTATGTCCGACATGTTACATACTGCGTGAGATAGCAGTACTAATATTAAACCGCTTGGTTCCACTACGAAACGGAAGCGAAGAACAAGATTGCGATTGTACTGCGAATAGAACGGGCTTAACCGTGCATGTATAAGTCCATAATAGTTCTCCTCCCCCCGCCTCTTTCTCTCTCTCTCTCTCTCTCTCTCTCTATATATATATATATATATATATATATATATATATATATATATATATATATATATATATATATATATATAAAGATATATATATATATATCAACGGATTGTAGAGCTGACCGGTATATAGTTAATTAGTTGATAAGAAGGAACGTTCACGAAGCGGTGCTGCTATGAAACAAATATGTACGATGGCAATGTGCAGGCGGATTGACGACTGTAAATCCTGGACGGGGATGGCTCTGATAGATGCGTGTGTCGTTTCTAGGTGTATTATAATAAATAAAAAAAAGTTGTGCGCGTGTTTCTCTATATATGTTGCGGGTATTGCTTTGGACAATTAGGCCTTCTTCCGGCGTTCGTTCCAAAATGCATCGCCCTCCTTCAAACTATCGAACTAGCTGGTGGTTATTATAATGACCTGCTGAAGATAACAAACGTTCCTTTGTTAATAATTATGTCATCATCATCGGCATAATCGAAGTTGGGATGGCCTTCTTTGCTAACCCGTGCTGTGCCCTATCGCCAACCTAAGGACTGGTGTCGTCAAGTGCAATATATATATATATATATATATATATATATATATATATATATATATATATATATATATATATATATATCTATATATATATATATATATATATATATATATATATATATATATATATATGAATATATATATATATATATATAAATATAGCGGAACTCACAAAGTACGTATATATTGTTTTTTTGTTGTGGGCTACAACGCTACGCAACGAAGTAAGAGATATGATTTCACTGCGGCACTACGACCGCGGTGTTTGCTGGTAGGTCGGTTCGACCGGTCAGTCAACAGCAGCGAACTAGTGAACCGTCGGGCTATAATAAGTGGACGGTGCGGGGCGAATGCGAATAAGCGGCACAGTTAGAAGTTAGACTGGTGGAGATAACAGTCAGAGTTGGTTACTGGACTCGGCTTGGTCTCGTAGTTGGGTAGTGTTGTGTTTATTTAATTCGAATAAGAGGTGCACCCGACACGATGTATATGTCTGGTGTTGTAGTGTACTAGTGAACTATTCCCGCTGCTCACCGACCACTGCCGCTAACAACGACAGTAACAGCAACAACAACAACAAAAACAGCAGCAACAACAATAAGAGCAACAACAAACGCTTGGCCGCTCGCTGGACTTGCTGGGCCTGCTCGCGTCGTCAACATTATTCACAGCACGCTGTACCATATTACGTACTTGTTGTTGTTGTTGTTGTTAGCTTTCGTTCGGTCGTTGCTCTATCGCATTCTGCTGTGACGAAATCGCGGTTTTCTGTTGCTCTCTGTTCGGGTTGTTTGGTGTGCCTTACTCCGTATCTCGGAGAGAGTTAAACGTGCACACCAGAACTGCTCTATATAGGTAGCGACATGCTTACGCGTTGCTTTCAGCCGTCCGTTCAGCGAGGGCGCCGGATAGAAGTCCTTTAACGTATTACCTGTTGTGTCTGAAGTTTGTCCCAACAAACAGCGCAGAGCAATCGGACATGCATTCGTAACGAAGCAGGCTGTATTAAAGTAGCCAATCCTTTACTAGAGGGCTAATTATTACATTGATTTGACTTCTTCTTTGATCGCTACTGCTGCTGTTGGTGCTGCTACAAATGCCACTATTTCTGCTCTTGCTGCTCTAAGGGCAGAGAATAATGAATTAACAAAGCTATTTACGGCCATCATTCAGTTACTGCAGGCAGTAAATAGCATGTTACTGCTGAAGTAACATGAAGTTTTGAAAATTTTGGATCCGTCAAATAACTTTTGATAAAACACAATTTGTTTCCGTAATATGATGACAAATGCGTTGATTAGCATATTCTTTTGGGGAATTTCTACGTATATTGGTTGGTTAGAATTGGCCTGACTAGCATGTGTGACAGACGCGCTACTGTTATAAAAAGCAGCTTCGACTTCAAGCATTTCCCGTGTTCGTCGAACAAGCGCGTGCGTGGCGCATGCTCAATGAAGCGTCCAGGCCTCACGGGGCTCGATCTTGGTTGGCGTCGTTCCCGAACCCGAACGAAGGCTCGATTCTAGATAGAGTAGATCACACCGTGGTGTTGTGGGTTTGTTTGTGGTTAGTAATGATAATGTGACGTGATTAACGTGACGAATCTTTACCTAGAGTCATAATAGTTTTTAGTAGTACGATGATGGTGATGAGGATGATGACGATTATTATTAGGGTTGTTGTTATCATTCATCGATCGATGCCATTGTCTTGGTTTCGGCCAGTGTCGTCATGGCTAAAGCAAGCGTCTGTTATCTGCTAGCGTGGAATGCTGCTTTTGTTGAAATCTCGACGTTATCGGAGGAGCATTTAGGATGCGCACGCTGAGATAACGAAGCTAACCGCATGCCGTTGCTTTGATTGGCCTGGTCGCGCAAATCGTTTGCCTTCGTTAGTGCTGCTGCTGCCGTTGTTGTTGTTGTTGCTGCTCTCGCGTCGTCATTGTTGTTATTGTTGTTCTCGTCGTTCTTGTTGTTGTTGTTGTTGTTGCTGTTGTTGATAACGTCGTTCGGTGGGGCGCCTCGTGTAGCAGACGTCTGCATCAATACCAACCTGGTTGGCGTCGTGACGCGCTTTTTGCTGTCACTACTAGCCAATAAGAAAGAAAAAGCTAAATAAATAAACTGTGCGGGACTAAACTGAGAAGCAGGCCGTTGTAAAGTAGGAGCATCCTCCCAACTGTTTGCGTTACTTTAATTGCAGTGCTGTTGTTGTTGTTGTTGTTGTTGTCGTTGTTGTTGTTGTTAGTATTTCTTACTTTTGCTGTCTCGCAAATCTATTACTGCTATCTTTGTTGACGTCGTTATTACGAATCCTTTGCATTTTGTCATGTGATCATGTAGTACAAGCTGAAGGTGCAGTCGGTCGGAGTTTCCTTCTAACCCATGGCCACGAGCTCCATGGGACATTCTACTTAAGCCGCAGGAGAAGGAAAAGCGACAAATCGCGACGCTGGTATGGTAAGGAGACGGCAATCGTTCAGTTGCAATTTCGTAGAGGAATTTCCCATCCAGCAAGCAACTAGGAGCTAGCCGTGCTCGGTTGTTGTTGTTGCTGTTGTTTTCGCTGCTTTGGCTGTTTGTGGTGGTGATGGTGGTGGTGGTGGCAACATTGCTGTCGGTGTAGCACAGGCAGGCGGCTGCGTAATCGACTTTGATTTGTGAAACGAGCGGAAAATAAATAATCTAATAGAAGTCATTTTGTCATTAGCTGTTTTTTCATTTCCACACTCTTTATTTTTCTCTCGCTTGCCCTGTTCTCCCTTCTTTTCTCTCTCTCCTCCCCCCACTGTTCTTCGTTTCGAGATGCTGATGCCTCGTCAAATAAACACCCAAATGGTGGTTGGTGATGGCGGTGTATGTTGAAGTGAGATCGTCGACAAGTGGATTGTGGACGTACGACGCCTTCGTATTGAAGCTGTATTGCTGCTCGCTGCCTGTATTTCTGCTTCTGCCCTGTGCTACCGCCTACGGCCTCTATTGCCACTGCCGCTGCTGCTGCTGGTACGCTGGCGTACAGTTAATAGCGTACGTATTGTCGGCGGTGGTGAACGGCGATGAACGAGTATTTATCATTGTCGGCGGCTGTCTGTATTGGCGGCGATGACGCCGCGCTGTCGTTGTTGGCGTTACCGCCGCTGCCGCAAACGCCAGCACCTTCTGAATGCTTGCTTGTTTGTGGCTGCTGCTGCTGCCGCTGCTGCTGCTGCCGCCGCCGCCGTCGTCTCGGAAAACATTTGATGACCTCAATGGGCGACGTTCGGCAATTCGGCGACGCGCCGCCAGGTGTCATTGGCGCGCTCAGTAGAGTGGAGATGGCAACTCTCGTCGATGATTACTCGCGCGCTGTTTACTGCGGCGATTTCCAGCAGAGAGGTGGAAATCGATGTACATGCCTGTACGTGTTTGGGTGTATGTATATGTGTGTGTGTATGTGTGTCTGGGAGACACGGGGGGGTTTGAAGATGGGATGGAGGAATGGGGGTATGGGGAGACAGAGATATATAGTGAGAGATCGATTGCTTTTTTGTTCGTACAACAGCAACAACAACAACAACAACAACAACAACGACATCAACAAGGCAGATAAACTAAGCCACATTTCTTGAGAGACAGTACGAGAAAGTGAACTCTAGCGAATTGAATAATCGTTGGGTCGTTGTCGTTGTCGTCAAGTCATCGAAGCGCCCCGAACAAGTGCAGTGTCAGATCGATCATTGGATTCTGTGCGTCCGTTCTGTGGCGGCGTTGTTCACAATAATGTCGTCGCCGTCGTGGTTTTTCATTTATTCATTCGTTTATTGGGACAAGAAATGTTCGCGCCGAGTGCCGCATCCGCATATCATTAGCATCGGCGTCGATGTTGTTGTCGGACCGTTGTTAGACTCGTTGTCGATTTGCACTCCGTCGGCTGCCACAGTCGGCTATGTGTACTCGTCGTAATCGAAGTTGTTTTTTATTTTTCTTCACCGTTTTGCTTTGTCGACGCAAAGCAGCAGGCCGACCGAATTGTTTTGCTATTATCCGACGTACAGTTCGATCTATCGACAAATCGACGCCGAACGTTCGGAGGGTGTCGACGAAGTGTCGCGACTGACATAGAGACAAACAGACAGACATGTACCTGTATGTATGTGCGAACATCGAACCCATTACCTATGCGCCGGCAGAGGTGCACGATGCTGATGCTGGAGCTGGTGCAGTGGCGGCGGCTGAGGCTGGTGCAGCTTCGGTGCATGCTTCAGTGGTGAGGTGATGGCGCGCGACTTGTTATCATATGTTGCGGCGTCCATGATATGACGGCCATAACGACATCGAAGTCGATGATGGTCGTAGGGTTGATGCTGTTGAGGTTGTTGGCGATGATGATGATAATGTGTTGGTGATAATTCCGACGATGACGACGACGACGGATGATGATGATGATAATGGTGATGACGATGATGGTGATGGCGATGATGATGATGCAAAGACTTTCATTTAAGGATGTAGCGGCAGCATTGGCCACTATCGCGGGACGACACTTGTGTTTTTCCTCTTCCAAGAGGGTGACGGTATTTTACGATTGGATTAGTAGTGGTAGTAGTAGTAGTAGTAGTGGTGGTGGTGTAGCCCGGAGCTGGCAGGGCTGGTAGATCGGAGGCCTGTCGAACTACCGACCAACCGTCGCCGCGGCTGCAGCAGAAATTTCTGATTCGATCTCTCTCTCTCTCTCTCTCTCTCCTCAACGGCAGCTTCATTCCGCGATTATTATTGTTATTATTTTCATTGTCGTTATTTCTGTTATTTCGACGAGATCTTAGCCGAGGATGAATCGAAAACGATACAATAAGAGAGAGAGAGAGAGAAGAGAAGGGGAAGGTGAGATAGCAATACAGCGCTATCGAGTAAATCCGACAAAACAAGAGAGACAGGGATAGAGAAGCTGGGCAGGATGGTGAAGAAGACGACAAACAAGCTGACAATGAGCGAATGACTTGTTGTAGATTTTAAGCGGTCGTCTTAGCTGTGACATCCCTTGTTGATATGTCATTGTTGTTGTTGTAGCTGTTGTTGTTGTCATTGTTATCGTTGTTGTTGTTGCTGCGGTTTTTGTGGTCGCCGTTGATGTTACTCGTACAGCCGTTGTTTTTGTTGTTGTTGCTGTGGTTGTGATTGTTGTTGTTGTTGTGGTGGCAGTCGTCACCATCGTTCGGTGTTTGTGGTTTTTTTTGTCGCTGTTGTCACTGGTGTTTCTGATAGCCGTATTACTGATGACGTATCTTTAATGTTGTTCGTGTTGTTGTCGTCGTCGTCGTCGTTGTCTTTGTTACTGCTGCTGCCGCTGCTGCTTCGTCGTGTGTTGTTATCGCTGTCGTTGAATTCGACGATGTTGTGAGGCAGGCGGCGGCGGCGGTGCTGCCGTCTTCTAGGAAAACGAACCCGCGCGAGCGTTGCTGCCGCCGTTCGTTGCCGTTCGATCCACAAAACAAAACAAAAAACAATTGGCACCGTGGCTATACGCAGCACCATCACCACACAGGACTTCGACAACGAATGCGTCGCTAATCGTGTAGGGCCGATATATGTATACCCTTTACCGCACCGTGCACGGCAGTGGCTTCACTCGTCATTTCGCTTGCGTCACGTGGGTCTGTCGCGTCGCCTGTTACGCCGGCATTATTTTGTTGTCAGGCGATCTCTACATATATATATATATATATATATATATATATATATATATATATATATATATGTATATATATATATACGGGCGCAATGCTCGATCATGATCGTTCATTATTTGCCTCCCTATCGCTCTCTCTATGTGCATACTTGTTGCTATGTTGTGTCGGTGTCGTGCCCAACCGAAAATGATCGTTGTTTTTTGGTGTCCTAATGTTATATATATATATATATATATATATATATATATAGATATATGGAAAAAAGGAAATAAACGAAATGCTTGGCATCTTCGAATTCAACAGGTATGATTTAATGACGCGGGAAGAGGCAAATAGGGAGAGGCAGAGAAAGCGTGGGGTGTTAGTATAACGAGGGGGCATCATTTCGCGTGAAGCCTAGTCGAGCGAGGCGTGAAGTCGCTAAGTTGCTCGTTTCGGCAGTACGCTCTTCAATCGTGGTGGTGTATAACACACACCACACAGACACGCGCGCGAGTCTTTGTGAGGAGATGGGAAAGAATAGGGAATGCTGCGCTGGGGAGCGATCTTTCGAGTTGGGGGAGAGGGGTAAGGGGTGATAGGGGCGACGGGGAGGTGTCTATCTAACGATGATGATGATGATGATGAAAATGATTATGATGCCCTCTAGCGACCACGTCGGCGACGGCGGCAGCGGCCGCATCGAAGCCCAATGCGCGCGAAGTCCTCTTCTTGATACCACTACAACTACTACACGTCTACTTACTCTATTTCATTGTGATGAACAATGAACAAACGTTCCCAATCCATCCACACCATCACCGTAGAAGTAAGTAGATCAAGCCAGATCGACGCAGTAAGTGACCGACCGACCACGTCATGGCCGCAGCAGCAGCGGGTACATCAACAACGTCAAGAACAACAGCGACAACGACGGCATGTGGCAGTTGTTGCTGTTGTTGTTGTTGTTGTTGTTGGGGTGCATAGACAACGACGATACTAGACTACGTAGCGGCCGCCGTTTCCCTCCCGGACATGGCTCACCCACCCACTGTGCCCCAATGGAGGAGAAAAGGCACGGCAAGCAAGCAAGGAAGAAAACAAGAAGGAAAGGCGTCGCTTACATCACATCGACTGGCTGGCATCGATGCGCGGCTCTACAGCGCACCACGTGCACCTCGTCGTATCTCTGTTTGCTTGATGCTGGGATGCTACTTCCATTACTACAACAACAACTACTACTACTACTACGACTACGACGACGACGACCACTTTTACTCCTACTACTTCTACTTCTACTACTTTTACTATTACTACTAATGTGACGACGTCGCCACACCACTACCAGTACATCTACTGCTCTGCTACAAGAACTATTGCCGATCTTCCATTGGCCCGTTTGTTCGTCCGTCGTGCGCATGCTGCAACGCCGACGAGCTCCGACAACGTCAAACTTCGGGGGCAAAATGATGCTGCCTGCATAAGGGAGCTGCGGGGAGCTTGGGGGGGGGGGGGTGACAATGATGACGACGACTTCGATGATGTCGACGACGTTGCCGAGGTGCCGAGGACGACGACGACGAAAAAGAAGCTGAGGAGCAGGAGGACGATAAAGTGCCTTACGAAGCTGGGCGCTCGCCTTGTATTGCCGTGTCCAGCAGCACGACGAGAACTCGATGACGACGACGACGAGAAGGAGATGGACGCATTCAACGAAGGTAGTGGCTGCTGCTGCTGCGAAAAGCGAGGCGGGCAAGGTGAAGACGATCATTTGTTATCACCGTTGGCTGGCACAGCAGCGTACAACGTACGTTGCCTGACTTCTACTACTACTACTACTAGTGCTGCTACTACGGTGTACCTGGTTGGATGAGCCGGCCGACGTCGCTGTGCTGTTGCTGTCGACGACAACAGCAACAACAACAACAACAACAATAACAACAATATCACCACCACCACCACCTTTAGCAACAGCGGCCGCAACCAAAACACCAACAACAACAATAACAACAACCACGACCACGAGAAGCAGGACAAGGAGTATTGCCGGATAGCGGTGGGCCTGTCCGTGTAGTTGCCCGCCCCGTTTGTCCACGTTGCGTTGTTGTTGTTGTTTCGGTTGCTGTTGATACTGGAGGTGGTGCACGAACGGCCAGCAGAAACAGCAACAGCAGTACCCCCGTAGCGGACCTAGCGGACCCATGACGACGGTACTTCGTGCCTCGGAATAGCAAGACAGGGAGAAAGACGGAGGGGGGTGGGGAGCGAATATCGCGCTCGCATGTCGGCCTCCTTCACTTCACTTTCGGGATGTTTCGATTCAGATCTACTTCAACACGGCGCTCGCCGGCTCGCTGATCGACGCGTGAGCCCTATACTCACGGCAACAACAACGACAACAACAGTGGCATCAACGACAACTACAACACTATAACAATCTGTAGACACCTTATTGGGCCTTAGCTGTGGGGCATCGCGCTGCAGGCCGCCCATCTTTTGGGTCAGTCACGACGTGCACGAGGTGCGAAGGCAAACGTTTTGATCATGACTTTTTATGAGCTTCAGCGCCTCATGCGCCGCGCGTCATCGCGTATGGAGGAATTTGGGCGAACACCACGACGATGGTGATTATGATTCTGATGACGATGATTATGATTTTGATGACGATGATTATGATTCTGATGATGATTAAGATGATAGCGACTACGATGACGTCGACGGCAAGGGCGTTCAAATCAGTGCTGTTCCTGAGAAAGCTATAGAGCATGGGCGGGTGAGCGTGCCTGTATGTATGCTGTGCTGACTGACGTATGCCTGTACATGTATGTGTGTATATATGCGCCTATAACGAGATTAAACAAGATTGAGTGGGTCCGCCAGAATTTAATGAGCACTGCTGGAACAGGAATGTAGGGATAGTGCAGGCCTGAAGGTCGTCTAATCAACTACCTGATGTACCTGTAGTACTAGACAACGCCGAGCTCAGAAAGCGCACGCATCTGCTCGTACGCGCTCGTGGCGAATCGACGCCGATGATGACAAGTTTTGGGTCGTAATCATTTGCGGACCCAAACAAAAAGCTAGGCAAAGGTGGCTGTGGGTCGATACCAAGATAAAATTGAAGAAGGAGGTCTGCCTCGTTGGGCTGATTTGCTCAAGGTCTAGGCTCCGAATACAGCTTGTTGTTGTTATTGTTGTTGCTATTGTTGTTGTTGTTGTTGCTAATGGTGGCGTTGGTGCCCCGCAGATCGAATCGAACGGAAGCGCGGCACGTTGTCGCGCTGGTGTCTACAGATTATTATTATAGCTCTAGTGCCGAATCGCCTGCGATCAGCAGCTCAGCTAACAATGGACGCGCAAGCAAGGGAAGACGAACATGTTCGGCCTATTTGCCTCGCCGCCGAAGAGCGTACGTCCTCAACTCGGTCGCTGGTTGTCTGGCTGGCTGGCTGAAGGTGAAGTGACATGACAGCGGTGACGACAACCATTGGGAGGATAATTGCTAGCTATCGGCTGCGATTGGAGCCGCTGTGTAACCGGAGGCCGAGCGCCTCGATGCCGCCGGGAACATCGTTGTCGTCATTGTTGTGTCGTCTCGTAGGGATTGAAAATTGAGCGAGCGAGCGATAGATTCGATTCGTTACTTCGATACTTCGACGACACTTCGTTTCGTCATGGCTCGTGGGAGAAATGGCAAACAGAGGCGTTACCGCTTGCCAGCGGTTCAGTAGCTGGCTTTTCGGCCGAACTTCCTTCGCGTCCCGCGCTCCCGGACTCAGCAGTACCGCAGGGGAACGGAGAAGGGCTGGACAACCGAGTAAATTGGCCGGGGCCTGACTGGTTTTGACTGGCCTTCGGTCAAAGCGGTCGACGAGGGTCGACGCTGAGGTACGTCCGCACCGACCTTGTTTGTGGCGGCAGCTGCCGCCGCCAAGCGCTCGTCTCGCTCGCATAGCCGCAGTAAAGCCGTTACGATAGCGTTGCCGATTTCTTTGCGACACCTTCGAGATTTGCCTTCGATATTCGTTTGCGTGCACGATGGCCGTAGCACCAACATATTATATATGTATATGTATATGTGGGTTTATGTATGTATATATATATATATATATATATGTGTTGTGTGTGTGAGTGTTTCTCCGACTTTTACTCGCTGATGCGTTCACGCGTTTCAGCGATCACAACACTTGTTTATTGGACGTCGGCTGTGAGTGTTACGTGCCGTCATGGATGAGAAGCTGCTCATCGTATCGTGCGTTGTTGATGCGTCGCACAGCAGCGGCAGCGACGACAAGAACACCAATAAGAACAAAAACTACAACAACAACGACAAACAAGCATGTGCGTCTAAATCGGCCGAGAAGAGAGCGTGCTCAACAAGCGAGGCCGCCACGCCGAGACGGTGACGCTCGAGTCCTTCTCAAGACCCTGACTCATGGCGCATTGCCTACTGGGCCTACTTTGGCCTCGCTGGGTCAGGACCCAGCTAGACAGACCTAAGCTACGACTCTTATTATGCCTAGTACTATCGTTCGCGCTAGTGCTAATGCTCGAGTCTATTACTACTGCTACTACTACTACTACTACTACGACAATTACGACTAGTACTATTTGAGACAAGTATTAGCACTTGTACAACCGCCGCGGTTGGTGCTGTCTGCGATCCCGCGGTTCCTCCTGAGGTTCTTCCGTGCTAGCTGTCGCAGGGCCTGTTTGACAGCATTCGAGCAGAGAGAGAGAGAGAGAGAAAGAAAGAGACTGTAAGGCCCGGCTGAAGCCTAGTGTTGCGGCAACTCCGGCTCCTTCTAGTCGACAGGTGTTCACACGTTCACAGGGTCGGGGTTTAGTGGCCGGCAAGTGCTGACTAGACGCCGACGACGTTATCGACTACCTGTGGTACTGCGGCCACTTGGTGTCGCTGCCGAGCATCTCTCTAGATATATATATATATATATATATATATATATATATATATATATATATATATATATATATATATATATATATATATATATATATATATATATATATATATTTATATATATTTATTTATTTATATGTGTGTGTGTGTGTGCAGAGATACTGCTTGCGATGTGGGGCGTGCACCTGTGCTATTGGCGCGCCTCGTCATCAGGATCGTTTTCGTCGTTGTCAACGACCTTCTATTTGCCTGCCGCTCTCACCGGCGAAATTCGGCCTTAAAACAAATGCACTGATAGATAGCATCGTCGACGGCATCATTAGAGATGCCGTCATCTTTCTTAATCGACAATGACGACGACAACGCCAATAATAAAAAAGCGTCACCACTACCACTTACAGAAGCAGCAGCAGCAACAACAACAACAGCAACAACAACCGAAGCAATACAAAAACCCCAACAACCACAACAAAAAGAGCAGCAAAAGAAGCGATAGTAGTAACAGGCACGCCGATAACGGCTGTGTGGTACGGCAGCGCATCGGAAAGTCGAATTGGCCCGTCCAAATTGTCCTTAGCGCGTCTAACCGTCTCCCAGGGGGCCGGGAAGAAGACTATTATGATTCAAATACTGTGGGAACATTTATTGACTCTTGATTTAACTTCAGACCCTCTAAGTCTTTGTTTTCTTTTTATTGGCGTAAAGGAATAGAGCGTGCAACCGCCTCAACAGGTCTGCTTCTCTTTTCGATAAGTCGATCACGATGATGGCGACGATGATGATGATGTTGCTTGTTACGATTATGGCTGTTATGAGTGTTATTTTCATTATGAGTCGTATTATTATTATGCTTATTGTGCGACGCGGCGATGGTCTAAGGACCGCCGATCGAGGTAGGTGACATGAGGGTAGAAGTTGTCACACCGGTGGGTGGGGGAATATAAATGAGCTAGGGCCTGTCACTTCTCCAACACGGCTGGTTTCTGCTGCTGCTGCTGCTTCTATTTTGATGAAAGACCGACTATCTGAAGGGGAACGTATCGCCCACTGGCCCGGTCGTAGTGCGTTTTGCTCCATGGTCGAGCTCGAAATCCGTCGGGGGTTGCTATCGGAAACCGGTCGGGGGTTGCTATCGAGTAGCTTGCTGATAGTATGGCGTTTTGCTTTTTTCGCCATCGTCATCGGTGTGGTTTGCCGTTTGAAGTGTGGGACCAAATTAAGGCGAAAAAATGGTACGCCAGACGCTCCCAGAGGGATGAGAGCAGCTCGTAAGCAGGCTCATGAAGGCGTCGAGGGTAAAACCCAAATAATGGTGATGATGATGATGATCGTGGTTATAACGGCGATGGTGATGAGACATGGGATGCGAGGACATAGATGACAAGTAACCCCCAGCACCGACAACGACGATGTTGATGCTGATGCTGACAGTTGGCAGGACAACAGCCCCATTGCTAATGGCCCACGGCCGGGGGCGAGCCGCTAGCAGGAGTCATCGCAGGAGGAGACTTTGTCGCCTATGGGCTTGCTATGGCAGACGTGATCGTGTCCCTGGGCCCGGGCACTTGTTGTTGTTGGGCGCCTGCGTGCCACGCCAGCGCTAGGCCCTCCTCTAGGCACGCTGGGTTGGGCTAGGGATTGGGTTGCGTTTGATTTGGTTGGACCGGGTCGTCTCCGGTGGTCGGCGCGGATCGTATCTCGGAGGACGAGTTGTCTGAACAGAGGCGGTCCTCTGTTCAACGACACCCATTCATCTGATAGGGACGGCCGGCGAGGAAAGGGCTGACGGAGAACGCGCCGCCAGGAGAAATCGTCGAGTTGCTGTTTCTACCCGGTGTGACGACGACCACCACCATAGAGCGGGATAGGGTTACTCCGTTGTCATTATGATTGGTGTTGCTGTCATTGTTGTCTTTGATGTTGTTGTTGTTGCACCAGCTGCTGTTGCTGTTGTTGTCGTTGTATGACGTTGGTGTTGCTGTTTCTATAGTTGTTATTGTTGTTGTTGCTACTATTGTAACCATTACCGTCGATGTAATTGTGTCGCCTCTACACGTGCCACACGTCCCGGGGGCTGGGATGGCAGCAGCGCGACATCGAGCGCGTCGCTTCTCAGCGTGTCTTGTCTGACGCGTAGCAGTAACGCGTCGTATTGTGTGAGAGAGAGACTCGAACGTTACTGATGTAAATCTATTAGAAAGCCAGCAAGCAAATGGGATTACTAACTTGATCGGATGCGGTGATGGCGCTGGCTGGCAACAACAACAGCAGCTGCGACGATGATAAAGATTAGGATCATGATGTTGATGATGATAATAGTGTGATAGCAACGGTGGTCATCAGCCCGCGGGAGGGTGGTGGTGGCGGCGTCCGCCGCCTGGCTGAGGCGACGACGCCCGACGAGAAGCGGGAGGAAGACAACGATTAAGAACCATTGCTTATGGCTGAACATTGGTACGCGTCGCTTGCCAATCCGCACGTACGCTGCTGCCGCTGTTGCTGCGGTTCCTGCGTAGTGTAGACGGATACGAGCGTCGTTTGATGGTTGATTCATTCAGCCATTCATTGGAGAGTAACTACAGTGATGATTTGATGGTCGCGATTTCCGCTCGCCAATGTCTTCGTGTATCAACAAGCGCGACACAACATTGTTGTTGTTGTTGTTGCAGCAACAACGACAACAACAACAACAACAATGTCGTGGACGTCATCGACACAACCCCTTCTTCCCAGCGTGCTCCCCCGGGACGACGTTCTCGTTGTCGTCGTCGCCGTTGTCGTCGTCGTAGCGTCTATGGTCAATCAATTCGTACAAGCAAGTTCCGACGGAGGTTCTTCGATTGCTTCGATTCATCATCCTTGCGGGACAGCGTAGGGGAGAGGCGGACGAGAGATCAGGAGAATATACAAAACGCGAGTATGTCCGGTTAGCTGTGCTGTGCCGGAGAATGTTTACTCCCTGATGTTTGACCATTTCGGCCAGGCTAGACGATTAATTTTTGCTCT
Source organism: Dermanyssus gallinae (assembly GCA_003439945.1). NCBI lineage: Eukaryota > Metazoa > Arthropoda > Arachnida > Mesostigmata > Dermanyssidae > Dermanyssus > Dermanyssus gallinae. Next base: position 308,508 of record QVRM01005186.1, read on the forward strand.
TTGTTAAACGGTATCATGGTCGTGGCCGCCGCTTTCGCTGCTGAGCATGCTGTTCCATATCTGCAAGGAACACGATAGGAAGGAAAGAACACGATAGTGTTCTGGAAGGAAAGAACACGATAGTGTTTATTTGCCAGTCTATCGGGAGCGCCCACTTCCCCCAGCTTGAAACCCATTGATGGTCGATGTGCAACGTCGATGTGAGTGTTGTACTGCGAACGGAGGCCAACGAAGCCTCGCTTGAAGATTAGCATGTCCGTGTCGAAACGGGTGCTTCAAGCGGCGGAAAATAGCATTCCGTTTGTCCTTCCAGGCAGCATGCACGTGGGTTTAGAAGGTTGTGCGTGCGATCTCCAACAAGCAAACAATGACAGTGAATAACAAAGATATAGATAGATTCATAATTTAATTGGTATTTGCTTGCTTTTTATTTCTCTGGCGAAACAGACGTATAAATGCCACACATACACACACAAAAGTGCTCTTTTGATGTTGAAATACAATACATTATACAGCACACAGATAAACAACTCTTGTTGCTGATGTTGTTATGTAAGCTATATGTATGGCCATTCCTGTTACTATATGCGGTTGTGGTTATTTTTATCGTTGTGCATTTGCCGGTGTTGTTGTTATTACGGCTGTTATTGTTATCGTTGTTGTTGTTGATTTTGTTGTTGTTGCTGTTGTGGCTGGACGCCGTTATAAACAAACAGGACGCGACTGGAGGTAACTTGAAGTGGGTGGTGACTGCGTTGTTGTTGTTGATGTTGTTGTTACTGTTGCTGCTGCTGTTGTTGTTGTTGTTGTCGTCGCCGTAGGTTTCTGATTTCGTAGATCGCCGATGCTACGGTGTAGACTGGTGTCGTCTATTAGATATGACTGCCGTAGCTGCAAGAAGTAAGTAAGCAAGCAGAAGAAGAAGAAGGAGAAGTGATGTGCCGGTCATCCAGGCAGTGCCCGTATATGCTCTACGAGCGGCCGTTCTGGCGACACTCAGGCGGACACACTGAGAGTGACGACGAATGGACGAATAGCAGAAACAGAATTGAGCATGGACGGGCAAACCGAAACACATACATCTCCCGTCGGTGTCTCTCGCTGCAAACGGTCGACCCCGACGATGCCGGCAATCCCGACGACGAGGAATCGATTAGAAGATTACTTCTCCTACGTACCTGGCGTGGCCGACGACAACATCGACAACAAAAATCAAAACAACAGCGACCACAATAACCACAACAACAACAACAACAGCAACAATAACCACAACAACAGCAACAGCAACCACAACAACAACCAAATCAGCAGCAGCGAGGAAGATGCTGGCTAGCGCCGTTGACGACCGGACGCTGAACCAGGGCACAACTACTCTGCAGCCAACTAAAACAATCTCCAATTGGCCTCTGTTGTCTCTCCCTTTCTCTCCGCTCCTCTCTCTATTTAGCTATATATCTCTCTCGTACTCTCGCTTGTTAACCTCGCTGTTCGTCTTTCTCGCTGCGTTTCGAGCGACCTCCTGTGGCGATGCCGCTTTTCTTATAGCTTCATCGTGCCGGGTTGCACACCGGTGGAGAAAAACAATGAGACGACAGGAAGTCGCCTATCGTATGTATGTATATATATATCCGGGTGTGCACCCTATCGACCGCCGCCAAAGCAGCAGCAGCAGCAGCAGCAGCAACAGCAGAAGTATGTGATGATGCTTCGTGCTTTCTTCTGCGGCGAGGTCTGTTTGCTTGCTTGTCAATCGATCGATTCTGGTTGTGGTGGTCAAAGCCTCCGCGCCTGGCGCCGGCGAGGACGAAAACCCGCCGCGTTTGCGGTGGGTTTTTGCCGCTTGGCGACGGCTATCGCCCTACCCCTACTACTACGACTACTACTGCTGCCACTACTTCTACTACTACTAATACTGCTACTACTACTACTACTTCTACTGCTAATACTACTACCGTTTCTACTAGGCTTACGCCCGGCGACGTTATCCTTTTCAGCGTATTTTTCATCTTCATCGATCGATACCCCCCCCCCCTCTATATCTGTCTCTGTCTCTCCGCTGATGGTTCTCGAATATCCATCCAGAGCCGTTGGGTCGCCACAGGCCGCGGCCGAGGGCAGAGGCGCCCAGCGGCCGCGACGACGACGACAAGGCCCGGTCGGCCGGCAGAGCGGGGAAGAAATTGTGGGGTTGGAGGGAGGGAGCGAAGTAGGCAGGAATCTGACTACAGATTTGACTCGGGACGCTCGTTGGCCATCGTATTATGGCAGGTCGTCGTCAGGCTAAGTGATGAGTGAGTGTACCGTTGTTTGTCGGACAAGAGTCGGCCGCTTTCCACAGGTCAGCACAGCAGTGGCAGACAGAGAGATGACTGACTTCAACGCTTCGTGCATCGATCGGTCTTGCGCGTATCAACAAATATATATATATATATATATATATATATATAAGTATACGATGTACTGGATCATGTGAAAACCAAGAAGGCATTTTGAGGAAATGTAGGGGGGGGTGTCATTTTTTGAAGGCTACTAAGTACACACTCCGTATTTGAATGAGTGACTGAATGTTTCGGTTTGGCGTCTTCAGCGTAAAAATATGTGGAGAGTAATTTTCTTCATAACGTTCGGGATGGCAGTTGTGTATATTTGTGTGTGCCTTGTGACGCGTATGTGTAGATGCAGTTGTAAGTACGGTTTAAGCGAGGTCTATCTAAGAGGATTTTTGATTACTTATAGCTTACGCGAACTTATGCTTTGCGTTACGGTTTATTGCGTGGTATTGCGACCGTTTGTCTTGGTTTGTTATTGCTGCTGCTGCTGGTTATATTGCTATGTTGTTTTTGTTTTGCCGATGCCGTTATTTAGAATGCGTCATAAAAGCTGTCCCAGTGGTACATGATCAAAATATAGAATGTTTTTTTATGCTGTGATTGCTGTTGTCGGTAAATTGTGTGCGTGAGCAGAGCAACATTGATATTTTAGAGATGGATAGGTAACGAAACATGGGAAGCAGTATCGGGATGGGTGAAACAGATATATATATATATATATATAGAGAGAGAGAGAGAGAGAGAGACGAGGACCAAGAACGAAGTGAAGGCGAGCCAATTCGGCCATCACAGCAGCAGCAGCCGTAGGGAACCGCAGAAGAATTGATCTCTCCCAAGCAAACATTGACACACAACACCGGCAAGATACCGCTGTTTCTGGCTGCTGAAGATACATCATTGATCGACGCTAGTCGACCGAACCAACTACGAGCTGCTGCTGCGGCTGCTACCGCCGCCGAGTTGATTGTTTAAGCTTTAAAGGCTGAATACCAGCAGCATTGACTGTTTCTACAGTTGTTGCTGTTGCTGTTGTTGTTGCTGCTGCTGCTGCTGATGCTGTTGTTGTTACCGTCAATGCTGTCGTTCGTCTGCGTTGTTGATTCACTGTAGGGAGCCAAATACTACGGTTGCGGATACCCCTCGTGGTATTGCCGATGCTGCTGCAGTTGTTGTTGATATTAGGATCCTCGCTGTTATTGTTGTTGTTGTTGTTGTTGTTTGTTGGTATTGTTATTGTTGTTGTTTGTTGTTGTTATTGGTATTGTTGTTGCTGTTGTTGTTGTTGATGCGCTTGTCGGCAGGCGCCACCACTGTTGTCGCCTCCACTGTTGTGCTGGTTCGCTGACGTGGCTGTTGTGGGGGCAGATTGCGGCTCTACAGCAGGCCCAGTCCATTTGTCTAGCGCGTCGAGGGATTTTGGTGGTCGATTGGCCGACACGAATGCGCGGCGGTGAACGGTGAAACGCTCGAAACCTGTCGAGTTGGTTGGTAGTCGGGTTCGTGGTCGTCGGTTTGATACTACTCGGATTTGGAGCCAGCGGTTGTTTCATCGTTGGTGTCCGCCGTTCAAGACCCGACTGGGTGTTCTTCTGCGTAGTCAGTCCCCCGAGTTGCCCTTATTGGTTGTTGCTGCTGCTGTTGTTGTTGTTGTTGTTGTTGTTGTTGTTGTTGTTGTTGCTGCTGCTGCTATTGTCGTTATTGCTGTTGTTGTTGATGATTTTTTTATTGTTGTTGTTGTGGTGTCAGGTTTCGCTAGTACTCGGGCGACGACGTCGTCGTCTAGCAGGAGATAGTTGTTTGCTGTTGCTTTTGCAGTTGCTGTGTTAGCATTGCTGGTGGCTCGCCTTTCTTCTAACAGCCGTCGCGCCAACGAAACGCTCGAGAGCAATAATTGTGGAAAGGAGTTGACGAGATCTAACTGTATCGCTCCGCTCCAACGTTCGTGTTGTGTAACGGCCGGATAGACGGCCGGGTAACGTAACAACGGTAACCACAACAGCAACAACAGCAATAGCAGCAACAGCAATAGTAGCAACAACAACATCAACCGCAGGTATTGTGTCGCTTCTGCACTGCGCCACCACATGAGCAATGTAAAGAAAGAAAAGATCTGGCGTTACTCGCCCGTTATAGTCGGACGGTTGGTCCGTTCTTTCCTGGCTTCGTTCACTTGTCTGTCCGTATATGCGTGCGTGTTTATATTTAATGTTCTGCTGTTGCTGTTAAAGTTACCATTGCAACTGCTGGTCTGCTCTTGCTGGTGTTGTTATTGTTGTTACCACCACCCTAGAGACATGTTTGCTCCAGCAATGCTCAACGCTCAACCTTACAACGAAGACAACGACGACGACAACAACAACAACGATGATGATAATGATGATGATGATTATGATGATGGTGGTGATGACTACGTCGACAACAACAACAACAACAACAACAACAACAACAACAACCGCAGCAACAATGTGGTGATTCGTTTATTTGGGTGGAGCTTATGGTGGATTATTGGACACCGAACAACCAGACGTGGATTTATTACCGCTGGTTGGTTGTCTACAAAGCTACTACTGCCTTGTCGCCTAGCGACGGCAGACCCAGCACCACCACGAATCACTACCACCCGTTTCGCCACAGATCGAACAAATAGTGAAAAACTTCTCAAGTTACCAGCAACAGCAGCAGCAGCGGCCAGTGGAAAAAATACAGTACTGTCTTGGACGGACGGAAAAGGTGGAGCGTCGGGTTTGTCATCGAGTAGTTAATGAAGATGGGGAGAAGGATGAGGCGGAGGAGAAGGAGAGGTCGGATTTGTTGCAGGCAGTTTTCGAGTGCAGACAATTTCGAATTGTCAAATTGCTAATCGAAGCGCCACAATCGGCCAACGGGGCCGCCCCACTCGGTGGTACCGTTGGTATCATTTCATTCCAATATCCGTTTGATTAGGTGTACGCGTATGCAGGCAGGCAGGCAAGCAGCTAGGCAGATAGGTACGAGGTCGTCTTCGTCGTGGTCGTTGTCGTTCATGGCTTGCCGTTGATCGAGCGTGCCGCATTTGGCAGGAAACTTTAGCAGCTTGGACTTATTCTGTGTAACAGTAAAGTTTGGAGTGGTGGCTTTGGGGGGGGGGGGGGGGTGAGGGCGAACGGAGGCCTCAAACCAACGTCGACACAGCGTCGGCGACAGCATCGGCGGTAGGTTGAGCCTGGTTGAGCCTGCACCGGCTCCCCTCCGGCTAGCTATCGACTGCTCCAGTCGAATTCGTCGTCGTCGTTGTCGTCGCGGTCGCTTTTGTCACAGTGGCTGACGACGACGACGACATAAAGGCGTTGTCACTTTACGTCGTCTACTCGGTTAGTGATCTATTCGCACGATAACGGATAACGTAGTACTACTACTACTACTACTACTACTGCCACCAGTAATTGTAGTAAAAGTCGTAGCGCGATTCGTAAAAGCAGCAGCAGCAGAGAGAGTTAGAGCAATAACAGCAGGTTAGAACAACAACAACAACAACAACAGCAACAACAACAGTGTAACTAGAGCTACAGCAGAAAACAACAATACAATGTTGTTGTCTTCGTCATTGTTGTGGATGCGGATGATGGTTGGTGGTGATGACGACGACGACGACAACGGCAATCGCTAGCGACAGCAAAGCTTACGGGACAGCAACAACAACAACAACAGCAACAAAAACGACAGCAACGAAGGAGGGAAGAAAACAAGTTAATAGATGCAAATATTGCCACTACACCTTGGATCAGAGCAATACAATACGCGAGTGCGGTCAGAGCTATGTGTTTGTCGCACCTGTATATATATATACACATATATACATGCATACACATCGGTATAGAAAATATATATATATATGTTTAGTATATGTGCTTAGTATTCTGCCACTGCGGCGGCGGTCGTCGTCGACGGGCATCTGCGTTATCTCGCCCCCCCCCCCCAGTTTCGGACAAAGTAAATGTCCGATGAAGTCAATAAATTTGAAGTTTAACAGCTTCGATCGTCGAAGAGACCGACTGCAGCAACAAGACGCGCGGACGCGCAGCAACACAAGGCAGTAGTTGAGCCAGCAAACACAGCGACGAAGGGGAGCAGCGAGGAAATCTCTCTTTCGTACGGCTATGAGGAGAGAACGAGACGGCAGGTCGAACCACCAGCGCCGCCCAACAGCAACGACGTGAGATGCTGGCTGTTCTGCTGCTGTTGCTGTTGGTACCTCGACAGGCCGGTTTGCTTGTTGGGGTTGTTATGATTGTCGCTGCTGTTGTTGTTGTTGTTGTTGTTGCTGTGATTATTGTTGTTGTTGCTGTGATTATTGTTGTGTTGTTGTTGTCGTCGTTGATTTTGCCGGCATGAGTACCTTCGCCGCTCAGCCGGAGTTGTACGCTGCTTAGTTGGCTTGCTGTGTTGTCTCTTGTTGTTGTTGCTGTTGTTGTTGTTGTTGTTGTTTTTCTTCCTTTTCTGTGGTGTTGTTGTTGTTGCTGTTGTTGTTGTTGCTGCTGCTGCTGCTGACAGTGATAAGAGATGTCAACGAGGCCTGTCGAATCTGCAAGACTCGCCACCACCACCACCGTCACAGCAGCAGCATAAGACTTCGCATCTTCTTTATATCTTCGTTTCGTCGCTTTAATGACTGCTGGAAATGCCAGAGACAAAGGGAGGGAGAGAGAGTGCGCGAGGGGTAGATGAGCGACGGGGGGCAGGGGGGAACGGTAGTAACTGAAGTACATACAAGGACTGAGGAGATAAAGAGGGACTCTGGCAGCAGGAGAAGGGATAACTGAAGGGGGTGCAGGGGGAACTTATTTGAGGCGAACCGAACTGTGGCCTACAAGCCACACATATACACGTACGTATACACACAATACACATATACACACACACAGAGATAGACAAACAGGCATATCGTTTTCGGCTGCATCTCCTTCTTCGCGACAGCGCTGGCACCACACGTGAAGATCTGGATGGCCCTCGAACGAAGCCACCGAAGGCTTTGCGAGCTCAATGGTTCGGCTCGCGCGCGAGTCTGTATTTGGTTGTCGTCGTCGGTGGCGGCGGCGCCGGCTGTATCGCGATGTAATGCCAGGAGGCAACTTCAGGGATGAGGGAGGAAGACCGGTGAGGCAAGCGCAATCGGGGATTGTCGCGCGTACGTCGCCCCGGAATCAGCCGACCACACATATGACAACAACAATAATGTCAATCCACAAAGCGTCGAAGTCCGGTACTGTCTGGTACTGTCCGTCGCCACTGTCAGTGGCGGGTTTTTCGTATATGAAGGCACGCAATTACGCATGTGGTTACGCACATACGGGTCGAAGTGCAGGACACTAGGACCTACACTTACGAGGTCGATGGTGTGCCTGACGTGCTACGAGCTAAACACGCATATAATGCAGTACCACCAATTCGATATATACGATACAGTTCCACCAACCAATCAATATTTACGTTTGATGTATAGTTACACCTCGAGCTCGTGCTGGCTTACAGTGCTGCCCTCGTTGTTGCATGCAAGAATTTGTTGTGGTATCCGTCCATCGAGTTTTTTGTGTACGTTATTTGTTGTACTTGTCTGTTGCTGCTGGTGCGGCAGCGTCTGTTGCTGTTGTAACTTATTAAGGCAGAGAGATCCGGGCAAGACAATGAGGGCGGATGGGAATGGGATGATGATGATGGCCCAGCACGTCTTTCGTGTCCCCGCAGCTCAGCACGGTATCGCAGCAGAGAATGGCGAATGAAGATCGACCCCCTATTGGGCCGTGTATCCTCTCGCCGCAGGTTGCGAGCGCGCGCTTCTTCAGCGGATACTTCAGCCGGTCGATGTTGCTGTACCCACTGTGGCTCGCCAGTGAAAGAGCACCGTTGTGCGGATGCGTTACTGTAACGCACACATTGACAGCAACAACAACAACATCAACGACAGCAGCAATGACAACAACAGAAAAATAAAGTACACAACAAGAGCCAACAACAACAACAACTGCAGCGTCACCAACAGCGTCAGGAAGAAAGCCAAGCACAGCATCGGTCGGGGAGGAAGAACGCATTGCTTGGTTTAAGCACCTCTTCCCCTCTCTCTCTCTCCCTTCTTCGTGAAGTCAACAAACAAACGAATAGTTAGCATTCGATGACTGAGTGAGGCGATTCGGGCGCATGGCCTCACTCTAGCTAAGCAGTGTAGTGGTGTAGCGTGGCGTGGCCGCGTGCGCTCGACCTCACGCGTCATCTTTGGGTCAGCACGTGCGCGACGCTGTTCGGCTGCCGGCCGACCAGGCCCAGGTCAAGATGAGGTTCGAGAGATCGTAGTACTACTTCACAGGATCATTTCTGTAGTGGATCGAGCGTATCCGCTTGCCGGATTCGTACACCCAGGTCAAGATGATGATGATGATGATCTCGTCTTTACCTACCGCCGACACTCAATGATATCATCGATCCATCGAGAGATCGTTTACCATCTAGACTCGTCGTCCGGTTTGGAGTTTGGTTCCGATTGGGCATTTTCCCTTCCCCCCTCTCTCTCTATAATCTCCACCCCCGTCTCTCTCTCTCCGATTTGTCCGCACGCTGCTTCGGCGTGCAGGTTTAGCGTGTCGTCTGTGTAGAAAAAGTAAGCACTACAAGTAAGTGCCTATGTGAGCACGGCGAAGATGGCGATGATGATGATGGTGGTGGTCATGGAGGTGGTTACACAAGTGGTTGTTGGTTAGTTGGTTGGTTAGCCGGTTGCTGTTGATTACCTAACGTTGGTTAGCCGGTTGCTGTAACCAATGTTGATTGCCTAACATTGGGTTGACAGTACAACAGATCACTACTGTCTTCTCTATCCCCGATAGGCTTCGCACGCAGTATACACAAGACTACAGTTACCACGTTGTCGCCTTCGTCTTTGCTGCTGCTGCGGCTGCTGTTGTATTTTGTGTTTTTCTGTTGTTTTTTTGTCGTTGTCAATTTCGTGTTGTTGCTATTTTGCTGATGATGGCGATAACCATAAACTTCTGCTGCTGTTGTTGTTGCTGCTGGTCGTTGAACATTTCGATCCGACGACGCAACAGTTTGACAGCTGTGCCGGCGAGAACTGCTAAAGCACTACGGAGCGGTGTTCTCCGCGTCGTAAACGCGCGCCAAGAAGACATAGGCAGAAAGAAAGATAGAGAGGTAGGATGTTGCTGGTTAGTTCTCGTTATTGCAGCAGCCTCGCCGCGCCTATGGCCAAGTGTGGTTAGTTAACGAGTTAGTGAGTGAGGTGAGAGTTAAAGCGACAATTCAAACGAGAAGACGCAGTTCTGGCAGTCAATAAATAGTCAAGGATCGTGGATGGCCACTTGTTGCTTGTTGTGTACTACTACTACTACTACATATACGAACACACACGTATCGACCGCGTCAGCAGCGGTGCTAGACAATGCCGAGTTGAGAGAGCACATCTGCCGGTTTCTCTGCTGCAGGTGGACTATGGTGCTGCTCAGATGGTCTGGCCCTCGATGGCACTTTGGAACAGACTTTCTTCTGGTATATGTACCTTGTGCTGTGCTCACCTCTGCCCGCGCTATTGCTAACCTGTTGTTATTGTTGTTGTTGTTGGTGTTGTTGCTGCTGCTGCTGCCTTGTGCTGGCGCCGGAGGTTGTTGATCTGTTTTCGTGTTATCCCGATCTCCCGCTCGATCTCGAATTTAAATCTTCAATTGTTGTTCATATTGCATATGTGGCTGTTAGCCACCCGTCTGAATACGTGAGTCAGTAACCGTGGCGTTGCGATGTTGCTACTGCTGCTGCTGTCATTATTGTAACACGAGTCTCCATAGCTGTCCGTAGTAGAAGTAGTAGGTGCCGTAATGGTGGGAGTTTTTTTTTCGTCGTCGTTTTGCCGTGACGTTTCTACGAGAACAGTCATTGTAGCAATATTTGTGTTTTTGATATCTGTTGATATATTGCTCTTATCGTTGTTGTTGGCGTTGTGGCTATTGCTGCTGTTACATTAAGACTGCGGCTAATGTTGTTGTTTTGGTTTTGTTGTGCTGTTCGAGGCTATCGCTCTTGCTGATGTGCTGCTTATCTTCCGTCGTATGACTGGTTACATACAGTGTGTCTATTCTTATCTGACCGATTCGACCGCCGGCCGGTATTCGTTACCACCGTCTCTATCTGGCAGCCTCTTTTTCTGCTGTTCGGCTTTCACGTCGGGAATTGATACATACACTGCATTATGGTAATGATATGCATGTATGTACACACGCACACACATATATATATATATATACACCCAATGTCAATAATGAGACAAATGTCTGTGCTTATATATAGCCAAAGACACACTCGTCTCATTATTATTAGCAAGGCACCCAAATTATTATTGGGCGGCGTTGCAACGCTGACCGACGTGCATTCATTATGAAGAAGATATGTTTTTCTTCAACGAGTTGTGCCATCCTCGGTCACTCGTCTATTCGAGATAAGCCCACATGCTGCTGCGGCGACGACGGTCGGTAAGGCAGCTCCCTACATCGAGATTTTGATTCGACTTCTGCTTCTACAGATGCGAATCGACAAAGCACTGCTGCAGTCGAGTTGACGAATGCCATGCGAATATACATGTTTCTGTAACACGGATACATTGTAATAACAATGTGGTGAACAGACGTTTGTATGTATTGTTTTTGCTGCTGTTATCGTTGTAGCAGAAATCGTGTAGAAGAAAAAAGACGGGTGGTTTCTCTCCGTATGTTTAAATACGTCAAGGTATTAGCGACGATTAAACGATGACCAGAAGGGTGTTGCGTACAGCTCAATGGCTCAGCAGCTTATGACTCTAGAACGTTACGTGTGTGTGTGTGTGTGTGTGGCTTTTGTTAGAGCAAAGGTCCAGTTTTAAACACGTATAATTATTTGACGTGCTGTTGCCTAAGGAGTGGTGAACTAATCTCCGTGGACCCGTCGTGGTGGGTCGGCGGGGTATACATTCGTCGTCATCATCATCATCGTGGGATTCTTATGAGGTGGTGATGCTTACAGTCACGTCCGTTGAATTTGAGGTATGATAATAAGGAATCTGCAATACGAGCAAGGAACTGCAATATATCCACCACGATTAGTTCTTAAGCGCTACAGTGATGACGACGACGACGACGCCGCTGCTGTTGAGACGATAGTTGCTTTACGAGTGATTAGGAAACGATTGTCTCCCCTTCTGTCGCGTTTGCCTCGACCTGGCCTGTCTTTTCTGCCCCATGTTGTCCCATGTCCCCACAATAGATGCTCAGTTGTCCTAGCCGTCAACATCGTCTTCCTCCTCTCTTTGGAGTTTGTACCTACCGCAAATCCCGCCGAGGTCAGATCGCCACCACTTTTTGTCTGTTCACTGGTCTGTTCGTTAACTCTCGCAGCTAGTAGTGCGCACTCGAACCGTATTCAATTCTTGTCGTCGGATTTGCTCTGGCTATCTCTCTCTCATTTTCTCGTTCGCTCTAGCGTTAGCCCACTCTATTGACTGGTACTACCGGCACCGGCGTACCACGACCTCTGCTGCGATTGCTCTGTCACAGCTCTAGCTTCTAGAGTGGCTCAACGGAGATGGAGCAACTTAAACAAGCAAGGTCAGCGTCCTACACCGATCTGCGGCCAGTGACCATCCAGGTAGTGGAAGATAACCTCGACGCGACAGTCCTGCTGCTGCTGTTGCCGCCACTACTGATACAGCTTCAACTGCCGCTATTCCCGCGTCTATTGCTGTACGAGGCAGTCAAGCGGACTCACTATAGCGCGGGTTTTTTGCTCGCTCTGTCTCGAACTAGTTTTTTTCGGTTGTTCGTTCTCTCGTTCCCTCTACACAGCAGTGGAGTTTGTTCACTCTGCACCCTCTGTGCTTCCCTATGAGAAACAACGCTTGTGTCGACAAATGGTTGGTCTGAGTGATCTGACTACCACTACATCTACCGCTACTACAACTATTACTACTACTACTACTACCAACACTAATACAGCTGTTACTGCTGAACTACGAGTACCAGGGCAACTATGACTACTGCGGTTACTACGATCCGAAAACAACTATGATCCGACAACGATGAGTACTTACTACTCACACTCCTTTGTCACCGCCGCTGTTCTGCTTCGAGGATCACGGTGCTCCGCTCACACCGGTAGGGGCCACCGCTAGAAACGAGCCGGCCTGCCGATCGAGCGCCCAGCCTCAGCCGGCGCTGACAATAGTGCGCGACTGGTGCTTTACACGCTTCAGAGAATTTTTAGAATTTCCGGATTCACAACAATCGAATATAATTGCTTGAAAATAAAGATGAAAAAGAAAATGAACAGAAGTCATGACGGGTTGGCGGGCAGGCAGGGTGCGAGCAATCGAGCGATTCCTTTGCCTTGGTCGCTACCGAGCCGAATTCCCTTTCATTTCCTTGTACTCTCGTCGCTCTCATGCCATGGATAGTAGTGTTGAGTGTTGCTAGCGGCGTCACAGAGTACATTTAGAAGAATAGAAAGAGGAGAAAAGAGAAAGAAAGGAAAATGAGAGCGAACCTTTTCTTTACCCGAGATGAAAACTGTTCTCTTACATCGCACGACGAAAGTCGTAGGTAGCTCTTGCTTTAGTCATCACAGCTGGCGTCGTCGCCGTCGCCTTCGAACGAAAGGCCAATAATGGCCCCGCCCCAACGGTTCGAATGTGCCTTTTTAACCGTCACGTTTGAAAAATAGTCATTGTGTAGACATGTGCGTTCATTGTGTTCTGCCTCAGTTGTGCATCCGTAGAAGAGTGCACGCAGATCTAATCTCTGTTCAGCGGTGCTCCTCACGCATTTGATTTTCATTATTGCTTAAGTAATTAGGCAAACTGCGAATTATTTGAGGCTATTCGCGCCTGGGCGAGATGCATTACTTGTGCTATGGCACTTTTTTGTTTTAATATTAGGGCGATATAATTTACGTATGCTATTGCATAAAAAAAAAAACTAGAAAGCGTTTGTTTGCTCGGCGTGGCGAAAGCGCGTCTGGCATTGATCTAGAATGCGACCTGAGCGATAATGTGAGGTAGGCACGACGATTTGTAGTACAGTAGGAAATATACGACTTTTTGATGCAGTTGGATGAATATACGTATATGTAAATGTGTGCTTTCTCTGTACGCGCAATATTGTCAACCAACCATCGGTTAATAAAGCTATTATGTATCTGATGCAGTTAGACGTTGATGCTGCAGTGTGCAAACGGACGTTTCCGAGGCTTGTTAGTAAATTCGTCGGCGTCCGCTGGGACGTCCTAACGGCGTATTCCAGCGGGCGGCCTATGCCGTTGTACGGAAGAACGAACGGTCGTTACTGATCTGCGTGGTGTGCCGATGATGATGATGATGTACGCTTTGTACTAGTCAGATGATGTGGGGTCAACAAGACAGAGAAAAATACAGACAGACAGAAAGAGAAAGCCGCTAGAGCGAAAAAGAGACGGAAAAGTAGTGTGGAAGAGAGAGAGAGAGAGGGGGAGAGTAGGCTGTAGATATTAGCCACGATTTCCGTGCACATGTTTTGGAACGACCAGCCCCAGAGTCGTCCAGCCGTCGCAGAAGTGGAGAAGCTTGGAAGAGGAAGTGATAAATCAATAGCGATCGTCGTTTTGACGACGACATTGGGTGCATCCGGGGTACACATAGACGGGACGCTGTTACACTTCTACGACGTCTAATGCGGCAGGCGCGTGTATGTGCCTGTGAATCGGTAATGCCAGGTAGCTGTTGTCGTTGATGTGCTCTGTGACTCTGGCTGCGTGGGGTGGGGTAGCTTGGCGCGGTTGCGTTGCGCGGTTTCCCGCCAGGCGTCGTGTCGCTTCCCGTCAGCGCAGGCAGCGCCCTGCGCGCTGGCTCCGACTGCTGGTTAGCAGAAGCCGCCCGCGACTAACGAGGTCGTGAGGCGATGACCAACCACCGCGTATTGTTGTCCGGCCGGACACGGGTCGTGATGATGGTGATAGTGTTGTTGTTGTTGTTGATGGTGATGCTGATAGTGCTGTTGTTGATGGTGATGCTGATAGTGCTGTTGTGTTGATGATGCCGATACCAAGACGTTTTCAACAAGATCGAACCTCCCAAATAGATGAACTGACACAGCAACACCTGAGCTCGCTTGCTCGTTTGCACCCACAACACATTCACCGGCCCACCAACCAACAACCAACCAACCTCCACCCTCCAGCGGCCTATCCACCTTCCTACGTACACATACGAACCTCCACCCCCCATCCCGCCCCCCCCCCCCTGTCCCAGATTCGAGCGGTGGGCAGACACATACACGCAGAAGAGCGAGAGACACTTAACGGAACACCACCGGAAGGGGGTCCGTCATTTGTGCTTGTTCTCCTTCCCCTTCTCGCATGTTCTACTCTACTACGACTATTAATGCTGCTGCTGCTACTACTACTACTTCTACTACAACTAGTACAACCTGAGTGTCAGTAGCGCTGGCGGCTTGCCGCACTTTACGAGTGTCGTCACCCGCGTAGAAGTACCCGCGGACACTACTATTGCGGCGACTTCTGCCGCCGCTAGGCCACAGCCTGCGCCACCCAGATTCTTCTGCGTCGAATGTCTGTCGCTTTTCTATCACTGTCGTTTGCTCTGCTGCGGCTGGCTGGCTGGCTGTACGACAGAGTTGGCTGTGGCCGTCGTCGAGTTGGATGTGCCTGTGCTGCTTGTTCGTGATCAACCTGGCGGAACGCTATTAGCCCAATCGAGGCTCCGCCTCGAGCGGTTCGGGATTGCCGCCCGTGTGTACATATGTTTTGTGTGTCGATATATATATAAAAGGGAAGAAACGGAGAGAAGGCAGGCAAGAGAACACAAGAGCAGGGAAAGAGAGAGAGAGAGAGAGATTGAGTAAGTGAGTACACATCCTAGGAGCTATTGCGGAGGTAGTTCGTCGCTTCTCGAGCAAACGGAGCGCGGCAGAGCAGAGCAGCACAGTTAGGTGGCTCTGGGAGCATATTCATGATCGGGGGCTCTGAAGGGACTGTTCGGTGTGGGAAGTTACTCTAATGGCCGTCGAGCGGAACAGTGACATTCTGTTTCTGCTGCTGTTGCTGCTTCGCGTACTGCGTGAACGTTTGAGGTTTGATGACGCGAGGCAAGGGTGCTCGGATCGTACACAGACCGTCTTAACGGATACGACGTTGGCTCTTGCCGACCACGCGGGGTATACTTGTGATGACGTAGATAATGCCGTGTTTACACTGGTCGCGCTCGTGTTAATGGTCATGGCTTCTTTGCTTTCTTCCGCTTTGAAGTTTAAGTGGTTTGTCTTTAGAAGCAGAACCAGCGCGCTGTCGCTGGGCTGAATTGACGCCGACACTAACGGCAACGGGAATAGAGTTGGAACGAGGTTGACATCCTTCTGACTCGATGCATTCTCTCATCTCATGGACAGCTCTTTCACAGTTTTCTTGTCTGCACTGTCGTAATCTACCTGCGCACAGCTACGAGGGCCGAGTGAAAGCAACCCCAAATGCCGACAAGGGCACATGGGGCTGAGGACGAACGAAGGCGTACGATATAGGTGAGGGACGAAGCAGGAGAACGCTGCCCTTCTTCTCAACAAAATATGGAAGGTTGGCAGTTGACGCCCTCCATCCTCTGTAGTAGTAGCATTAGCAGTAGCTCTCAGGTGTCGGGCATCCGAGTTGATATCCGAGGTGAGGAACAGCGCTTTGCGTCCTTCGAGTAGGCAGCTTCGAGCAGGCGACAGCGGTCCTACGTAGATCTACGCTTGGCAGCACCGGCGCCGTCGCCGCGGCTGCTACTTCTGCTCCATGATGGGGAGGCGGAAGGTGACAATGGAAGGGGGTGTGTTACTCGCCGCTGAGAGGTGTCGCATTTCGGGTAATCCACACCGGCGTCGAGCGGCGCCACCAGCTACGATCAGCAATCCGTCATCTATCTATGTATATGAGAACATATTCTCATAACGGGTAGGCAGGGCGATGGCGACAACAACAACTACGACATATAGATAGAGGTGGCGGAGATGATGATGATGATGATGATGACGACGATGACGACGACGACGACTTGTTGGAGGTGGGAACGGGGGAGCACTGGAGGTGTGGTGGGAGGTGGTGGGATGAAGTGAAGTGATGTCAAGCTGCTAGCGTGACGCCTGGCAGGTTGGGTGTTGGGCCCGCCCCTTCGAGGTGAGTTCGTTTGGAGTTGAGGCGCCGCTACGCCGTTACCTCCAATGCAGGTAGCAGCAGCAGCATACAGCGGCGGCGGCAGCAGAGTAGCATCGAGGTAGGCGAGGATGTGGTGAGGTGTCGGAGGCGTGGAATGCACTGCCAATCGTGGCGGCACTCGTCGGCCGAATCACTCAACAACTCGATCGAGTATGCAGTGGCAGCGGTGCGGCGGCGACAGGAGGAGCTATTGGCACGAACCGAAAGCGCCACGCAAGGCCGATGAAGACCCACGAAGACGATAACGACGAGCCGAAAGGGCCGACACGGATTGGAAACGATCTACGCCTTCACACTCATACATACTTACATACATACATACATACATACATAGACACATAGTCACTCCCGCAGACGCATAGAAACACCACGCGAGTGCGCATAGGGGCACGCGACAACTAGCCCGGGCTATTTTGCTACCGTCAGCTTCCTTTCGTACGTTCGCTGGCTCGCTCCTGTTCGCTAGCAGCCACCGCCACTACCGACGATTCGACAGCCCGTCATCACAAACAGATGGAACAAAAAAGAAGAGGAGAACTGCAAAGCGCGATTTCCATTGCCCTATTCGATATTGAACGGGGCTGGCTGCTTCAGCGACACTACGCTGTCTACGTAGCTTTGATGCTACTACTACTACTACTACTACAACAACTTCTGCTTACCTCTGCTCCGTGGGGCTGGTGGTGCTGCCACAGCTGCATTGGTTGGGAATTTGTCAGGAACGAAGAAAGAAGGGGACGGGGTTGAGAAAGATTAGATGATTGGTTCAGAGCAAAGCGGGATCAATAGGTGAGCTCGAGACGTGACGCAGCAGAGATCGTGTATGTGGGTCGGTTTTTATTAAGGGCTATATATATATATATATATATACATGTATGTATGTTCGTGCATTGATTGTCATGGGAAGTTGGGGAGGCGTTACACCGTGTAGGCGGGAAAGAAGAAATTTTGAAGTGCTCCTCTTTGAGAGAGTCACGCCACTGCAGACAGCAGCGAGGTGACGACACGCCCGCTCGAATCACTTAGCTCTGCAATAGTTAGTTAGTTAGCTATATAGCGATGAACTTAGCTGGCTTCCTTTATCCTACATCCTATATCTATAGACCGCCACCGCTGCCTCCGCCCTCATATCAATTGCGGCTGGCATATCTGGCTCATGTTCCACTAAAAGCCGGTTGTTTTGCTGGACGACAGGTAGCAAGCAAATCGGCGCACATTGGCGGATGTAGACAAGCCGCTTGGTAAGTCGGTCGGTCGGTCGAGCGAGGTAAGCGAACGAGCGATAGAGACATATTGTCCTCGCCAACGTCGTTGTTGTTGATGATGTCGTTATATTTGATTTTGATTATTCTAAAGCTGTTTCGGTCACAACTACTTGCACTACTGGCGTTGCTATGGCTGACTGGCTGGCTGCTGCTACTGTTGGTTCTGTTGGCTCTCGTGTGGTGTCAATATTTCACAGTTTCTGTACGATGATTATCCGGTCGGTCGGCTAGGTAATCGCTAGAGGTATTTGCTCTGTACAGGGGCGCGCGCGCGGCTGAGATTCTTCTCTGTAATTGGCTGTCAAAGCATACTCTCTTCCCCCACACCCCCGCCTCCACCCCTCCTTCCTTCGCACTCGCGCTCGACTCGAAAGTGCGGGGACGAGCTTGGCAGGGTGAGTAGTTGGGGGCGAGACCGACCGGCGGACAACGAAGAGGACGACGATAACATATTATAGATGAGAACAGTGATGAACATGCCGGCACAGCGTCGTTTGTGCCAACGTCGTTTGGGGTTGTCCTGGGGGTTCGAGGTCGGCCCAGCAACGGCAGCGAACAAGAGCAGTAAAAAAAAGAACAGAATCATCAGCAGACGTCGTGACATAGCTAACTTAGACATCCAGGTCGCCCAGGTCGCCGCCGGTGGTGTCGGTGACAACGACAACGACTTTTTTTTTATTACTACTACTACTACTACTACCACTACCATTACCATCAGCACCAACACCACGGCCCATACGGCTGTACCAAGACGAACACCTTGACGCTCGGCAGCGCAGAATCTTGCGGCGTCGCTAGTCTAGTAGTAGGTGGACGCGATGGAACTTGTCGATCGGCGTCGCGGTAACCGAGGGCGGCGGTGTCGGTGCTGGAGGTCGTTCTCGTAGACGATGACACCGACGACAACGACAACAACAGCAACAACAACAGCCATAACAACAACAACCACAACAACAACAGCGACGACGACGACGACGACATTGACCCAACGAGACTGGAGCAGCAGCAGCACAAACCGTACTAGTAGTAGTAGTAGCAGCAGCGTAACGGCCGAAGTTTTTGCCATGAACCCTCCAATCTCGGAAATAAGAGCTGCTCGATTCGTTTTCTAGCAGCAGTCGAGAGAAGTGTTCAGTTCGAGAGCGAGCGATTGTGCATTGTGTGTTGCGTCGCGTCGCGTCGCGCGTACAGCACAGCGCGGTGCCGCTTCGACATGTTCTTTCTTTCCTAGTTTAGTTCTTTCGTTCGCTCATTCCTGACGGCGCTCGACGACGAAGACGACGACGACGGTGTTGGTTGGTTGATTGGTTGGTTGGTGTCCGTCCGCATCTGGCGCATCCAGGAAGCTCGGTCCGAGGGTAAAACATTACCCCAGCCTGTATGGCGCTACCTACCTATCTATCTATCATGGTTCAGTTTGGCCTCCGATGTTTGTAAGTGAGTGAACGAGCGAGCGAGCAGACCGGCGAGCGATAGGTATGCTAGGTGGTTAGCAAGCGGACTATAGAGGTATGGGCGGCTGGGTGTCCTGTCTGGACGTGTGCGTGTGTGAACAAATAAATATCTGTGGACGAATGTATGGGTGTGTACGTATGTATGAACGCGTATGTGTATGCGGGGTGTATGTGTGCGCATCTGATCTCGTCAACAATCACCACCACCACCACCATCGCCACCATCGCTACCACCATCTCCACTACTATCGCCAGCAGCAGCAGCAGCAGCAGCAGGAGCAGCATCAGCCCACCTCCAGCATCTCTCGCAGCAGTGGCAGCGTGGCTGTTGTTTGTCCGGCGAGAATAACAAGGACAAGGATCTCTTTGATCTGCGTTGTCCGACGACGACGTAGCTCGATTCGATTCTGATATGTTGCTGCTGTTGTTGTTGTTGCCTCCGCGGCCGCCGTCCCAGCCTCAGCCGATGCTGCCAGCGTGCTTTCTGCTGGTGGCGGTGGCGGTGCGGATGTCGTCAGCGACCGACGTCGTTCGTATATACAGATAGTCTTTTTCATCGCCATCCTTTCAGCTGCTGCTGCTGCTGCTGTTGCTGCTGTGCTGCTCGTCGTACACCATCATGTGGACCATGAGGACCATGATGGTGATGATGCAGATGGTGATGGTGGTCGAGGGAAAACATGTGTATGAATGACTGTCTCTACGTCTATATACATATATATATATATATATATATATATATATACGTATGTCCTTTTGTGTGCTCGTGCGTTTGTGCGTATGTGAGTGCTGGTTTATTTATTTACATCGCGCGGCGGGAGAGCATGCGGGCGCCCCCTTGGTAACTGCCCTCCGGTTGTGGTTGTGGTTGTTGTTGTTGCTGTTGTTATTGTTGTTGTTGTGGTGGATGGATAGTTCTTGTTGCCGTTGCGGTCGGTGTTGTTGGGCTACCACGGTCCTTCATTGTTTTGTTGTTGTTGTTGTTGTTTTGTCGCTGTCGTTCTTGCTGTTGTTGACACTCCTCACCTGCCCGCCCGACATTGCAACGTGGGGTGGCAGTTACATACGACGAGAATCCTGAGTACACGGATATATATATATATATATACAAACCTGAGAACGTCATGAGCATCTTGTCATCGCCATTATCCACATTTGTCAATCGAGCTGGTTCGGCGAGGCGACAGGTGAACCTTAAGCCATGGCCCGATGCTGGGGTGGAGTTAAGGTCGCAGGCAGTAAATACGTATGCGGCGTATGGCGAACGTCGTCATCAAGTCTACCAAGACAAATCGGCGATTTTGAACCTGCTCGTTTGAGAAAAAAACAGCAGCATTGTAGCAGCCACCTAGTCGGGCGCGGTCGTTTGTTGAACTGTTACTCCCTTCTGTGCGGCTCCTAATGATTGCCGTTACCATACAACAACAACAGCGACAACAAAAAGTGTACGTCAAACGAAATACGGCAATGTCATCAATGTACACCCGTTTGTCTCACATCAAACACCTGTGTTTGATGTGTCGGCCATTATGGTCATCATGATGCATTTGAGCTGGCGGCAGGGGGGAGTGGTGGTGGCGCTGATGAGGTTGTATACCCGAACGTGATAATGTGTTACAGGTATGTTATGTGTAGCTGGGTGTGCGTACGTGTATAAACGCGTTGAAATGTGTCTAATGTGTTTGCCCAAGATCAACGAACGACGCGGCCCGACGGTTAGTTGTCATGAATTGAAACAGGACTTTAACAGCAGCAGCAGCACCATCAGCAATAGTTAGGCAGCCACAGTAGCCGCAGCGACAGCAGCAGCATGTCGTTCCCGCGCGTCTCGAGAGTCGACAGTCGACAGCCAAAGGCGCATCTTAACATGTGAGACTGCGACGGGACGGGTTAGTATCGAAGAAGTTAGCCCCAGAAAACGGTAAAAAGCAAACGATAGGAATTTACACCGTCGCCGCCTTACTGGCTAACCGACCCACCGAACGACAACAGAAGATACCTACTACTACCGGTCTGAACAAACTTTGCCACCATATGTATATATATACAGATACATGGCAATAAAAACTGTTCGGTAGACATACATGCATGTGTATATATATATATATATATATACGAACAAACTTACTCAGCAGGCACACTGCACACAAAATGTACGTGTAGGATGTGGGGAGGAATAGGAGAAAGGGTGGGTGCACAGGTTGCCGCCACTACTACGACATGTCTACTACGACAACGACGACGATGACGACGACGACGACAATATAACGATGAGGGGGGGAACCGCCGCCGCCGCTCGCTGTAGCTGGTGCTAATAATAATAATAATAATAATAACTGATTTGGGAGGGCCGCCTGCGGTGAGGAACATCATCGGCCATCGGCTGGCTGTCGCAGCCGTTGCCATCACCGCCGCAGGTTCGCTTGGCTCGCAATGAGTGAGGCCCGTTTTTGCTTTCAGACCTAAGAGCAGCACAGATATCCCTGCCGAGGAAAGACCATAGCATTATTTTGACTGTCGAAGCTGTTGTGATTGTTGTTGTTGTCGTTGTTGCTGTTGCTGTGTTAGTAAAGTCGCACGCAAGCACGCTCGCTCTCTCACTGCACAAACATACGTACAGTGCATACACAGTGCTACGTTGTCGGACAACGAGGGGTCGAAGTTGGCCATCAGCACATAGACACGTACGTAAAGATACACACACGTATATATATATACATACATGTGTGTGTGTAGTAACAGATAAAGGAATAACGGACGAGAGGGCTTGATAGGAGCTGAGGGAGCCGCGTGTTACCAGCTTGTTACAGCATCTTGCGTGTAACATCCGTCGTCCATCCGAGCGACAGAGAAACGCAGAATCGGGCAACAAGAACCGAAGAAGGCAGGCGAGGCGAGGCGGAGGGGGGGCAGAGGGCATGTTTCATGGGCATGCAGCAGCAGCAACAGCAGCGCAGCGACAATCACGGCTAACTGAACAAGAAGAGCTGACAATGTCATGCCGAGTCGATGGCCATATTATGGCAGAACGAGAAAATAAATCTCTCTTTTTTCTCACTCTCTCCCGATTGATATGTTTGTGCTGATGTACATGTGTTTGCATATATATATATATATATATATAGTCTCTGTTGTTTGTCATTATGGGGAGGAGGAGACGGCTTCGAGTCGTGGTACTGCAAGTGCCTTTCCAAAAATAGTTATAGTTGCTGTTGAATTTTCACTTTAAAATTAGCTGTTTTCCTTTCGTTTAAAGGCATGTACTTCGATTTCCTTTGCCAGTGGCAGGATTTCTGGCTGTTTAACAAAGTCACATGGTCGTCGACTTGTCCGCTGACAAATAGCGGCTCAACAGGAGCTTGATTCAGAGGCGGACTTGTTAAAGTTGCTTTAATAAGGTCTCTCTCTCCCTCTTGTTTTCTATTATTATCACCGTTCTTCACTGATCTTATTTGTATTCGTCTGCTTCGTGTGGCCGCTTCGAAATTAAGCAAGGACCTATTCACTATGTAGAGGCTGCAGATATGCAGTTACTCGTGGACGTGCAGAGTGACACAGGCAAGTCGCAACGAACGGGTATCGGCATACGCACCGCCGACCTCGCGCCAGTTCAGTTCATTTGCTTTGCCATGTCGTCCTCAGTAGTCGGCCAGGCTGGCAGGCAGACAGGCAGGTCGGTGAAGTGGTGAATTGATACAATATTATAATTGCACAGGGGGTATACTGATGGCGAGAATGTGGAGACTGATGAAGTTAATGTTGATAGCAAAAATGAACGATTAAGCCGACTATGTTATTGTGGTCATCATGATCTTTGCCATCGATCCTATTGTGGATCTGCTGTTAACTTTGCTGCGAACAAGAAGTAACAACAGCAACAGCAGACAGCAGTTCTCTATCTCTACGCCGTATCGATGTTGCCGCAACGGCGACAACGCTATCGGATGACGAGGTGCCGCTCTTTCATAAACACGACCTATGGATTCCACAACCACCACAACAACAACAACGACAACAACGGCAGCAACAACAACGACAATAACAAAAGCAACAACAACAACAACGTTATCATTGGCGGTCGGGCTGGCTATGACGGCACCGGCATAACTAGTGGCCGCGCTATTACGCTGCCTGCTTGTTTCAACTATAGCTGCTCCGAGGAACAACTCAGCGGCAGCAGCAGCAGCAACAACGGCAACAAATGATCTCGCTGTAATACTTCTTCCGATCGGTTTATGTTTCTACCCGTTGTCGCCTGGTCCGTCCACCACCTCCACCATTACCGACACAATACTACTACTATTACTATAGCAAGCTTTGCTACTATTTCAACTATAAACGCGTACTATTTCTACTACACGATCATTACTACTCACCGACTTCAACTGATAGTCTTCGCAGACCTACGCAAATGCTGGAATACCGATCGACAAACGGGCCGACCGTTCTGACGGCGGCGGGTGCAGCACCATCATTATTATTATCATGATCATCATCATCATCATCATCGTAATCCTTTGTCTGCATGATGCATTGATTGCTTAGATCAGGGAGTTCGCCGTTTAGCTCTGAGCGGCGGCGGCCGACGCGTCGTCTGCGTGCCTCGCCAGGACGAAGGCTCTTCCCGCTCGAATCCGGGAGACTTGATTTGCGTTGATTCATCATCAGCGCATCGCGTTCGTATCACGGCGGACGTAAACCCAACGTTGAGGTGTGAATCAGGGAGAAGGGCCGAAGCGGCCGTCGATTCGAAGCCGCTACGATGGCCGAACATCGCATCGCATCGTTTGTTCGAAGCCCTGATACCCCTGAGCGGGCGGCAGTGGGTCCTCCTCAGCTTCCTCACGGATGATAGCCTCTGTTAATTAGATATCGCTCACTTAAGCTAGGCGCGGGGGCGCATGCATTTGCGCGCCTCCACGTACGTATATATATATATATATATATATATATATATATATATATATATATGTGTGTGTTGATGTGCGCACGTATCTAGGGGAGGATGCCGATCTCGTTCTGACCCGCATAGTAATAATAATAAGAAGAATCGTAATTTGCGTGTATTAGTAACACGCTTATCGGACCGAACCACCGACACGATTTATATATTCATGCCACGAGAAATGCTGGTCTGCGTTTCACACTCTTCGTCGAAGCTCGTGCAATGTTGCAAATTTTGCTAGTAATTAGTCAAGCTCTACGTTTTGCGTATGGGACAGCAGGCAGTAAATTAAAGTAATTAAAATAAGCATACGGTGCGAGACAACTAGCCGAAGGAATTCACATTCTGGAACACACAGTTCTGGCTAGCTACCGCATTGTTATACAAATTCGTTCTATGCACCGGCCGACAATCTTATGCCGCATGCACGGGAGAGGTTTCCATACGCGTTGTTCTTTGCCCGTGCCATGATAATAACGATAGCAATGTAAAACGGGGAAATTATTATGGAGCCGTAATAGGAGGTAGCAACTCTGTCGACAACTGCTACCGTTTTGAAAATAACAACGGCAACAACAACAACAACATCAACAACAATAACAACAATGGTTCATCAGAATCGTCAACAGCCTTCCGATTATATGCAGCAGCTGCTGTTGCTGCAAGATAAGAAGACATACTGTACCTCGGCGCCTTTGAGTTGTCCGCTATAGAGGGTGGGTGACCACCGAGGCGTCTTGCAGTAACAGCAGCTAACAAAGGGGTGGCCAGCACATGTCGTCTCGCATCCATAACAAGTGAGCGCGTAGCGAGGCGACGGCGGCGGCGTCACGACGCTCGTCTAGCCCCGTTCTCCAATTCTCAGTCAGAGACGAGGGCCAGCGGGGGACAGGCATGACATTTACAAAGCGCCGATCTTCGTTCGTCCGGACCACCATGGTGGTGGTGGTGGTGGTGATTCGCGGTGATTGGGCCGGCAGTGGACGCCCAACACTGTCAAGATGGTTGGTGGCCAGCAGCTACGGCGGCAGCAGCAACCTACCTCTGTGTCAAAGTGCTCACCCTTTCTAAGGTTCAGCAGCAGCCGGGCCCAAAGTGTTGGATTGATATTGTCTATTTCCTCCTCCATCCCCCACCTATCTCTCTCTCTCTCTCTCGCTTCCTCTTTTTCCATGTTGACTTTTCGTTATACGTCTCTTGTCTTCTTACGTGCACGCACTCATGGGTGGCGCGGACTAGATCACAACAGAGTTGCTAGAGATTGCGATCGCTGATTATCGCGATTGTCTGCCGGGGGGGGCGGGGGGGAGGAAACCGCACAGATCGCCAGCCCATTCTCGGCCGACAGAAACGGATCACCAGCCCTTTTTGTCCAGTTTAATAATGATCGGTTGGTGATGGTCCTGCCATGCTCGGGCCGGCACTCTCCCGCTTCCTTGAATTCCCTCATCCTTGTCCCGGTCCTGAGACGACTTAAGATCTGTGCGCGCGCCCGCGCACGCTCGCTCGCTCGCAGCATCTCTTAGTCGTCTTCGTCCTATTCTATTATTCTATCTAATCATCCGGAAGCTTATAATGCGATGTTACGTTTGACTCATTCGTCGCACGTTGCCGACGGGCGATTCTCGATCAAACTAAGCCGGCTGATATCGTGATTTAGATGCGAAGCCGTGCGGAAGCGCTGTCGCACAACGTCCGTGCAAGTGGCCCAAGTCGCAGGCGCTGACCGCATATATATATATATATATATATATATTTACAAACATATATGTATGTGTTTAGCAGCTCTTTGTGTCTACGGTAGGATTTCGTTTATTCAGTAGCATTCTGCAGTCATGGAGGGGGCGGGGGGGGGGGGAGGAGACTCGATTCTGTCGCCGATGTTCAAGTATGAAGCGTCGGCTGGCTGCACGTAATGTCATCGATAGCAAAAGTACGATTTGATACGAAAGATCGAAAAACGCTAATCGAACTAAGGAAATTTGCTGTTGTAGGTGAACAGCGAATCCTTGTATCTCTCTCTCTCTCTCTCTCTCTTTCTCTTTCCGTATCGTTTTCGCGCTCTCGCTCTCTTTCTCTCTATCTGGCGGGTTTGGTTGTCATCTCTGCGACAATGAAGCCCTTGTGTGGGAGGCGGTGGCCGCCATCTTGTCACCTCAACGGTGCGGACACGCACGCGGCTACTGAAGTAACTACCCTCGCACGTCCCCCGAAAGAGAGGCAAGAATGGTCCGCAAGCGAAAACACATAGAGAGAATACTAATGGTATCCCAAGAGACGAGCCGACGACGGGCGAAGTATCGTCACTTGTGGAGCTGCTATTACTGAGAAGGACCCGAACTTTGAACAACGTATAGTGGTATTTCAATATTTTCTGATATACGATAAGAAAAATAGGCTGATTGGACTCATTCCGTTTAGATCCTAACATATGAGCTTTCTTTGTTTTCGCTGTTGTTGTTATTGTTTCTGTGGTTGTTGTTTCTGCTGCTGCTGTTGATAATATTTCTGGTTTCACTGCTGTTTCCTTTTTTATTGCATGTCGTCATCATCATTTTAGCGCGGTTTTGTTCAGAGAAACTGCGATCATAGCGAATCAAAAGAATTCGGAATACGAACGAGAGGAGCTTCTGGCGAAAGGTCGTCAACATGTTGATGTTAGGCCAACGAGGAAGAATGCTTTTGGAACTCTGCTGAACTCTCGTAATATATATATATATATACTTATTTTTCATTATTACACAATCTCTGAGTTTAGTACAACTTCACAGCTCTTCTTGGGTGATTACCCTAAGTTCAAGTATATACGATGCATGTAATAGAAAATAGCACTCGTGAAAACTAGTCGCACCCTCTTTGGTAAGTTAAAGCGTTTCCCACTGAGGGAGAATTTCGGAAGTGTCGTAAGTCGGAAAATACTCAGACCGGTTAACTGTCGAACCAAATTTCCATTGCATTGCGAATCATTGCGTACACGCGTGATGGAGTAAGATCAGACTAGATACTTCCCACAGCGAAAGATTTTTGTTCTCTTGATCTTTACGAGATTATTTATATTTGTGTATATTGTATATACACATACACGTATTTAACCCATTCAGATTAACGGGCCCTGTAGGCAGAACATTAGGGGACGGCGGTCTTAGCATTAGAGTGTTCGTTGTTACCTACATTGTGGTGATGCATGCCGTTCTCGCTGAGATGCGTGATCTTGTTGAGGTACTAGTAGAGTGGAAGAGGAGCCGAAGAAAACAAAGGCAGGAAAATGTACGAAAATCACAAGGAAACGAGGTTAAAGAGAAAAAGGAACCAGGCGAAACGTCTTATTTTACTTTAGCCTGTAGATGATTGTTTACATCTGTGTGCCAGGGCTCTTTATCAACTTGGCGCGCGTTGGCCCTATGGCTATGATTTGTAGTCGGAGTAGTCGTAGCAGTGGGTCTGGCAGTACAGAGTCAATACCAGGCCGTCTCTTAAGTCGCAGACGAGGAGCAGAAGATTGAGGAAGGTGGATATGACTCTCCTTCTTCCTCTCTCTCTCTACTATCATGATCATGATGTTGATGAAAAAGAAAGCTCTAAGCCAGCTCCGTCTACGCTTCGTACTGCTTCTGCAGTGCTTCAACGGCGGGAACGACGGGATCAGACGCTGTAGTTGTAGACTGTGGTTTTGTCGGAGTTGGTGGTGGTGTTGTTGAGGTTGATGGTTATGGTGTTTTTGACGTTGATGGTGTTGCTGTAGCTGTTGTTGTAGTTGGTGTTGTTATTGTTGTTGTTGGTGACATGTCGAGGAATGGTTTTGCTGTTGCTGTTGTTGTGGTTGTTGTTGTTGTTGCAGACGTTGTTGTGGTTGTTGTTGTTTTGGTTGTTGCTGTTGGTATTGATGGTGGTGCTGGTGGTGCTGGCTGGTGCTTTGGGTAAACAGAGCCGTCGACTCGGCGCCTAATCGTCGGCGAGCCTGTGTTCTCGGTATGGCCTGAGGTCATCGGCATTGTGTCCGACCTCTGTTTGCCGCCGGGGGGACGCACAGGGACGATGTCTGACGGCGGCAGGTCACGTCGCCGCAGCCGCAGCCGCTGCTGTTGTCAATGTGGCGTTGGCGGTCACAGCAGCAGTAGCAACAGCAGCAGCAGCAGCAACATCAGCAATAACAACAACGGAACAGCAACCGTGGTGGCGTTAGCGTTAGCGGACGCCAGCCACAGACCGAACTGAAGAGAACACCGCACCACAACAACACAAGGAGCATGCGTGTCGTCGTCGACGTCGTCACCATCGTCGTCGTCGTCGTTGCGGACGTCGCCAGCGTTGTTTTGCTCTGCTGACCGATGAGGATTGCGGTTGTCTTGTCGTTCTTCTACGGCGGTCTCCGTCGCCGTCAACCAACTAAGCAGCACTCGCGGTCGTGGTCGTCTCATGGTCGCGCTCAAAGTTATTTTTGGTGTTGTTGTTGTTATTGTTGTCGTCGTCGTCGTCGGCGGCCTTATTCAAATCACCTTCAAGTTCGTCTGGTGGTCGTCGTGCTTATTGTACTATAATTCTAGATTTTGTCATCATCCTCATGATCGCCGTTCGTATGATCCGAGGCTTGGTCGTGGTTGACAAAGGACGAAGATTTTTTTAAAGCTGTACTGTTTTTTTTTTTTATTTAGCTGTGATGTTAACTTTTTTTTTGTATTTTGCTGTGATGTTTATAATTTTATTAATCTAGCTGTGATGACGAATAGAACATGTAGGTTAGGATAGTGGTGAATCAAACTGACTGATTGAATAACGGCTGATTAATAGCAGCACTAGCAGCAGCAGCAACAGCGTTAGAACGGCTATAGCGGTCAATCTGACGTTGTGGGTTTGCCGACATTGTTGGACAACGGGATCGAACGACGGGATGAAGAATCGGAGAATAACGATGCTGGGACCACGGTGCGTTGTCATGGTAGGTGTTCGCAGCAGCAGCAGCCCGGCCACCCGGCTACGAGACTACGGCGAGTCATAACGGTGGTTGAATCAGCCGCAGCAGCAGCAGAAGCAGTAACACAAGCGGCGGCTGCGGCGGCGATGGCGGCACCAAAGGGCTATTGTGGTGACGATAGTTGGCGTGTTCTGGTTGATGATGCGAATGTTATTGTAATTGTCATCGTTGGTGTCAATGTTGTTGTTGTTGTTGTTGTTGTCTTTGTGGTTGTTGTTGATCATCATCATCATCATCGAAGTTTGATTGAGCGAGATGGCTAAAGAAACAACGGCGAGAGGCAGCAAGATAATAGAGCAAGCGTGAGAGAGAGAGAGAGAGATGGGCAAGAAATGGAAGAGAAAGAGGGATAGTGGAAAGAAATAGAAGAGAGAGAAAGAGAAAATTGTCTTCGAGTCTGAATAGGTGCTGCGTTGATGCTGCGTGGTCAAAGATCTATCTTTTTCCATCTCTCCCTCCCTGATTTTTCTATCTCTCCCCCCTTTCTCGCTTCCACGCTCCGTCTATCTGCGTTTACCGCCTGACGCCTTACTCAGAGAGCCAGTCCGAGTGACGAACTAACTGTCTTTCTGCTTGCCTGTGCCCGCGCCTGCCTGTCTATCTGGTTGACTACCCGGCTGTCTGAGTGAGTGAGTGCGTGGCTGACGGACGCCTAGCTGGTTGACTACAGACTACTACTACGACTACCAGCTAGTTGTGATGTGAGTCAGTCAGTCAGTCAGTACACGTCTGCTGTGTTTTAGAAAGTTGTAAAAACACCACGGCAATCGCGCAGCGTTCCGCCGTTGTTACCGCTAACGGCTTTGTGCGCGAATACTCGCCTACTAGCACCCCCCTTCTCCTGCCCCGTTCCCCTTCGTCCTGTCCCGTTCCCCTTCTTTTGCCCTATTCCCCTTCTCTTGCCCCGTTCCCCTTCTCCAACCCCGTCCTCCTCCGCCCTTGGCCTTCTCGCTCTTCCCACCTTTTCCCCGTCGCTATGTTTGTTCCTTATTCTCTCTCTGTTTTATCCCGTTCTCTCTTGCGCCCCCCCCCCCGTCTCTCTCTCTCTGTGTTTGTGTGCCGGTGGGCCTAGCTAGGCTTCAACTAGCAATGGTACTGCTACTGCGGGCACTGCTGCTGCTGCTGTTGTTGCTGCTAGTGGTGATCTCTTGTTGTCGAAGAAGAAGTTGTTGGTGTCTGCTGTGGTGGTCGGTGGTCTATCTGGCCGCCCTTGTCTGACCGTTCGTCATATTCGCGATGCTAGTAGCGGCCTGTTAATGATGCTGATGATGATGACGATGACAGCGACTACAACAATAATTCTAACAAGAACAGCAGCAACAGCACTACCACCACCACCACTGTTGTTGCTGTGGTTATTGTTTCTGCCGTTGTTGTTGTTGTTGTTGCGGTTATCGTTTCTGCCGTTGTTGTTGTTGCTACTGACGCCTCTGTTGCTGCTGCTGCTGCTGCGTCTGGTGCAGATGTTTTAGATGTTCCTTAGCTCCTCACGCTATTTCTTTCTCTCTCTCTCTCGCTGTGTCCGCCTGTTTTCTCTCTTCTCCCCCGATTTCGATTCTATCCGTTCTCCTTTTCCTTGCCCCTCTTGCGTCTCTCTCGTTTAGAGATTCTGCTTTGTTCTTTTGCTAGTTTGTTGTGCATTACTAGTCCATGCCTGTCTGCCAGTCAGCCTAACTGTCTGTCTGTCCGTCCGTCTGCCCGTTGTCGATTCGATTATTACTTGGCCGTCGTGTTTTGCAGTTCTACTCCGTCTCGTCTCTCTCTACCTCTGTCTGTGTGTATATATAAATATATATATATATATATATATATACTTTGCCTCGTGTGGCTGTTTTATGAGTACGTTGTTCGTGGTCGTCGATTCGTTCGCTGCTTCATTTGTGCCAACAATAACAACAACAACAACAGCAACGAGTCTCTTTAACCGGCCACGAGGTGGCAGCAGAAGCAGCAGCAACAACACGGTGATGATGATGATGATGATGATGATTATCATCATCATCATCATCGTTAACATGGTCATGATTGTTTTCGTCCTCGTCGTTGTCGTCATCTTCATCATGATAAATACTCACAGAACCATCGCTATTCATGCTATGGGCCAACCGTACGTAGCAGCTGTAACAATAACAACAACTACATTGTTCTAGTAAGTACCAGATCAGAGGCAGCAACAGCAGAACGACCTGCAGCAACACACCGACAACCACAATAACAGTGACAACAACAACGACGACGACGACGACGACGACGATAGCATGCACAACAACATTTGCAACAGCAACAACAACAACAACAACGATAACGTTTGCAACAGCAACACGCCAACATCATCATCATCATCATCATCATCCACGACAGCAGCAGCATCAGCAAGAATAGCAACAATTATTTCAAATCTACGATTGGCGCAATAGCAACAATAATAACAACAACAGCAGCAAAAGGCGCAGCATATATGTACACGACGACAACAAGAACAAGCGTGTTCTTGTTGTCGCCCCTTGCAATATCGAGATACGGAAGCACAGCTACGGAAGCACAGCTAACAGGGCGGCACGTGCAACACATGGGTGCGCACAACAGGAACGATAACATCAATAACAACTAAAACTAATATTAACAACAACAACAACAACAACATTGTCGATATATTATTTGTCGCGAATAATCTAGCAGGTGGCGATAATTCAAGAACGAGTGATAGCTTCACCATTAGTCAACACGTCAATGTAACTGAAAAGCAGATCAACAACAACAACAACAACAAAGTTCTTGTAATAGTATCGCTCTCACGAATGTAATGATTTAGTCTTTCCGTCAACGAACGACTCCGGGGGCGCGGCTTTTGTGCGTCTAAGTTCTAATAGAGCGTGTGCGGCGGTTTTGTCGTTATTAGGGCATTAGATTGGCCACTGCGGGGTGATCGGGCCACGGGGGCATCGTGCTGCTGCTGCTGCCACGAGAGAGGGGGGCGCCAGTGGTGTTAGCTAACTGCTTGCAGGATGGTTTTTCCGTGACTTGCACTGTTTCTGAAGCTGATGGTCTTCGTAGTGGTAGTTCTAGTAATAGAAGTAGTCGTCGTCGTTGTTGGTGTTGTTTTTGCAGTTGTTGTTGTTGTTGTTGTTGCTGTTGTCGTTGTTCTTGTTATTGTTGTTGATAAAAAAAGCATGCCCCATTCTTTTGTCACCGTCTCTCTCTCTCTATTTTTTGTCTGAATGTTTTCAAGTGTGCACGCATGGATGTCTGTCAGTAATCTGGCTCGGCAAGTTGATCCATCGGTTGGTTATCTATCGCGTTCTGGCTGCTGCTACTGCTGTTGTTGTATTTGCGTCGTCGTCGTCGTCGTTGTTGTTGTTGTTGTTGTTGCTGTTGTTGTGATCATTGTTGCTCTTGTTGCTACAGAGTCTGCCACCGCCGATAGGTCTGCGGGTGTTAAAGTTAGCGTAGCGTGATGTGACCGCTGGCGTCGTCTGCTGTTGTAGAGTTACGGCAACGAGTGGGCCTCAGACGCAGGCAACGATGATGCCCCGTTGTCTGCCCTTCGGCCCCAACGGCGAAGCAGCCGCAGCCGCAGAAGAAAAAGGCGAAGACGACGAAAAACACGATGAAGAAAAAGAAATAAAGATGAAGAGTAAGGTGGACAAACATGGCGAGGCGAAGCAAGAAGTCGACGACGACGACGACGAGGACAAGTTTCACGCCGCAACGCGCCGCTCGTGATCGAGCTGCAGTCGAGTCGTGGTGTTCTTGAATCTAGTTTGATTTTGATTGAGTTTCGATTGATGCTGCCGTTGCGGTGGCAACAACATAAACCACAACAACAATATAAACGACAACAACAACATAAACGACAACAACAGCAACACCAATATAAACGACGACAGCAGCAACAACAGCAACAACAACATAAACTACAGCAGCAACAACAACATAAACTACAGCAGCAACAACAACATAAACGACAGCAACAAAACAACAACGACAGCAATCTTGTCAAGCGATGGCGGCGGAACACTGCCCGTTGTTGTACTGATTGAATTGGCGTCCTCGTGCAGTTATTACTACGATTAAACACGATAAGGACAACGATGCCCGGCATGGCTCCACAAGCGTCAGCGACTGTGATGAGCGTGGCTGCAGCTGACAAACGCTGTCAATATGCCGCTAGCTAGACACGCTGTTGTTTATTTTGTGCCTCTGCGTGTATAGCTGCTGCTGCTGCGATTGTTGTTGTTACTGCTGCTGTTGTTGTATAAAGTATGTAGTTCTTTGTCGACTTCTGATCGATCACCACCACCACCACCACCTGATTGAATGAGAGGCGACTCCTGGATTCTCCCTGGCTCGCGAGGAACAAACGCGATGGAAAATCTTAGATCGAAATATCAACGCGTCGAATATGCCGTGGCTTCCGTGTCGAGTTCTTGCTTGCTCCGTGTTGCTTGCGGACCGCTCTGCTAATTGGTGCCTCGACGCCTTGTCTTTTTTTGGTTTGATCTCGACGTCGTCGTCGTCGTCGGCATCAGATCCTACAAAGCGGCAAAGGGGCAACAGAACAAAAACGAGTATTGTCTTATAGGCCTAATGTAAGAACAATCATAATAATCTAAACAACAAAACCACAATTGCACGGTGATAGTGAATGCAGTAGCTGTACTAGTAATTGTAGCAGATGAACAACCGCAGTAGCAATAACAACAACAAAAACTGTGAAGACGACGACGTCAACCGCGTGTTAACGGGAGATGGCGATCGCCGTGTCGGTCGATAATACGGATACCAGTCTCACGGCAGTTTAATAGTAATCGAGCAGAGCGGAGCTTGATAAATGCTACAACTTCGATGTCGACCACCATTACTACTACAGCAGGCGTTGGGTGAGATGCTCGGGCGAGGTGCTGGGTTAGGGTGAGGTGCTGGGCTGGGATGGGGTGATCAGAAGTAAGCTGAAGTAGTCGGCCGGCCCGGTGCTGGCTCGAGAGATGAGAGGGCCGCGGGCAGATCGACGATCGACCGGCCATCAAGGGTCCAGCGAATGCGAATTCGTCGTCGTCGTCGTCGTCGGCCAGCTCAGTTTCTCTTGTTGGCCTAACGAACAAACGAACGGACGGACGGACGTCGACGAGGGATGAAGTACCTACGAAGTCGATCGATCCGGACCACGCTGCCGCCGGTCGCCGGTCAGGTTCTCTGCCGCCGGTGCTTCTGCGGACATTTTCGCTTCGGCTGAGGCCTGGCCGAAGAAGCGCGAAGTTGTCTCACCTCTCACCGGTCGTCATCGTCACGGATTGGCGTCGCTAAAAACAACACAGGCAAAGACGACGACGGCGACGGGATCGCTAAGCAACACTAAAATCGTTAGCAGCAGCAGCAGCCGCGCCAGAAGACAAGGAAGTACCAATCTTGGTTGTCGTCGTAGTGGTAGTAGAAGAAGTAGTAGTAGTTGTAGTGGGGGTTGGTTACAGCAGCATCAATATCTGCTGCTCAGCAACAACGAGCATTGGCGGATAGAGCATTGGCCAGCACCACCAGAGGCTGGTGCTGACCGACGATGACGGTTGGGAGGGCGAACGGTTGTTGGCCAGGGCTGCTGTTCCATCCACTACGAATGGGCTCAAAGTCCGACGAAAAGAACCGAACGAAAAATAGACTCAACTGGGTACAGAGAGAGCCAATGACTAAAAGGGGGCCTAGGGAGGGGCAGGCGGCGGTGGAGGCAGGAAGAGAGTGCAGAGGAGGATAGGAGGGCGGGGAAATGGCGAAGACCATGGGTGACCAATGAATAACAGCGGGAGGCAAAGGACAGACACGGATAAGTTCGAGAGAGGACGAGAGACTATAGCAGCAGCAGCAGCAGCAGCAACAACAACAACACAAGAGCAGCAACGATGGTGCTGATGATGATGATGGTCGGGGGTACCCGGTGGGGCAGGATTTAATTAGTCGAAGCCTGTTGTCTTCGGAGAGCTACCAACGAAAAAGAGAGAGAACGGGGGGGGGGGGGAGAACTCTAGCAGAGCTCGCTTCTGGTAGAAGCAACAACAGCAGCAGCAGCAGCCGCGGTGGCGGCCAGACGCGCCAGTGGCAGTCTCGACCGGTAGTCGCCGTAGTAAAAGAGTGCTGGCTGTGATCCCGCCGTACGAAGTGGAAGATTGACGCCTGGCGTCAACCGCGGACCGTCCAGCGATTGTTTACTTGGTGGTTCTTTCGCGGGCGGCTGGGCGACCGGGCTGACAGGCTAAAGAGAGCGCAGTCGCGTTACTTCGGCGTTTTGTTTCCGCTGCTTCTGGCTGCAAGCGAGAAATATTTGGAGATTTGTCGTCGCCGTCGTCGTTGTTGTTGTGGTTGTTGTTGTTGTCGTCGCCGTCGTCGTTGTTGTTGTTGTTTTTGTTGTGGTTGTTGTTGTTGGTCTTGTTGTAGTCCTTGTTGTTTTGACGACGAAACCATGTTAGCATCCCTGGCAGCAGCAGCAGCGGCAGTCGCAGCTCAAACGCTGCAGAAGGAATCGTCAGTTCCCCGCCTCTGTTGCTGATGCTGTTGTTGCTGCTGTTAATGCTATGATTATTTTTGTTGTTGTTAACGGTTGCTGGTGGGGCAGGCGCGACTGCAGACGCCACCACCACCACTACGACAGCAGCTGTTCGCTGGTGTGGGCCGCTTCTCCTTCGTCCGTACCCCCGTTTATCGCCGGGGCGCTTCTTCTCGATGAGTTTTTGCTGACGACTTAGTATAGCTATAATTTCACGCGTGTAAATGTAAACGCGTGCTTGGCAAGCTGGCAGAGGCAGTGTTCCAAAGGGTAGTAAAGGAGCAGAGAGCAACGAGATCGATGCTGTTTGTTGACCAGTGGGCCGTGGCGCGGCAAAGTATTCGAATCGATGACGCGAAATTAGAACAATGCGGACGCGTTAGCCGATGGTCTCGGAAAGAACAAGAAAAAGCGGGCGTGTTGTTTCCGTATCTTGTCTCGTTTGATGAGAATACGCCAGTTTAGCAATGCATGCATGCACGCACGTGTTCATCGGAATCATCGGGCAGGATCGTGTCTCGACTGAATTCACGTTCAATCCTTTTGGTATTTACTAAATATCCGTAAAAAATAACTACAACAGCAACAACAACAACAACAACAATAACGACGACGACGACGAAAACAACAACAACGGTAACAATTACGGCAGTAACAAGTCATACGGAAGTGACAATACCGGTGCCAATACGGGAAAAATATCCCCGGCAGTCGGATTGCTTTCAAGAGGCGTCTCCACGTGTCTATTTGCTGGTTGCCAACCGACAATAACTTGTCATGATGAAATGAGAAGAGAGAGAGAACCAGGCGAAAAAACAAAGGAGTCATTGTGTTTCCGGCTTGCGACCGTTTGCTGCTCGTTATTGGCCGTTTCGTTCGAACGCAGACAGAAGTGTAACGGTCTTCTATATACCTATCATATTGAACTTTTTGTTTTTGCTATATTGTTATTGCAATTCTTATCTGTGCAGCATTGAAAATTGCTGACGCACACACACACACATAGAGCGATGCCGAGGGGGTGGTAGCTAATAACGGCTGCGCTCGCTTGGGTTCTTCAGTCGTCGAGCCCGGTGGCGTGGTGCATTCCGCCTGCGCCTCGCAACCGGAGGAGACACATCGGTGCGCGGGTTCGAGCCCCACCGTTGCACCGATTTGTATTTATGGGGGTCCGTCTATGAAACAATGTGAAAAACAGTTCCGTGGACGTTAAATCTTGGCTAAGGGTCAGCCCGAAAACTTTGGGTTCTTCAGTCGCCATCGGGTTAGCTTGTTCATGTGAGACCGTTATTATTATGAATATTATTATTATTATTATTGTCGTGGTCGTCATCATGACCACCATTTGTGTATCGTTATATTTCGCTTGATTTGCCTCTAGTAAAAAGCACAGCAATTCTGTGACTACTATATTTACTATTAGTACTACTATTACTGCTGCGACTGCTACTGTTACTACGGGTATAGCCTCAACTTACCGTTGCGTCTCTAACGGCTCAGCGGCAGAACGGCCCCTCGCCGTGTTCGTCGACGCTGGCGGGGGAGGCTTCCGTTAGCATGACGGCCCCGCGACCGAAGATGGCAACCAACGCAAGATGGCGGCTGCCCCGCCAATCTTGCCGCTTTCTTATGCGCGCTTTTGCCCCCGATGCGCTGGCGCCGGTAACGGCAGACGCATCTTGTGCAGAAGAGTCACACCGAGTGACAGAAACTTACTCACAAACAGTGGAAGAGAACGAAAGAGAGATGAGAATATGGAACGAGATTTGGCCAAAAGTTTTATTTTAATAATACCACCACGTTTGCGTATGTCACCGCGTATTCGACCGTTTTCTGAACGCTCGGCCCTGCTTAGCGCAGTCAGTAGGTAATTCGCCCCTCCAGTACTGGACAGAAGAAAATGCCGCGTCTACACCTAACTAGACGTTATTTTGGCCGTCAGACCGAGACCAGTTCTAGCTTTTTTTCTCGATCGGTATACAGTAGCAGCCTTTTGCCCGCATCAGGCGTCGGCGCCATCGCCTGGAAGCGTTCGATTTGTTATTTTGAAACGCCAATTTATTACCTCCTCGACCCATCTTTGCTGGTTCTGGTATTGTCCCACTTGACTTACACGAAGCAGAAAGACATATATATATATATATATATATATATATATATATATATATAGAGAGAGAGAGCGAGGGGGAATTGAGAAGGGTGGAAAAATATAGAAAATGCGCAGCAGAGATTTACGGAGAAATCCGGGCGGCCTGTTCGTACGATTCTGCTTTTCGACTGCTTGTCGTCCGGTTCATGCCGCGCATGTCGACGACGGTGTCCTGGATCTTCCTCGCAGGCAGGCATTTCTTTCTCTCTTTCTCATCTTTAGGTCGCGATTATCATGCCCTGAAGGACTGACGCTTGAGTAAACCTGTGTGACTCTGCTGTTGCAACATGAAAACTCGCCACCAACTGAACGCCCACCGAGACGGAAGCCATGTAATTCTCCTGGCGCCACGGCAGCCGTTGCTGTTGTTGTTGCCTACGCGATGGCTTGTTTGAGAGGGCGTCCGAGTAGTGAGCCCGAAAACAGAGTTACTTTGGGGGGGGGGGGGCAGTGGGGTGGAACTGGCGGGGGTTGTACGCCGGATAGGATTACATAGAGGGCACCGGAGAGCAGCAACAGCAACAACAGTAGCACCAGCAAAAGTGGCTGCCTTCAACACGACGACGGCGGTGGCGGGTTTGCGGGCTGTCTCGACTACGTATGCAGCATCTGCTGATGCCGGTGACGGACTGGCATTCATGCATGTATGCATGCATACAATCTATGAATGTATGTGTGTATGTTTTTATGTACGTATGCATGCTACGTGGCTGATGCTTCGGCCGAATCTCGCTAGTGTCCGGTTCCCAGCAGCGCAATTTGAGACTTGAGTCCAGTTTCGACTTGTAGGCTGGATACGGTCTACGGGGGTCGGAACGCGAGGCGAAGGGGGGAGACTTTGAGGCATCCTCGACGACGACCAGAGATAGCCACTACTCCGGCCGGGCTGGCAGTTTCGTTCGAAGCAGATCCACCTATTCGAATAGTGGATGCCCCGTCCATCTCCACCTCTCTCCTTTCCCTTAGTTTCGTTCTTTTTTCTCCAGCTTCTTCCCTCCGCTGTCCGTCCGTATTTTTTTCTGGAGCAACGTCACTAAGCAGCGGCGGCGGCAGCAGCAGCAGCAGAAGTACTATGAACAACAATAGCAATGGCAGCAATAAACGACAACCCCCGGAACTTCTAACAGGCATCAACCTGGCCACTGCACAGAATCAACAATAATACGCGATACTCAATAATCGCACGCGCGCTCCTCGCGTGCTATTTTGCCGACTTTCTCGGCTGTTCACCACTGCCGCTGGTATGACGCAAATGTTACTGGCCGAGGCCGCGTGTTGTGGCAGCAGCATTGCCGCAGCACGTATAAGCTAATCAGAAGCACACGAAATCTTGAAACGTTCGACTCGTGCTGGGTCGGCTGGGATGCACTAATTAGTAGAGTCATGCTCATGCAAAGTATTTGCTGATAAGCACTCTCGACCGCCTCGAGTGTTCGTCGAGTATTAGAAGCAAATCTCGCAACGCAAATGGCCAGGGGTCATTCGCAAAGCGTATCATGGAATCTCTTTGTACGAGCTTGTGCCTACAATAGAGTATGCTGTCAGTGGAGATTTTTACTTTTCTCTTTTTCAATATATATATATATATATATATATATATATACTATTACTACTACTAACAAGATGCTTTTGGTACTTATTTTCTGGCCTAAATATGCGTTGCTTAACAAATTGTGTTTTTTTTACATTACAGGTAAGTTGTGCTGTTATCATCGACTGCATGGGGAGCTGTATGTGCACCGCAAGTTCCGCTTTCGGAGGACACAGGACAACCGAAGCTCAACATGACGATTCGTTGTGTGTTCCGAGCGGAGTGGCTGTCCATGGCTGCGAGAGTATGTTAGTGGGTGTGTTTTTGTTTTTCTCACTTATACCTGAATGTCGTTGTTTATGCCGATGATGATGCTAATAGGGGTTTTTGGTGGGGAAGAAGATAGGTGAAACCGTCGCATTTTTTCGCGCCAAACAGTTATGCTAGCGGTTACGATGGCAAAATGTGTGTTTGCCATTCTTCTGTGTCGCACTTTGAAGGAGATCGTATTGTGTTAGACTTCGATTTGCAGACTTCACTTAATTGAAAAAGCATAGAGGAATATATATATGTATATATATATGGCCAAGTTTCCTTACAGCAAAATTGCTGTTACGAGCCTAATACATACAGACGCCAAGTTGATACTGAGAACGAATCGCGTCCGATTTGCTTTGCTTGTTGAGAAAACTTACAGTTGTGGTAATAACAATAGTAGAAACAACACTGGATGGTCAACGAGCGTTGCTTGGTACTTGTTGTTGTTGGTAATGTTGTTGTTGTTATTGTTGTTGGTAATGTTGTTGTTGTTATTGTTGCTGCTCTTGTGACTGTTACTGGGTGGGGTTTCGCATCGACGCAAATTATCGATAGTCGTTGAATCAACCGTTGCCCCGGCCTCAAAACAGTTAGTATGCTCTTCGCGAACCACTTACTCGATCAGCGGGCGAACGAGGCGAAAGTCAACTATGTGGCATCACTGGCTAGACTTGCTCTTGTCCGAGAGAATATTGATTTTGGTCCGTCGATGAGATTTTTCTTCGACTACACCCTGTCATCGTCGTCGCATATTCGTTGCCTCCCGTCGCCATTTTGTTCCTAGTTTTTTGTTCTTCGTGCGATGGGTGAAAGTAGACAGCGAAGGCTGTCTGAGTGGTAATCTTAAAATTCTCCTAGGCGTTGTAAGGCGTTTTAAACTAAGCGGTCGAACGTAATAGTGGTATGCTACGGTGGTGTCTGGGCAGAAGTAAGCTTGCTGCACAACGGTCAGCTGTACTATTGTGCTTGGGTAACGTATATAAACATACATGTAAGCAACAACAACAAGATTTGCTCAGCCAACACTTGTCTACGTCGCAGAGTTTGGATACGTTTAGCGCATTAATTACATTCGCTCTAAATGGTAACTAGTTGCAACGTGTTGACAGGATAACTATTAATAAGCGTGGCCTGGTGTTTTTTGTTGTTCTTGCTGTTGTTATCGTTTGTTGTGAGTGACGGTCGCCTGCCGTCTCCACCGAGCTCGTTGTGTTGTTCTCACCAGTTATGTTCGACCTGTCGTTTTATGTTCAGATTCAGCACCGAATTACACATAAATGGTTCGAGAGATACGGCGGCACGTCTATCAACCAATCGGTCTCGGCCTGCGTAAGACGCTTTTAAATTATGCCGCCGCATGTATGTGATACGACGTACTGTGCGGGGACATAGCGAAAGCCTTTTTGGTAGCGTCATCATTTGTCAATTGCCACCATTAGTATCATTGTAAATATGATTGCTCTTTTTATCGTCTCTATTGTTGTTGTCGTTATTGTTGTTGTTGTCGTCGTCGTCGTTGTTGCTATTGCTACTGGCATACTTGTTATAATACATGTTCAATTGTATGAATTCATTCTCTCATTCTATTCATTAATGTTGTTCATTTGTCAGCGGTAAATGTTGCGTTCGGTGATGACACTTTCGATGAAGAGGAGAGGAATGCAGACAGAAATGTGCAGAAGACAAACAATAACGAGACGAAGAATAATTGTGCTGTGCGAATAATTGGTCGGGCGACTGTTTGTTCTGTCTGCGCGGCCGGTGGACGAACCGTCGTCTCCATTACCGAGTTGTATCGGCGGTGCCGCCGCCACGACTTCTACCGCAGGGCCCAGCATGGCGTAGCATGGGAGACAACCGGGGTTGATTTGCTCGATTGTCGTTTTGAGAATGAATCCGAGACCGGAATTCACTCCGCTGCTGGTTGCGTCCTCCATTTTGATTTTGGCTTGACGTTGGTCGACAAATTCTGCTGCTGTTGGCCGATTGCGCACTGTGAAACGACGCGGCTAAACTGAATCATGGTCATAATCATTAATGGCTGACATTCTGCTTTTGTCGGCACCTGTTATCGTGGTTGTTGTTGTCGTTGCTAGTGTTGTGACATGTTTGCGTCGGTGTGTTGTTATTATTGTTGTTGTTGTTGTTACTGTTTTTCTGCCTCTTTTGTGTTAGTGGTGTTGTTGCTGTTGTTCTTGTTGTTAGTTTTGTTATTGTTTTATTGTTCGTGTTATTGTTGTTATCGATCTACTGTTGGTTGGGTTTTGTTGACGTGGTTGTTGATCACCACATTGCGTCCAGGCGCCGTCGTTCGAGTCGCGAACGAATCTCTCTCTAGTTGCAGCTCCCATTGAGCAGACAGTGTTGCCGCGGTTCTGCCGCAGTTTCTTAACACCTTGCTTTTTTCCTTCTTGATCTAGTCTTCTAGCCTGGCTTCCTCTAGCTCCCTGTTGTCGCGCCGATCGTTTGCGTCTCTGTTGTTTTCCATTGCGTCTTGACGGGATTCACATATCCAGTTAGCGCCGAACTATAATACTAGGTTGACCTTTCTCTATATGTCTTTGCTTGCCCCTGGTCCTCTTGTTTGCTTTGGCTTTCATCTGTATTCTAGTTACGTTTCAATTGGCGTTAATCACGTCTAGGCGTTTTATAGACGATGAAGAAAAAGAAACGATCCGCTCCAGCGTTTCGATCGAGAATGAAACATCGTCATCATTTGTTCCAGCAGCAGCAGTAGCAGTTTTCCGCTATTGAAAACGCCGTCATAGTCATAATGATTGTCGCTACCATAATCATTGTTGTTGTTGTTGTTGCTGTTGTTGCTATTACTATTGCTGTCAGTTCCAGTACTCGTTGGATACAGCTTGGAATCGACGGGAAGACCCTGAATATTTATCCAGCTATATGTGATGTCTAATGAGTTGAGCGATAGATCGTTAGCGCTGCCACAGCCGGCTCACAGTTACTTTTTGTTATTATTCTTCATCCTTCTATTATGATTATTATATCTGCTAGTTGTTGTAGAGTAATAACTAACTAAACAATACAGTTCAGTCAATACGGTTTGTTGCGGGGTAATGGCGGCAGTGGAGCTGATCTGGACGATCACAATCAACCACAACGACTTGGTCTGGTATGACATGAGCATGATGGCACGATCAGTCGCGGCGCGACATTAGCTATGACGACGATAACAAAAAATGTAAGGCAACTCGCATATATCAGCACAGGCAAACGCAAACACTCAGAGAGCATATATTCGCATACACACGATCATACCGCACGAAACAAGGGTCCTCGAAAGCGAAGCGAAAAACATTTTGCATACAATTATGCATCGCTTCTGCCTCTCCCCCCGCGCTCGCTGATCTCCGCGCTTGAATAATCGAGTCGTCTATGATGGCGAATGTGCTTCTACTAACAGTATGCGGCATTGCTGGAATAGGAATAGCAGTTGTAGTAGTAGTAGTAGTGGTAAAGTCTTCGCTTCCCCCCCCCCCCCCCCATAACGGTGACTGCGCTACATTGGAATGACAATGAACTGACGGGAAGAGCAATATATTTGCGAACCACAGAAACGACAACAAAGGCAGCAACAACATCAACAACAACAACGGCAACAACAGCGCAGGCAGCAACAACAACAACAGCTACTACAGTACCAGTAGCAACACGAAGAATGGCTAATAACAACAGACGAGACGACGTTGAGTCGAGGTTGGCGGCGATTTTGTCACTAAGAGTCGCGGGTTCGATCCCAACCCTCAACACCTCATACCCTTTCGAAGTAATCATTCTTGACATTTACAGATCCCAGTTGAAGGTATAATAAAACAAATTAACAGAAATATCAGCAATGATAATACGACGACGACGACAAGGATAACAACAAAAGCGACAATATCTTTGACCCACGGCGACAGGACAAAACAAGAAAGAGGAAATGCATCCGTGGTGGTAGGCGCAGGATCGCCAGCCATAGTCAGTCGAGTCCAATACGGAGATAGTTGTATGTGGTGCAATCATTTGGTTCGCCTTTGTTTTTCGAATTTATCACATCTTTGTGAAATATTTTACTCGTCGTCGTCGTTGTCGCTTTCGTCGTCTGGAGGTGATGGTGCTGCTACTGTTGTTGTCGTTTCTGTTGCTGCTGTTTCTTGTTTATCCTCTTCATCTTCTTCTTGTTTTATCCGTTTCGGGCACGACTATTTTTGTCGGTGGGTCGAGCACGGACTGTCGGTTGTCGCCACAGCATCAAGCTGCTATTGCTGTTGCTGCTGCTGCTCTTGGTTGGCCGTTTGGTGAGTTCGTCGTCGTCGTCTTCTTCGTCTGCTCTGTTCTTTATCTTCTGCTGCTGCTGCTGGTGCTGCTTTTCCGTCTGCGTAAGCGCTCGTCCGTTCGCTCGCGTAATACGTATGCGCTCGGCCGGGACGACGTTTGCCTGCTTGCAGATGTGTGACGATCAACCCGCTCTCGCTACTGCCGTGGCTATGAATACCACCACCACCACCACCACCATGGTAAGCAGCGGCAGCAACAACAGCATAAATGAAAATGCTGTGAGGAGCAGGATCAACAACAGCAGCAACAAAAATAACGACAACAACAACAACAATAGCATCAACAACAACAACGACGGCGACAACAACAGTAGCAGCAGCAGCATCAGCGGTAAGAGTACGAGGCCAGAGCACATTGTGGTGCGATATCTTTCAGAACAACCTCGTTGCCCCCCTCTCTCTCTCTCTCGCTCTCCACGTTTTCTCCATTTATCAAGCGCTTTCTCTCTTGCTGCTTCAGTCCTTCAATCGGGGTCTGTGGTTGATGATGATGATGCTTGTTCACTCGACATTTGCGCCTCTGAATAGAACAACACACACACACAGACACAAACAGCAAATAGTGTGCCAAGTTGCTTCGTTCATAGGCTTTGCGAGAGAGTAGGAGATTGAAAGAGACAGGAA
Organism: Dermanyssus gallinae; assembly: GCA_003439945.1. NCBI lineage: Eukaryota > Metazoa > Arthropoda > Arachnida > Mesostigmata > Dermanyssidae > Dermanyssus > Dermanyssus gallinae. Next base: position 353,209 of record QVRM01005186.1, read on the forward strand.
AAATACGACAACACTGACGGCGAGGAGTTACAGTACCCGGTCATAGCCAGTAAACGCAAGCCGAAACAGTAGTAGCAGAATCATCAACAACAACAACAACAACATCGGCAACAATAAGAACAACAACACCAACAACACAACAACTACAGCAACAATAGCTACGTACAGCGTTCCTGCCATATCTGTCTGTGCGAGCGCAAACTGTCAAACGCGTCGTCCGTTGTGCTCTGAAAGACAATGATGTGGAGCAAACCGGCCGCGTGTGCGCTTCCAGCGTGTTATGACGGTACGGTTGGCCTGGCTGCCTGCCTGTCTGTCTGCCGTCGTAGGACCTAGTGGCTCGCCTTCTCAAAGTCGACTTCTCAGCGCCCGGCTAAGAATCACATGACGGCGCTTAATCAATCAGACGACATGAGTCGCTGTGCTGCGGCCGATGACCGTCCAAGACGTCCGGCCGACAGTATTGTATACGTATCAGCCACGTACATTGCGTCTCAGTACCGTTCAGCTGTACGCATGCAGCAGCAGCAGCAGCGGCTGTAACAAGCGCAAAGACCACCACAACCGAAAAAGAAAGAGCACGAAAAGACGCTTGACAAAGCTTGAGCGGCGGGACATAGACATGTTTCTGCTTTTCTTCATCTCCCCTTCCTCCCCCTGGTTGGAAATCACCGACCCGGGCGCAACGAGTGACACTTGTTCACCAGCAGCAGCATCAGCAGAATCATGATCGTCATCGACATCCTATGTGCGGCATGTATGTATATGCGTGTTTTATCCGTCCTCTGTCCATCTGTTCAGATCCTTCGTCTGACTCTGGCTGTCGGATTTGTGCAGATTTGTGTCGTCATTCTACTTTGTTCTGGCGTATTGCGCTGGGCTAGAGCTGAAATGTCGTCGGCCAACTGACCGGTGGCGGGACGCACTAAACGCATACAAGAATCAAAGCAAATATTTATTGCCACAGTAGCATTGGGGCGACTTCGTGCGATAATTAAAGAAAACGCATGAAGTTTTAATCAAAAAGACGAAAAAGCGCTTGCAAGTTCAGACGAGCTTTCTCGCCTCGAGGTGGGCGGTTCTTGGTTTACGTGCAATTTCCGTGCGAGCTTACGTCGTTGACACTCGCGTTACTAGTGTGAACTGTCACTCTCTGAGTTGGACTGAGTATGCGCGAACCTCGTGAACTGAATCACATTCTCGTCTCGAGAGACAGAGGGAAAATACGTACGAAGTTGCGCACCATTTTGAAATGGCAGTGCATGCGACTGGCTTACAGACGAGTACGTATGTGGCATGCGTGCGTGTCAGAGAGTGCATCTCCCTGTCACACCGCCGTATTTCCTGTAACTGAAAGCGCTCAGAAGTGCGTATATCCAGCAGATGGGCGTACGTATGTGCATTCGTATGCATGTAGGTATATATATATATATATATAGCTTGTCACTATCATGGTTGTTGTCACTATCTGAGTTTTGCGACGATGGAGTGCTCAGTCGAGGCAATTAGTGCGCTGACTAGTTGTTGAAGTAGTTCGTTTCTCTCTCGCTGTTGTTGTCTTCGTCGTTGTGCCCTACAGCGGCCGCCAGCTTTGGCGTGGAGTGATGGGTGTCTAAGACGACAACAAGGAATGCGAGGATGAGAGCCAGGATGATCAGGAAAATGAGGAGAGAAAAAACGAGACCGACAACAACGCCTACAGGGTTGAAGACAGTGTATGACGACGACGACAACGAGCGAACGCAACGACCCAGCGAGCGAGCGAGACCCGACAGAGAACAGGCATGGAGGGCAAAGACGGAGGACAGGGACGGCTCGTTCTCCTGTTCCCGTCCCCCCTTTCTCCTGTTCCCTTCCCCCGTCCCCCTTTGCCCTTTTCCTTTCCTCGTTCGTTCGTTCGTTCCTTTCTTACTTCCTTGTGTCTTTCTTTCAATTTTCTATTCGTTTCTTCCGTACTTCATTCTTTCATTTGGACCACGTCGGCCACTTGATCCAGCCAGAGAGAGAGAGAGGAATAGGGGGGGGTGAGGGGGGATAGAGAAAAGCTATCTTCTATCATCGCTGTCTCTGATTGGTTGGCCTGACTTGCTTCGTTCCCCCCGCGCTTACACACTCATCATCATCATCACCAACAACAACATTATCATCATTAGCGAGCTGCTAGCTCCTCTGGTGTTGCTGCCGAGCTCTTAATTAGCACCAAACGACAGGCAGCGAGCGCCCATACACTCAACCATTCTCAACCAGATACCCCCAACCATCCACCCATCCATCGTACGTCGTACGAGCATCATACATTCCCGTGTCTACCTGTCTCCCGCCCCTCTGAATTCTCTTCTTCCGCTGAGGGTGGCTGTCGCCTTTGTCGAGACTATGTGTGTCGCTGTGTGTGAGTGTAAGTGTATGTCGGTGGGTGTGTATGGCGGCTGGATGTATAGATGGGTGGGTAAGTGCGTGTTTGTCGGTCGCTCCTCGTGCGCCCTCGTACTCTGCTGTTACTGTTGAGGGGCTCGGGAGTGATCGGGTCAGAGGGGAGAAGCAGGGGGAGTTTAGAGCGCAGCGTCTGCGAGTTAGCGTCGGTCGTCCGTCCGGCCCCCCGCCGGCCCTTCGGCTGGCCGGGGCGTCCGTCATGCGCTCTCGTATCAGGGGGCGCGGCGCAGATCGCCTCCTCCCTTCATCTCATATCGTTGTTTGAGGAACCATCATCATCATTATCATCATCGCCATCACCATGAAGGCGGGAACATGGTGGAGGGACCTGAGCTGCAGCAGAGGGAGGGAGTTGGGGGCTATTCCAGCTGATCTGGGTGGGGTTGTCGAGGCTGGTCCACCACCAACCAGCCCTGCTGTGACCCCCTCCAGCTCGAGCTCCCGCGGGGGGAGGGAGGGTGACAATGACGATGACGACGGCCCCAGCAAAAGAAGAACGTGGCACGGATAGCAGCAGGAGTGGTATGGTGGTAGATCATGGCTTCGATCTGAAATCGCCGCTTCATTGTGCGCCAAGGGACCGGCGTTGTCTGCCTTGCCGGTGGCTGCAGCACCTTCACGATCACCACCACCACTACGGTGGACCTGTTTTGTCTCCGAGTCTTCCGCTTCGCTCAGAGCGAGAGAGTTCTCTTTTGGTCTCTACTGCGTAGAAGGCAGGAACCCCGAAGGAAGCCGCTGCTGCTGCCGCCGCCGAGCAAGCGATGGGGCGATTGCCAAGTGAATGGGTAACTAAGTGGGATATGATGACGACGACAGCAGCCATGAGTTGCAGGGCGGCGGCGACCTCCGCCTCCAGGTCATCGGCGTTAGCATCGTCGCCGGCCACAGCGACTGCTGCTGCTGCAGGTAGAAGAGAATCAAGCAGCTGAAGGGTTGAGTGGACAAATGAGTTTACTCGTCGCCTAGAGATTACGCACGCATAAAATTATCGTCCTCCTTTCGGCGCTTGTTTGAGAGCGCTCGCAGGCCGCTGGCGACTGGCACCGCCCGAGGGAGCAACGAGAGACGATACTCTCGCCGCACTCCAACCCGCTCGCGGGCCGGCAGGGCTCAATTGTTGGTTAATGAGCATTTAGAGCGCGGATGCTTGGTGAATGAATGAATGAGTATTTAGAGAACGGCACATTGTTTAACTGTCAGTGGTACCTAGTAGTTACCATGTTACCCAAACACGTATGGTTTGCCGGTACCTTTGTTACTGTTGCTGCTTCTATGATGTCGACTCCTTTCGCATATCGACGGCATTCGAGAGCGGTTATCATGACAATCATGAAAGCGGTGGCAAATCTTTTTGCCGAGATTCCAACACACCATTATGTGCGATCTGTGGCCAACATTTACGTACGCGCACGTGGCTTCTATGTCTGCCTGTAGGGCTGACGGGACTCACCGGGGACATTCCGGGATGCAAGCAGGACTAATTTGTACTTAATTGGTAGATGGTGATTGAGGAATTCGTGTACACTATAGCGTTAAAGCACATACACACGCACACACACAGATATATCTATCCGTAAATAACCCCAACCCGCCGACCATAGTCATAAGCATTCCGGGTTTCGTGGGCAGGCAACTATTTCGCTGTTTGGTCTTTGAACCAGCGTGGCCATTAGCAACTACCAAGCTCAATCCGAACTTAACTGGGACAATTCAACGGGCCAACGGGTCTTGTTGCAGGGTTTCATACGAGCGGTGCAGGGGTTCATACGAACGGTGATCATACCGACCCATACATCATCTTATATACTACTCACACTCAAATGATGCCGATGGTGGTGGCGGCGGCTGCGATGACTTGCATACAAACAAGCATATCGAGGCTGCATTGCACGTGTCAAACCAAAATAGAGGAGACGAAGACGACTATGAGACGACGAAGAAGATGGGGACGAGGATGATGAGGATGATGACGCTGTCTATCAGCCCGCCAGTCGCCCAGTTACTCAGTCAGATACGGTTTGCAGAGTCTGCATGCCTGAGAGGAAAAGGCGCTGCCAAATAGACAGCAAGCAAGCATACCTCTCTCTACCTGCAGCAGAGGTAGAACGCGACAACGAATTCGTGGCAAGCCACGTTTAAACTCGATGTCCTGTACCCCTCTCCTCCCTCTCTGTATATATATATATATATATATATATATACGTGTGTGTGTATATAGCCTCTTCTCTGTTGCGCTCTCTCCGCAATTGCGTTGCCGACTTTCGAGACTGCGCATATTGCGTGCCCGCGCGCGTATACCATATGAGCATCGTGGCAAGCGGTGCTGTTTCTGAGTCGCTGTAGTGTCGCCTCGCTTCGCCATCATCATCACCAGCAGCAGCAGCATCATCATCATCATTATCATAGTAATAGCAGAAGAACTGGAAGCTGTAGGGCTAGAAGCTACAGCAGCAGCAGCATCAGTAGCTAAATATGCGCTGAATAATCTCATCCACTATGTGGTGGCGATGGTGGTGGCGGTGATGGTGATGGTGCTTCGATTCGGTGTCGTCACCAGTCTAGAATGAGTGACGACGAGCAGCAGCAGCAGCAGAGCCTGCTGATCTGCTGCGACTGCTCTTCTATGTATGCCAGTCACCAACACGGCGACGTCGGCGGTGGCTGTGGCGTCGGCGAGACGGCGTTTGCCTTGGTTCCTCCATCAACCGCCGTGGTTCAGCCTCGACAGAAGTTGTTCGGCAACCAGCAAGCGTCCAACGAGCCAGCCAGCCAGTCAGCCAACCAACCAACCAACCGGGCGGTCTCAAAGGTTGCCCGGGAAATTGCTTGTATGCCCGTATGTCATACGCCACCCCGCCCCCTTCCCATCCCCCTCCCCGCCGCGTTTTCCCTTGTAAACACACAGACAGACACTCACACGTACACAGACACAACCATATATCTCTATATGTAGATATATACGCATATATGTATACGCTTGTGTATATTCTTTCCATGCCGTGATTTTGCCTTACTCTCTTTCGGGCTTCCTTTCTCCCTTTCTTCTCTCTGGCTCGAATACTGAGGTGCATTTGCATTGGTCGTTGTACACGTATCCGGCCCAGTGTGTCAGTCCTGTCCTAAATCTCCGCGTATAAGCAACGCGTGCCCCTCGCGAATATATCAATATATATAGCAGGTATACCATCCACATGTATTATATATATAAATGTATATATATATATATATATATATATATATATATATATATATATATATATAAATGCAGGTATACCATCCACATGCATATATACATTTTTGTTTATATCGTCGGTTGACACATGAGCTTGCACATCAATGTCCGGAAGTGAAGCGAAGGTAATGTCCGCATACAGCTGGCTAGTCTTCGTCGTCGATAGACAGGGATTCGGCTATTTAGGCAATGTTTTTCTCTGGCGTTTGCGACAAGTGTCCAGCCGACCGCTGACCAGTTGGTGACAGACATATTGTCTAAGCGAATGCTGCTTCCCGAATGCGACCACATAACGTACATACTTATATATATATATATATATATATATATATATATATATATATATATACATATATGAACATATTTACATACATGAGTTGTCGCACACGATCAGCAGGCACGCTTGACTGTATCAGTTCTAATAGATTATGTTGAGATCCGAAGCAAAGCTGGCGATGCCTTCGAATTGGCGGCAGAGTCATCGGTTTTCGCCACACCGCCCGTCAAGCAAGCAGACAACGGCGACGATGATGATGAAGTGGTGGTGGTGGTGGTGCGGGAATCTCCGATTTGGAAAGGTCTCTCCTGCTCGGCTGCCTAACGTCCCGCTCATCGGGGTCGCCCGTTCGATCTCTCACTCGAGGGAAAGCTGGGCATCGTCGCAGGGCGCGTTGGACGTTTAGAGCTACAACAGCATCAACGGCAGTAACTTGGATGAAGCCGACCATGAGCACGGCCGAAATAAAAAGAAAAGAGAAAAGAGTCAACAGAGTCGAAGGAAAAACCGAACGATACGCGCCGCAGAAAAGATGAAAAAGAAAGAAAGAAGGAAACGAAACAGTACGACAAAATGTAAACAAGCAAGCAACGGCAAATAAATCGTATTCGATGACGATTTATTATAATTTTATCTGCAGAGGAATTTCGGCAGGACTCGACTTGGTGGTGTGCCGTTGACACCGCCGACTTGCCGCCGACTGCGTCAACCGCCGCAGCTGATCACGCAAACGGCCTATTTAGATCATCATCATCATCATCATCGTCGTTGTCGTTACGACGAAATTCACTGAAGGTGCATTTTAGCTGCTACTACGGACGTAATGTTTCGGCAGCTCCTCCGTAGTATATATATATATATTTTTTCCGTATCTATCCGCATATATATATATATATATATGTATAATGTCCCTTGTATGATACAACACACATATATGTAATACGCTGAAAAAGGTAAAGTACCGGCTTTTACTGCATTGATTGCGTCATCGTTGAGCTGGTTAACGGACAGGTTTATGGGCCAAATATATATATATATATATGCGCAGCTGCGTTTAGCGTTGACTATACACCATCCGTTTAGATCCTAGCGCTATTGCCTCACTACAGCCACATCTAGCGCAGCCACCGACGCGTCGATGTTCCGCCATTTTAAGGTAGGCAAGCGTTTTCAACGATAGTCGCATACGTAGCAGCAGCAGTAGGGTGCCACGACGATTGCATTGCAAAGCCACTGCCAGTTCAAATCAAGAGTGATTGCGATAACAAGGTGAATATATGCGGTGCCAAGCATGCAAGCTTCTCTCGCTGCAAAGTGATTCAATCAATCAACAACAACAACAACGCTGAACTGCAGCGGTACAGCACGCGCAGTGGGTTCGAAATGCGGCGAAAATGCCGCGCGATTTAATCAAAATAATAGCATCGAATCATCAGCACAGCTGCGCGCTGCGCCGTAGGCACACTACACGCAAGCAGTTAGTTAGCTAGTTGCTGGTGAACGAAAAGGCCTGATTGAATCAAAACGCTTCGGCGCCGCCAAATGTTTTTGGCGCTCTAACTAACAGTGAGATCTTAACGTAACTATTGAAGTGTGAACCATCACGTCAATTCTTTTGTGCGGCGCTTGTCGATTGCGCTCGTCGAGACGTCTCATGCACATGAGGCGCGGTGGCGGTGACCTTCATGTGGCCCCGATCCATTAAAGCTCGGACATTTTCTATTTACACGCACATGTGTACATACACGTGACTGGACATATATATATATATATATATATATATATATATATATATATTTATATACGTGCGGAAAATCGGCGGGAAAATAGCGGGCATCCCGTCGGCTTTGACGGCGAATGGGCGGACGCCTCAAAGGGTCGAAGTATCTCGCTTGTCCTGATTTATTGTGCACTATTCATAGCATTTCTGCTCGATCCTATGTGTTCGATCGGTGCTGCTGTTGTTATCGTTGTTGTTGTAGTCCGTTCCGCGTTTATATTCACGCTTACTCTATGGGTATGGACACTCAGCCACTTGTCCGCTGACGATGATATCTCGTGTATCTTGTTTTGTTGTCAATCACCTGCATGTGTATGCACATACGTAGAGTAAGAGGTTTACTATTTATTGTATACGTATGTATCTATATCTTTGTAGCGTGGCAGTATGTAGGGAAGCACGAGATATGTTGGAAGATTGCTGTTGTTGGTTCCGGCTGATGATGTCGTGAGATATATATCCTAGTTGTTGTTGTCGTTGTTGTTGTTGTTATGGTCATCTCACATTATCGTCACAGTATTATTATCGGAGTCAAATTTATCATCTTCATCAAGTACATTTCCGCTGGTTGGCAGCGTCGATTCCCAAGACACCTTTTTCCATTGGGTAGCGGCATCACATGTGCATAATTTTGCCGCCTTCTTCTTCCGTTTCGATGTCTTCATTCGATTTTATCTCCATTCTCTTGCGATCTTTGTGGTTGTGGTGATGGTGATTGTTGTCATTGCTGCTGTTGTTGTTGTTGTTGTCGTCGTCGTTGTTGTTGTTGTTGTTGTTGTTGTTGTCGCCATTGTTTGTTTTTGTTCTTGTTGTTGTTGTGCTGTTTTTCGTGTCGTTGTTGCTGTTGTTGTTGTTGTGTTGTTCTTCTTGTTGTTGTTGTTGCTGTAGTAACAGTCGGTTATACCGATGTTCGCGGTGGGTGTTGATTGTTGCCGATCGACGACCTGTCTTGTATGTAGGTGTTTGGCGCATGTGATGTTTGCCGAACTAGCGCCGGCCACGAACGGCCTAGCAGCCTTTGTGTCACCTTTGGCGTTCGGTGGCGGCGACGGATACAGTTGTTGCTGTAGTATCCGCTAGTTTCGTCGCGTGTAACAGCTGTACTTGTGTGATAGCTACCCAGCCAGCCAGGCATTCGTTTCTATCAGAGCAGAGTTTGAGCGATATTATTGACATATGTGAGTGCGGATCGACAGAAGAAATGGAGATAAGGATGAGGATGACGATGGTGTTCATGGTGATGAGAATGGTGATGTTCGCTCGCTTGCTTGCTCTTTGCCTTGCCAGCCAGCCAGTCAGCCAGTTTACTCAGCCAGTCGTCACTCATTTGTTATTATGTAGATGAGGCGGGACGAGATCACCGCTCGTCATGTGGAACCATCGTCCGCAACCACTAACATCGTGGTCTCTGCCGCAGTGGGCGCCGCCGCCGCCACAGTTACTGCTGCTGCTGCTGATACGGCCACTGTTATTTTGGCTGTAGGTGTTGCTGCTGTTGCTGTTGTTGTTGTTGTTCTTCTTCTTCTATTGCTGTTGTTGTTGTCGTAGTTTTTGTTATTGTTTATGTTGCTGCTGCTAGGAGTGAGGATGCAACTGTTTGTTGTTGTTGCTGTCATGTTTGTTGTTGTTATTGCTGTTATTGCTGTTGTTGTAATTACTAGCAATGAAGATGCACCTGTTGTTGTAGTTGTTGTTGTCGTCGCCGTTGTTGTTTTTGTTGTGGTTACTGTTGTTACCGTCTTCGTCACGTTCACCACCATCGCGGCCATCATGCGTATATCGCCTGCGTCATCATCGATGCCCTTCTCCCCCCTTCCCGTCCCTTCCTTGTTGAACACTGCCGTTATTCCGATGTGGTTGTTCTGCAACAGCGTTCGTCTTCGTTGATCTCTTCGAGTGATCGTCGGCCCCGGTCGTTCATCGTTTGTGTCTGTCTACACGTTCAGAGTTCGTAGCTTCACCATGGCCGGATTGTTGAGGTGTCGTAAAAGTGAGCCAGGTCGAAGCCAGGGCACGGACAGGTCACACCCTATACCGCTCGGGCACTCTTTGTCTCTATCTTTCTCTCTTTTTCTGCACACTGCCTCGTCGTCTCGCGACGAGCCTGCCCTGCAAGATCGTTGAGTTCTTACTCAGCTGGTTCGTGCAGGACAGACCGTGGCTGTAGCTCGTGGTTGATGGTTTCTACCCTCGCGGATGTTTCTTGGTGGCTTCTCGCGTTCATTTTAGTCTCTCAGTCTCTCTCCCACTATATGTCTATCTTTTTCTCGGTCTCTATCTCTATATAGCACAGACGTCGCCGCGCTAACAGCACTGGCTTTCCTTTTCTTAACCACCTCATCATCATCACCATCCTGGGCATCATTATCAGCATCATCGTGATCACCATCCTCCTCCTGATCATCGTCGTCGTCGTCGTCATCGTCAGACGTGACGAGACTTCCTTTGAAGCTTCGTCGATTCGAATGGTTAGATATGATGGGCGAAGTGAACGTGAAACTAGCTTTATCTACTTCTATTACTGCTACTGGCTAGCCCCTCTTGTAGAGAGACACTTGCGTATAGATCACTTGCTGACTTCGCGAGGTGGCCACGAACCAGCTTCTCTCCCTTTGTGCCTGTATATAGGCTGTATAGAGTGTATATATATATATATATATATATATATATATGTGGCTAGGTGTTTGTATAAATTGGTAGGCGTATATCTAGATGAGTACGTGAGCGCATGAGTTATCTATGTATGTGTATAAGTGGTGCAAGGGAGGAGAGAAAATGAAATCAAACGATACTGCACACTGCTCTGCGACTGTGAAACGGTCACGTCAACTCGTCCTGTTGAGCCTTTGGCTAACAACAATCGAGTAGATCGAGTTTTGCTACTATGATGATAATGATGATGCTGATTCTCCGTATTATCACTATCAGTCTCAGCAGATCTAAGACTCAATACGATGAAAATGAGCACGCGTGCACCTGCCGGTCGTTTCGTTGACATGAGATGATTTAGCGAATTCATCTAACGGCAGTATGGAGGTCATTCATCAGAAGAGTAGCATCTACATGCATCAGAACGTAGCATCTACATGCATCAGAACGTAGTATCTACATGCACATACGTATGTACTTCTGTCAACGTCCGTTTACATGTTGATAGTTGTAAATATTGTTGTTGATAGTTGTAAATATTGTTGTTGTTGTTGTTGTCGGTTTAGATGTTGTTTTGGCTGTTGTTGTTGTAGCTGTTGTTCTGGCTGTTGTTGTTTGGGGTGCTGTAACCCGAGGAGTGGTAGGCGGACGTCTACGGACATCTCAGCGATGTCGTCGTTGCCCTATTCTGGTACAGGACTACGGACGAGCAATCACATGTCATAGTGATAGTAGTAGTAGTAGTAGGATGGGGAAGATGTAGACAACAACGACAGCAGCGAGGGCGACGAGTGTCTCGACCATGACGTTGGTATGATGTTCGGGATGTGGATGATGGTGAAGGTTACTTCTGTTGCTGCCGCCGTTGTTGCTGCTGCTGGTGTTAACGATGATGATCATAACGGTGATGATAAAGATGATGAATTAGTAGACAGCTCTGGACAAGGGCATGATGTAAATCTGAACACAGACAGATACAGATAGGCCTGCAAGGTGAAGACGGCAGCAACAGCAGAAACACGAGCGAGGAGCAAAGTAGGAGGATGATGATGATGTGGGGGTCTCGTTCGAACGAACCCCCCGAACTCACCTACCTACCTATCTACCTACGTACCTGGCAAACTCTACTGCGAGCTATAGCTGTTATGTTTGTGTTGAGTGCGCGCGTGCCTGTTTGCGGGGGTGTGCATACATGTGCGTATGTATGGATGGATGGATGCATGCATATATCTACGTATGTATGTATCCATATATAAACAGGCCAGCCCGCCTTGTTGCCGATGCTATGTATGTGTGTGTGTGTTCGTGCATCATCAGCATCAGTCTTTGCGTGCCAGTGAGCCTGTGTCGTGTTGTATATAATGGCCGTCATCGTCATCATCATCATACGAGCCTCGGAGGCGGCTAGTTGCGGCTCAAGCTTGCTTAGCTCTAGCTTAGTCGTCTGGTCCTGTCGTGCAGGCCCGTTCAGCTGCTGCTGCTGCCGCTGTTGCTGCTACCGCCTCTGAGCGGCGGAATAGCACAGTGTAGAAGGAAGAGCCCGTCCTCCGTCCGCGCTCGAGCTCTCAGGCACTCTCTCTGCTGTCTCCTTCTTATTTGAGACTTGCATGCGGCGCGGCGGCTGCTACTACTATTACTACTACTACTGCCGCCGCTGCTGCTGCCGCCACCGGCACCACCACCACCAGCGCCTGTTTGCACCTCTGGCCACCGGCCCGTTCCCTGTTGCCAAGGGTTCTCCTATCTGTCCCTTTATCCATTTCTCTACGTTTAAACAGGCAGGAAGGCAGACAGACAGGCAAACCGACTGGCAGATAGGCTCACCGACCGCCCTGCTCCTCCGACTGTTGTCCTCGCCGCCTCGTCCTCCTCCTTCTGACATCGGGGCCGCATCATCGAGAGACGAGATTTAGGCCCCGCCCTTCGCTCCTGGCGGCCGCCTGGGATTGGGCACGCACTCCTGACCAATGACGAAGCCCGCCTGCCTCACCACAAGCAGCTACACCTGCAGCGGTGGCCGCGGCGGCGGCGGCAGCAGCAGCAACAGCAGCAGCAGCTGTCGCCACCACTGCGTGTCTGCCTGCGCGCCTGCGTCACGACCTGGCCCACCATCGCCCGTCCACTCCGAGGTTGACGACAGGGTCTCGTCCTCTGCAGCAACATGGGCGTCTGCACCGTCACCATCATCATCATCACCATCACCATCATGACTACCGCCATAATCACCATCATCATAATCATCGTCCTCATCATCCTCAGCAACAACATCGTCATCATCATCATCGTCATCGCCGCCGTACTTGTCCTCACCACCACCACCGCCGCATCATAGCTTACATAGCTTTCGAGACCATCGCAACCCAGCAACAACGATAAGACAGAGTAGACAAGGCCTGAACTACGACTAGAGAGATAGAGAAAAGAGAGAACGAGATGAATAAAGAGCGAATGAAAGAAGGAAGCAGGGAGGGACAAGGAGAGAGGGGCCTGATCTGGGTGGCCGCCCGGGTGGGTGGATGGGTGGGTGGTTGTATGTATGGGTGGCACTAACCAGTGTCTAAACCCGGACGGCGGTGGCGCCACTGCAGCCGCCGCCTCCGTCGCTGCTGCTGCTGCTGGCAAGCGGGCAACAGTCTGGTGTTGCCAAGTCCGTCTAGGAAAGGCCTACCATTATTCCTTTCGGCTAGTAGTTCCCGTTATAGAAGTAGTAGTAGTAGTAGGAGTAGTACTGGTAGAGGCGGTTGTGAGAAGAAGTTGTAGAAGTTATAGCAGTAGCTGTCGTAGTAACAATTGTTGCAAGGTAAAAAAACTAGTTGGGTAGAAGTCATATTAACGAACGGCACCAGCCAGTCCGTCCTTCACCTCGCCGTGGGGCTTTTATGTAGCGAGAGTTTTTTAGTGCGTATTATTATTATTATTAGAAGTAGTAGTAGTAACAGAATCGGCATGGAGTGCCTCACTACCATCGTTCCGGGTATGCGGAAAGGCCTGGTTTTTCTTCGTCTCACCTTAGAAATAAAAAATGGTTTGCTCGTAACAGTCGTTCGTGCTCTGGGCAGCGACTAATTAAGGGCGTAATACTTTCCTGGCTTCTGGTGTGCTTTATCACAGATTTGATTCCAGGTGTCTTTGATATCCATTTCTCGCGTTTGAGGAATGTCAGGAGAGTTTATGTAAACCATTGTGAAAAAAGACAACATAGGGATGTGTTGTTTTAAAAAAAGGCCCACATTAAGGTTCAACATTTCCAAAGGCTAAAGAAAGGTGTGAGACCTATTAGACCCAGAAACAAATGGCTTGGAAAGACACGCCGGGAAGAATCCGACCCTGGTTGGTTGGAAACGGATTTGATTCTTAGTAGTTGAACCTGCTCCACAGATCGACAGGCCGTTCTGTCGACGTTCGAGTGTGTACAAGTTAAATGAGGCTTGATGCCTGATGACCTACGACCAGCGAACGATTCGAATCGATCCGGGAGGGAATGCTACGTCATAGTACTGACCATAGTTCTCAAACAACACTTTCGTATTTTCAGCCGAGCAGGTGACCTTCTTAACGAGGTGGAGGTTGTCCTGTGTAAGCTTATGCCGCTTACGACGACGAAGAACAAGAAGAAGGTCGAGACGGTTGAGGTGGCATTACAGGTCGATGTGTAGCCGTGTATTACATATATCGCAGCGGTTATCACAGTCACAAACCATTTGCCGGCTGCGATTAGTTAGTTACTACTTCGTCTAGTTCAAGACTACCAATGTGATTCGCTTTTAGTTCGTTCTCCATCCTTTACAGGCTGCGCCGGTAGGAGATTGACGATTTGTTTCCGATCGGTACCATCTGGCTGGTTCGCTGGCTGGCTGGCCGGCCATAAGCATTAAGCACCTCAGCCACCCATGTTATTTTGCCGCTGCTATTGATGCTGATGCTGCCGCCGCCACCACCGCTTGTGTTGTCGGTGATTGAGAACCCGTTCCCGAACAAACCTAACTTGTTGCTGTCGGTGTCTTCCTTTTTCTGCTCGGGTTCATCATTGTTTCGTTTTGTGCTTGAGGCTCAACGTTTCGTCTTTCGTTCAGTCGAACACGAGTTGAGTTGCTTCTCTCATTTTCGCTATCTTTTTCTCTTCCTCCCTTCTTACTCTCTGTCTCTCTTTCTCTCTCTCGAGACTCTCGGCCACTGTTAATCTATTTCGACGTTTTTATGCAAATCGCGCAATAGCGGTGGCTTCATTGCGAATTTAAAAAGGAGATGATGCGATTTGGCCTCTGGCTAGTGTACCTACCTGGCTTACTATCTTTTTCGACCGACGACCGCGGAACCATTCATGTATGAATGTAAATATATGTATATATATATATATATGTTTGTGCGCACGCCCGTAAGCACCCAGTACGAGGAGAGTGCTACGTTATGTGGCTTGAGTCAATATCAAGTAGTAGCAAATATTGCGTGGCAGTAGCAGCTGTTGCGGCAGAAAGAGCGTTGCGTCTCCCTGTGGGGGTTGTAAGTGCAGACGCCTAGCTCTCTCTCTGGCATAGCTTGCTTAAGCAGGCAAGCAGGTAGGTAGGCAGATAGGGAGATCGCGACGGCAGCATCCGCAGTGTTAGCGGTAGCCGCACCAATTCAGCGGATTATTCAGCTGTGGCTGTTACTTCTGCTGCTGCTGCTGCTTTTCCTCCTATTATCCGAGCAAGAGCTGGACCCTAGCTAGTCCATCGTCGTTGTCGCCGCCGATGCCGCTCTTCTATCATTGATCGGTGGTCGGGGTCGCCCTTGGTCGACAACGGACGACGACGACGACGACCAGGCGTTCCGCAGAGCGGCAGCGAAAACGAAGCGAAGAAGCCGACGGAACAGGAGAAGGACGAGCAGGATGAGGAGAAACACTGAGAAACATCGAGTTGTAATCGCGTAGCTGTAGTAGCATTGGTAGTCGTAGTAGTAATGTAGTAGTAATGTAGTAGCAGTTGTATTCATCGTAGTAATGTAGTAGCAGTGGTAGTTGTAGTAGTAGTACGCATAGCATTCGAAGTGGTTGGGCTAGCCGATGTGGTAGCCGAAGAACTCTACTCGCAGAACTAGCCGCCCATGGGGTGGTTGGTAGTCGCGGTTGCAGTGGCTGCGGCGGCGCCAATGTCTTCGTCGTCGTCGTCGTCGTCGAGGGCTCTGCTCTCAGTAATGGTAGTGGTGGTGGTCGTAATCGTGGTCGTGGTCCTGGTGGTAGCTGCTGCTCTGGAGTGTTGTCGAGCCGAGCCGAAGCCGACACGAAACGAAACGGGAGGCTAGTTGAGGCTACGAGGAGGAGTGACGGGAACCAGCCGAGAGACGAGACGAGAAGGCCAGCTACCGACTGAGTGGGTCGTACATTCGTAATGTCCTTGTAGGCTGCTCTTCCAGCTGAGCGCATTTGGCCGACGACGACGACAACGACGAAACGCACGATTCGAAACCCCACTGCTCGGCCGGCCGGCCGGCGAGCCAGCCAGCCACTCACTCAGTCAGTCGCGCACACAGGGGCGGCCGCGTTACTGCTCCTGCTTCTGCTGCAGTTTCTGCGGCTGCCGCTGAAGCCACCGCCTGCGCGATCGTTGTTTGGCCCAAAGGAGATGTCCGGGTCGAGAGCGATGGCGGTGTTGGTGTTGGTGGTGATGATGATGATGATGATGATACTGATGATGGTGGTGATGATGATGATGGTGATGATGGTGGTGGTGGTCCCCGGCGTCGGCTGGAGAATCAGTGAGGCGGAAGAACACCATGTTTCAAATTCTCGCTTGAGGCGCAGGGAACCATCGCACCCCCGCCCCCCTCTCGCCCCCGTCTCCAGACTCCCCTCCCTATCTTATTCCCAATGTCTTTCCGTCTTCTTCTCTCTCTCTCTCTCTCTCTCTTGCGCTTTCGTTATTTCTTTATTTCTCACTCGTCTCATCTCGACGTGTTAGTATCGCTTGGCTTCTCTAGAATCTTCGTTGCTCGTTACTTTTCTCCGATTGTATCATTGGGTGCTGTTTGTAATTTGAAAGCTGCT
Organism: Dermanyssus gallinae; assembly: GCA_003439945.1. Taxonomy (NCBI): domain Eukaryota; kingdom Metazoa; phylum Arthropoda; class Arachnida; order Mesostigmata; family Dermanyssidae; genus Dermanyssus; species Dermanyssus gallinae. The sequence continues at coordinate 369,605 of QVRM01005186.1, forward strand.
ACTGAGGACGCCATGAGGGCGGCCGGCGACAGTACCGATGATGATGATGATGGTTGTAACGGTGATGGTGATGACCAATCGACATCTGATGATCGAACAGAGCGGCGGTTTCGATAAACTTCTGCTACCCTTTGTTTTTCTTCTTCATTAAACTCCGTTTGCGTTTGGGTGAACTGAACAGATTGGTGCGGCGATACTTGTAGCCAGTCCTTATAGCAGCGGTGTGCAACCACCGTTTAACACGGAACAAGCAATCACGCCATGAAAGCTCGGCTCTCGCGTATCAGCTTCAACGTGACTGCACGGTGGGTGCAGATATAGTCACGCGGTAGCCCAAGGCACCGCGGATGTTAGTAAGCGCGAGCTTCAGCTGTGATAGTAGTTACTGAAGTCGAGCTTTACTGAGCGGCGCCTGTGCTTCATTTCCAGAGTTTAGCCGTTTGAGTAATCTATCCAGTTACCAGTCAATTTATTCGGCGGGATGTATCTGTTGTTTATCTGAATTGCTGCTGGCTAGTTATGCTCGAACTAGCCCATGTAAAACAAAGCACGTGGGACTCTTATTAGTTAGTTTCCTCTCCGCCCTACATTCGGCACAAAACGTATACTGGTATGTCTTCAAATAGTTCTTACGTCGTGTGAGCCGACAAACGGCTGTGGGGAGCCTCGTTTTTGTCAGTTGTTGATTTGTTATCAATTACTATGTGATGCCAATGGATTTGCGTGACCGCTTGAGTCCATTAAGTGAGCGCGTGTGTTGCTTCACTGGTTTGGGCCAATGGAAACGTAACAAGCTATCTCAGGGCGGCCAGACGCGCTCAGCGTCGAACTGGAAATGCTGCCTTACGTCGACGGAGGACTACACGCGTTGTCTCAAGGTGGTTATGCCAGATTATCACTACGGTGTGAGCTAACGTTTAGAGAGCGAAGAATGTATCTGCGTGAGAGAAAATAAAACGAACGAAAAGGGGCTGGGTACAGAAAAAGACAGAGAAATTGATAAATAATGGAGAGACGGAAGCCGTGAGTAAGAAAAGCAGGGAGAACGTTCTGTGTCATCCTTCCCATTCCGGAAGCCGTTGGGCCGAAAATCCGCTGGGCAATACCGGCATTTGCCGTAATACCAAATTATATGCTTTACTGATGCTGTTTGCCACTGCTCCCACAGACAAATTCCGTTTTTATTGTATTTAAGTCGCAACAAACACTTCGGTTATCACTCGATTTTCAACTATTAATAATAATTCCAAAAGTAGTAATAGTAGCGTGAATGTTGACCGATGGTAAAATATTTATTTTGTCTAGTTGCGGCTGGCGTATATATACTAGTGGTACTACTATATAGTAGCTAAAACACCTCCTCTTACGCACGATCGCACACAACATATATATATATATATATATATGACTGGAGGGTTTTGCGGAAACGTGATCGACTTCCGAGAGCCACTGCATTGAAGCATTGCAGGCTATATTTTAGCCCCGTTACTTTGGTGTCATGAGCACGCCCTTCCCTGCTCAGCAGTACAAACGATGGCGTGTTTGCCGACGTGCTGTTCGCCTCTTAAACGTGTGTTCGTAGCCTCATCGGGTGTCCACCATGTCGAGGTGACCATCGACGATCATGACATGGTGCGTATTAATCATGCTGTGAGTGAAGTAATCGATTGATGAATAAGACCTCGTGTACGTAGATTTGCGACTCGGTACGGTACGCGCATCCCACGGCTTGCTGGAGAGCGGCGGTATGCCGAGCAGAGCCACGGCGGTTAGACAGAACAACAATAACAAACTACATCAACAACACAACAACAACAACAGCAACAATAACCACAACGAACAACAACAACGCGAAGAGCAAGATCAAGACGAGGGCGACGACAACAACAAAGAAGATTATCCTTTTGTCGGTGGCTTGCTTATTGCGCGAGCTTTCCTCATGCTTTGTGGCTGCCTGGCTCGGTTGCCTCGTTCGGAGACGTTGAGTCGTGCCGGTCTAATGGCTGCAGACAGACAGCAAGCAGATAGCCTATGGATAAATACCTACACAACGATTTGAGATAGAGACGAACCGATGCGGACGCACCCACACATCGCAAGCGGCGAAGACGCAACTTGATAGATCCTGATGGCATGATAGATGGCTACATGGCGTCCATATATTTATATATATATATATATATATTTATATATATATATATATATATATATATGTAACAAAATGCTGTTAGGGCCACTACTCGATCGCATCTAAGTGTGTTGCAAGCCTAACTACGGCTACCTCAATGCTGGCCGGCTATAGCAGTAATGTTGTTCTTCGAAAGAATGTTTTCGTTGTTTTTATACTACTAGTAATAGTAGTCGTACTCTGCAGTAGAAGAAACAATAGGGGTTGAGGTTCCTCTGATGCTAATGCGACCGCTCCTTACTTTCGTCTTCAGAGAGACGAATGTAGTTGATTCTAGAGACTGATTGGGCTTTCATGAGGATAGTGTGTGTCCCAGGGAGATGGACGGGTGATGTTTGTCTTCCGATCAGACTTGCAAGCACTGAGCTAGCACGCGTCTTGGCGTCTATATGCTTGCTATATATATATATATATATATATATATATATATATATATATATATATATATATATATATATATATATAGCGCTAGACGGTGATAAAAAAGCTGGCAGATTTTAACGTTTTTGACACCATCCATACCTGTGTTCACTTTGCTACTGAGTGAGGCTGAATACGCATCTCAAGATTATCTAATGATAATGAGTAATAACAGCTCAAAGAAGAAGACGCGGTCATCTAACTACAGAAAAAGTAATTCATTTGTGCTGCAGGCTTGTTGTTGTTGCCGAGTCGACGAAACCCCAATATTTTCTCAATTGTTGTTTCTATTCCTATTATTGGTGTTGTTGTTGTTATTGGTTTTGCCGTTGTCGCGTCTTTATTGTTCGTATTGTTGTTGTTGTTGCTGCTGCTTTTTGAGACTGCTGCATCCGATTAGTGTTATTGCTGTTGTTGTTGCTGTCGTTGTCCATATTGTTGATGTAGCAGTGATGTTCGGCAGCGGCGCCATCCTCAGCAGCGTCCCGTCGATCTTACGCTGTGGTTTAACGCTTTGCCTCCTTGGTGGTGTGCGTTAGACGTTGTTAGCTCGGTGACGGCGGAGGGTGCCGCCAGCAGACATCGGCTGATTTAAAAACTGACCAACGAAACAACCATGAAAGCGAAGCGCCTAATTGTGTTGAGGCACCAACCACTACAACTAGCACCGACCAACAAGACAGATACGAATTCGAATTCGAGCTGTTAGCAACGGAACGAGACCGCAGCAGCAGCAACAACGTCAACAGCAACAACAACCACAGCAATAACAACAACAATAGTCATTAGCAGCGGGAGTGGAAACAACAACATCGTCGTCATCAACAACAGTAAAAACAAAAGCGACCAAAGAGAGAGAATTCACATCACGACTTGATTATTCTGCGTCTCCCGACTAACTAGCCGCTGTTAGAGCAGCGGGATACAGATTGTTGTATTTCTTTAGCAGCAGCAGCAGGTGCATACCAATCCACTGAGAGAGAGGCGATGAAGCTCTCGATGTTTCCGGATCCCGCCGGTGTCTGACAGGTGGGCCCTTTGCGAAGTTTGTTTTGGCTTTGTTGGGCGAGTTCAGTTGTATGAGTGTTGGGTAGAATAGAGAATAGTTATAGAGCCAAGATGCAAGGTCGTCCGCAAGACACAAGATTTAACTCGGCAGCAGTGCAGCTGCTTAAGGAATTCATTTCAGTCCCATCATTGTGGTGACCGACACCGAAGGCCTAAGTAAATAGAGACTCACTTTTCTCCTATATTTGAATCTAAATGTATATGTATATATATATATATATATATATATATATATATATATATATATATATATATATATATATATATATATATATATATAGATAGATAGATAGCACCCCCAGGTCTGCACCAGCGGGCTTGGTTCCACCGCAGCGTGCCACGATGGTATTGGATGCCGAAAAGTCGTTTTTATGTAGTTCAGAACACGTAGAGCTAATAATGCGTTTATAAATAGACACCTTGATTGTGTGTATACGTTTGTATTTATACAATTCATGTGAATCTACTCCATTAAGTGTATTCAAGTGTCTTGTGTCCCCACGTACTAGCATGCATATATATGTATGTATGTATGTATGTATATATATATATATATATATATATATATATATATATACATATATATGTATGTATGTATATATATATATATATATATATGTGCATGCTCCTACACTACACATACATATATATGAGAGAGAGAGAGAGCACATATGTCTGCGCAATATGGCAATGAGGATCTGAATATTGAAGCATTTCGATGAGGTTTTTTGTGTTAGTTCCGCGTTTAGTCGTTACGTACGTGCAGCGGGGGCTACGACGTTATCGTGACGCTCCAAGTCGAAGGGAATTTCATATTTCGGCCTTGCTGGCACGTCATCTATGGGGCCAAACCCCCGCGGCTTGGCCGAACTACACGCACACACACACGCGTCGCTCTAGCTGCGCCCCCATCTTAATGGGCCGACTCGTGTTGCTGTGACTGGTTTAGCGTACCGCTGTAGGAGGTGGTGGCCTCCTGCGTTTGCCGTTGATGCACGCTTCTGCTTGCTGGTTGGTGCTATGTCGGCAACGGTTGGGTGCCGCTGTTGTCATGACCGAATACGCCCGCGAGCCGCGTCGCTGTAGGAAACAGAACCGCGTAACGTCTCTCCACCCCCCGCCTGTGCTTTCATTCATCGGAGGGGCAGGCTATCTGAAGTCGTGAGGTCGTGAAGTCGAACGGCCTTGTCCGCAATCAATAACGTTGTGTTCAAGGTGTAGGCACTCTTGTTCATTGTTGTTGTTGTTGCTGATGCTGCTGCTATTGTTGTTGTTGTTGCTGCTATTGTTGTTGTTGGTGGTGGCGGTGACTGACTGTGGTACTGTGTTAATCTATGGAAGCAAAACGGAAAACAAAAACATTCGTTGCTGTTAACGCTTTAATATGCGTTGTGATTTCGAAGCGTAGATGACTCACTCTGGCACTCCGACATTTGGTGCTTTCTTCTACCAAGTTAGCCCGAGGCGTCAGAAGCAAGAACAACACCAACAAAGAAGCAATCAACCTACGCCACATAATCAATACTGTGACTGTTCCTGCTGGACGAAACGCGTTAAAAGTCCGTTGTGTAACCACCGTGTTCCCGTTGGCTCGTGTTGTCTTATTTTGTATTACTTATTCGATTTGTTGTATTTTCATCATTCGTTTTTTATTTTGTTTTAATATAACAGCAATTGCAGTCACTTTAGTGAATCCGATGTTATTTGGAGCTGCATTAATCGTAATTATTAGTAGTAATAGTAGTAGAGGTAACACACAAGAAAATTAACTTTGCTCAACGCGGATATATATATATATATATATAGTTATCCGTGTTAACCAGTGGTCACGGTTAGTCTCTGCAAACTTGTTGTGGAACTGCTGTTGCTGGCACTGTCGCTGCTGGTAACTGTTGGTTATGGTTAGTAGCAGCAGTCGCGACTGGACAACAAGCAGTTGGTCAGCTCTGACCATTTGTAGCAGTTGCAGCAGCAGTAAGAATAGCAACAAAACAACAACAACAGCATTCTCATCAGCAACAACAGCAGCTGCAGCAGCAGAAGCAACACGGCGACCGGCGGGCCGAAGCACGGCTGGATGCAAAACACTTCACAGTTGTCGTAGCAGAATGTAGTGGTTGGTAGTCGTAACCGTGTGGCGGCACAGCTCTAGAACAGCTCACCGAAGCAGATCTGTTGACCTAGACGAAGCGATAGCAGGTGGAACAGCGACAACAACAAAAACAACAGCAGCAGCAACAACAATAACAACAACATCAACAACAACAACAAAAACAACAACAGCAGCAGCAACAACAACAACAATAACAACAACAACAGCAGCAGCGCGCTGAGTGACGCCAGACAACGATAGATTGGCGGACCCATGGCGGAAAGACGGACGGGCAGCTGGACACACAGACAAACACATAAATGGAAGACTGGACGCAAGAATTGCCCCAGCCCGCGGCTTCGGCGTTCGGGCGTCCGGCGTTGTACTGAGTGGGGGGGGGGGGGGTTGGACTCACTTCAAGACGACTGCAACAGCAGCGCCGAAAGTGGTGTCGTCGTAGTGGTTGTTGCATTGCATTTATTGTATGTCGCCCCAGATGCCACTGCGTCGGCAGCGATTTTATCATTGTTGTTGTTGTTGTTGTTGTTTTTGTCGTCATTTTTGTTATGGCGGCGATAGTGGTCAGACCGCAAGCAGCCCGCGTGAGGTTATGGTTGAACCGGCCGGTCTCCTGGTCAGGTCCGTGGTTTCGGCTGTTTCGTTTAATAGAATAGTTAGTGGCTAGCAGCAGCGCCACCAGCGAGAGCTGTGGGCGCTGTAGGCAAACTACAAGAAAGCTTGGCTGGGGCCGATGGCCCCAGTAGTGGTTCTAGTAACCGTATTTGTAGTTGTAGAAATTGTTGAAGTAATGGATGGAATGGAGCGTTGGGACAACCAAAACAACAGCAGCAGCAACAACAACAACAACAACAACAGCAACAACAACAACAATCATAACGCTAGCAACAATAACATCAGCAACAACAACAACAACCGAGAATCGCTTTCTTGACAGCCGTCATCAGCGGCGACGATGGCAGCGAACAACAACATCAACAACAACAGTGCGAATGAGGTGCAACGGAGGAGCTTCCGGAGCGCAGCGGTGCCAACCGGGAGAAAACCGAACTCGTAGTAGATTGCGAAGCGTGCCTGCCAATCAAGCAGCCAACTTGCCGACCGATCTAGACCGATCGACCCACGGCTGCTGCTGCTTATGGATTGATGATGTCGATGATCCCCATAACGATCCATAATGAGTGACGCGTAGCCACGTCGCGTAGACGTGGGCCATTACAGACAATCACCAGCTACTCACGAAGGACACGATCAATCCGATTCCGACACACGATGATCCACTACAGACTACGGCGGTTGGTAGGTTGGTTGGTTGGTTGCAACGAACAACCACGACAACGAAAACGGCGATAGTGATGATGGTGATGGGGTTGTGGTGATGATAATGATGGTGCGGTATAGAGAAGAGAATAGCACTAAAACTGAAAGTTGACGAGGTGACGATAATAACGTAACACGACGGTGAAAATGATGCACTATTAATAATAGTAATCAAATTAGCCGCCGTTTATGTGCGTGTGTACAACGGCGTGTCTGCCTGCGTGGCCAACATAAGACGAAAAGTAAAACATTAAAGAGATTCATGGTTCGCAGGAAACTCAGTCCAGAACAGACGCTACTCTGATATTATGTGTGACTATTATTATAATGATTATTAGTAGTAGTAGTAGTAGTAGTAGTCGTAATGATGCAGTAGCTCTATTGACTGTTTGAGGCAGCTCCCGCCGCTGCTGCAGCTACCGGCAATAATGAGCAGAGAAGCGTTCGCCTGCCCCCCGCGCACCTAAACGCGTGAAGCGGTGTCATAATAATGTGTGGGGAATTGGATTTTTATTTCGGATATATTTACTCTTGTACTTCTCTCAGCCCGTGATGCCTGTCGTTTGGGCAAAATCTATATCGTTCTACCTCCTGTTTCTCTTTATTTCGCCATCCTCTATCCTCCAAGTCTTGATTTCTTTAACTCGCTCGATCGTTATCACAATCGATCATCAAGACTGCTCCTCTATCGGACAATCTTCGACGCGGACAAAGCGTGAAGAGTGCGTCAAATAGCGACTCAAATAGTAGAACGGCTGTAACACCAGCAAAGGCAGCGGCAGCAGCAGCAGCAACAACAGCAGAAGTACCAAATGCCGCCGAGGCTGGGTAGCCGAGAAGTTCGCCGGGTGAGAGACGATGATGTTGTTGATGTTGATGAAGATGGTGATGGTGATGGTGATGATTTTCTCGGTCTCGGCGATCAATTTAAACAAATATTTACTGCCAATTATTACTGGTGGCGAACTCAGTACGGAGGCACCAAGCATGCATCAACGACCACGACGACGACGACGCCAACAAGAACGCCAACGAGATGAAAGGTATGACGGCAGGCGTAGCCTGAGAAAAAGAAGTAACAGCAACAACGTAACATTACGAACGTAGCATCATCGTCACCATCATCACCGTCATTATCAGCAGCAGCAGCAATATCATAGCCATCGTCTTCGAAGCGATAGATTCTCTACTGTTGTTGCTGTCGCTGTTATTGCTGTCGCTGTCGCTGTTGTTGTTGTTGCTGCTGCTGTTGCTGCGTCTTTTTCTCACCTTGTAAGCGCGTGTGCCACCACCCGATACACACTCACACACACACACACACAGCGACTCAGCTTGAATCTTAGCTGACCAAAAAGCGACCACGATTGGATTCACGAACGTCGAGACGCCGAAAACGTTGAGGAACGAATCGAAGTACGGGCGAAGGCGAAGGGCGGGCGAACGGATCGACGTACGGGCAAACGACAATTGGACAAAGAGAGTGAGAACGATATAGGGAGGGAGAGAAAGAGGGGGGGAGGGGGGTGAAGAAAGTCAAAGTCTACGAAGTCTACGGATGCAAGAAATGGACGCTCGGATGAGCCCGCTCGCCCCTGTCATTGGATTCGTTATTGTTGTTGTTGGTGGCGGCGGTGTTGTTGTTATTGCTGTTGTTGCTGTTGTTGTTGCTACCGGTGCTGTTAATGTTGTTGCTGTTCTTCAGCGTTGATTTCTCTTGTTGCCTCGTTGACGACGACAAGATCCTCATCGGTGATGGTGTTGGTGGTGGTGGTGGTGGAGATGCGCTACCACCGAGCAAGAGGAACTTGGTGGTGCTTGGCTTGCCGCGACTGCTCTGCCGTCGTGCCTACGATGAGAAGCTTGCTATCGGCTGCGCTCGACGCTCGACAACGACGACGACCGCGACGCCACGCGAGAAGAGTCGAGTTGTTGCTGCTGCTGATGATGATGAGAGTGGGGTAGTGGTTTCGAAAAATCGAAGCTCGGCAATGAGGCCCCGAAGCTGTTGCTTTGCGCTGCGACCAGCAACAGCGTGCCTTCTTGCCTTGTGGCTTCGTATCGTCAGCGTCGCCCATGTTGTTGTTGTTGTCACTGTTCTTGTTGTTGTTGTTGTCGCTGTTGTCGTTGCTGTTGTTGTTGTTGTCGCTGCTGTTGTTGTTGTTGCTGATGTTGTAGTTGTTGCTGTTGTGGCGGTTGTCGTTCGTTGTCGTTGTTGTCCTCGTTGTCCGTCGACGCGGCCGGCACTAAATTGAACTATGTCAAAACACCTTTCATAATACGGCGCGACAGCAGCAGCAGCAACAGCAGCCGCTGCCTTCACCGCCGCCGCCGCCACCGCCGAGGAGAAGGCGTCCATACTCATCGTTCCCACCTGCTGTGGTTGAGGATTATGCCCGTTGCTGTTGCTGATGCTAAGGTTGTTGTTATCCTTGTTATCGTTGTTGTGGCTGTTGTTGTAGTTGTCGCTGTTGTGGCTGGCGCTGTCTCTGCTGTTCATATCATTGTCAGCCGCCATAAACGCGTCATACATCGGCGGATAGCTGTAGTAGACAGCAGGCTCATAAGGTGAGAACAGACCAGCGGTAGCGGCGCTTGGGGGATAAGGATCGAAGCGAGGACGGGAGGACGGTGGGGAGGGGAATCTGGGGGTGTGGGGGTAAGGTAGGGTAGGGTAGGAAGTAAAGGAGCGGCTCGTTGAAAATCATATCGGATAATTTTTGTGCGTTGTTAGTGGCGAGCCGAGCCGAGTCGAGCTGAAAGCCGCTTTAGTAGAGCAGCAACATCAGCAATAGCAGCAGCAGCAGCAAAGGTGGTCGCGAAGGAACGCGCCTCGGCAGTGGCTGATTTGATGATACGGACCGAGTGGAGTGTACCGTCAAGTGAATGATGGTGATGGCGATGATGCCTGTTATTATTATTATTATGATTATTAGTGAGAACTATGCCTACTTCGCGAGTGTTGCTTTCTTAGTTCGCGTGGCTGTCAAACAAGTGGCTGTATACATAGCCGATATAGTCGCTTCGTGTAGACGCAGTTGTTGTTGTCACTGTTGTTGTTGATGCTGTTGTTGTCGTCGTCGTCGTCGTCATCCTCATTGTTGTCCTCATTGTCATCATAGCGACATGACACCATCCGCGACATCAGAACAGACTCAACACCTCTCGGATCTCGCATGTTAATCGCACCTGTAGCCACCTTCATCGCTCTCGCTCGGACGCGTGCGAGACGAAGCCATTCAATGTAGCTTCGCGTTGCTTGCGGGATTTTGCTGTTTATGACAGGATGTCCTCCTGGCTGCTGCCACCTGGATAGCAACTATGACAGCCTTATTGTCAGCCTATTATTGCTAACTACTTTTACTACTACTACTACTACAACTGCTGCTAGTACTACAACGACTACTACAACAATGTTCGGCTAGGCTTGATTTTGCTTAAAGGAACTTGCATGAAGGAAGAGACAAAGCCAGCCTGCTAGTCTTGAAGGAGCAGGTTCGAATCGAACTATCTCGAACAGTTTTGAGGTCGTTGCGCATAAGCCGTGTGTGGTTCATAGTGCCTCGTCAGCGCTTGCCATGAGACAACACCGATGCCGATGATGACAGCGGAGCAATCAGCGCGCCTGCTGCAATAGTTCTAGTGGGGAATGGTTGATGTTGTAGAATTACCGTATGTATCATTTCACCAGATGACAATGGTGATGATGATGATGATGATGATAAGGGTTGATAACGGGGGGTTGGGAAGAACGGGATGGGGGGAGGCTGGGAAGCGATGAAACAAAACGGGAGGCAAACGGGGAGGCGGGAGAGAGCGAAGAGTCAAACTTAGAGACGAGTTCTCTAAACGAACGACTCCTCTCTAGCTAGCAGCCAAAGTCAATGGGACGTAGAAGTGGCTTGAGGCGCGCTCGAGGGGGTTGTCGATAGCGGCGACAGCATAGCAATTGGGATCATCGAGTGAGAGACAGACGTGAACACGGGCGGTCGGCCGGTCGGACGGGCGTAGCAAGCCGTAACCTTTCGAATTTAGCGAACACAAGTGGCTTCTCGAAGTGAAGCAAATCGGGCCCGACTCACGACGACTGGCTGAATGTTTGACTGAGTTTGGTAAACGTTAGTGCTGCTGTTACTGTTGCGGATCCGGACAACGCTGAGAGTGCGAGAACAAGAGAAAGAAAATGAGCGCAGAGAGACAGAGAGAACGCCGTAGAAAACGAATGGCTGCTGATCGAATAGATACAAATCTGAAAACGAATTGGAATAATACGACAAATAAGAATAAAAAGAGAGAGAGAGAGAGAGCGATGAAGAGGAGGAGAGGAAGACGACGACGACGACGAGCCATCTTCAATAATGCTGATATTTAAAATTTGATATGAGCAAAAAAGAGTCAGAGCTTATCTATTCAAGTGGTGCTTGTAGTGGGAAGCGTTGCCCCAGGGCAGAGCGATGATGATGATGATGATGATGATGATGCTGACGACGGTAGAAGCAGTAGTAGCAACAACAACAAGATCAATACCAACTACGGCAACAACAACAATAACAAGCACAACGATAACAGCGAGAGCTAGTTGAAAGATTTGAATTCTACGATCTGCGAGACTTTATTTGTTGAGAGGCTGCATTTGTAGGACTACTTGCGTGGAAGAGCCCTCACATAGATACGAATTTGAGAATTCGACGTGGGATTGGCGAGGCGACGCCATGCTGCGCTTCGAAAGTGCAGGATACAGGATAGGGGACGCAAGACAAATCTGCAAACCTTTTACCTATCGATTAGGCGCGTACAGAGGCAGTGTACAATAGCGTTGTGCTCAGTCTAGTAGCCGGAGCAGTCGTCGTCCGCCGTCGTAGTAGTAAGAAATGGTGGCCGTTATTGCGGGTATTGGGGGACATAGCCCGCAATCATCGCGGCCGCCGCCGCAAATAGCGTGTGCATGCTCCGGCTCATTAGTGTGTTCGAAATAGCTTGTGATTCGAGAGATAGATATCAAGATGTGCGCATATTTGAAGGAGGCGGAGATACAACCCGTCAGCAAACGAAGCGGCACGCACTGGATAAGTGCGGCTTGCTGTTTTTGTGGTTGTTGTTGTCAGGGCGTATTCGCTGTTGTTGTTGTTGTTGTTGTTGTTGTTGATGTTGTTGTCGTCGACCTGGCCGGGCCGTCAGGGCCTCTTCAGATATCTGCTCGCGAATACTTGCTTGCGTGAAATGAGAAGAGAGCCAAGTGTACTTGACGTCATCAAGAGCTGCCAAGAAGCGACGAGTCTCCAACGTCGACTCTTGGCCTGCTTCTGCTGATGCCCCGAAGGGCCCGCTGGCGCTTCACAGCCTCTCACTACTTCACTTGTACTACTACACTGCTGGTGGCTGCTGGTTGAGACCGGACGGGGCGAATCATGGGACGCGCTGAGACGGGCCGCGGGAACGTCTTCGGAGGAAACGGCGAAGGCCGAGGAATGGCCGGTTTCGGTTTTCGCAGAGCGCCGCCTGGAGCTTCTGTGCGTACTCTGGATGACGGAGCATATGATTTGGATTCAGATCATGGGGAGACCACGACGGGCGGGAAAGTGCGCATGCGGATGCGGAGATGGAGACGTGGACGACGACGGCAAGAATAATAATAATGATGATGATGGCGATGATGATGATGTACGAAACGATATATGTAGACCAATTTTGGTGGTAGTGGCGGTTGTTGTTGTCGATGTTTTTGTTGTTGTTGTGGTTGCGTGTAGCGGCGGCAACTCGTGTTGTACCACACCGTTGTTAATGTTGCATTAGGACCACATTGCGAGGCAAGCTTCTCGTCCTCGATCTTACTGACTCCCCCCTGCCCGAACGGAACCCCCTTCTCTCTCTCTGTATGTCTCTCGGCGATACTGTGACGACGACAGCCTGCCCCGGCAACTGCAGCGCGGGTATCGCAGGGGTTGTCGGAGTCGGAGTTCTCGGGTTGTCGCAAGTTAGAAGGCGGGCTATCGAGAGAGAGAAATAGGAGAGAGAGTGCGCTCGAGAGCACGATGAAGAAGAGATACCATTACGTTTGGGAATTAGCCGTCGAAAACCTCGGCAGATAGCAAACATCCGATGATACATGCAACTAGACACATACGCGCAAACACTGCTACACACGGTTGCGGCACTGGCTCCGCGGCCTGCCTGCCTGCCCGGGGGGGGGGGGGGGGGGACCGTCGATCGGCCCACTACAGGCCACACATTGGCCTGCTGGCCTACGGCACCCCGACGGGGGTGATGTCGACGTGCTGCTACTGCCGCTACCACAACCCCCAGCACTACAGCTACTGCTACGACCATACGACTACTATGATCACTCCACTGTTGAGGCAAGCCAGAGGAAAGAGAGAGATGGAGAGATAGAGAGAGGGACGGAGGAATAGAAGGATATGTAACGAGGGAAGATAGCCGTCAGACGGAGAACGAGGAGCGGCGAGGAATCGCAGTATGTATACATAGAGAATGAGAGAGAGAGAGAGAGGATCCTGCACCCCCCTCTCTTTCCCTCTCATTCTCGCTCTTGCATAGGCTCGTAAAGCGTTCACATTGCGGTGCAGTGGCCAGGCCAGCCTCATCCTCCTTCTTCGTCCTTCTGCTTCTACTTTATCATCTTCGTGGTCGTGGTGATCGTTGTCGTCGTCGTCGTTGCCACTGCAGCAGAGGAGATCGGGCTGTGTGCTGGCTCCGTACGGAAGTCCGCACGGGTAGTAAGATCACATGCATATATATATATATATATATATATAAAGAGGGAGACAGAGAACGCGAGAGATAACTAGAGACGAAGAAACGAGCGGTCCGGCCTGTGTACACAATTCTTATTAGTGAATTTAAAATTATATTTGCATTAGAGCGACGGGCGGTCGGTCGGGCGAACGAGCCTAAGGCCTGCTGCTCCACCACTAACGGGAGATCGCGTCGGCGTGCGCCCGCTTGGCGAGAGGAACAGAGAGAGAGAGAGAGAGAGAGAAAACGCACCCAGCCAGTCATTCAGCTCGGAAAACCGGCCGGGAGGGCGAACGCACGCCCGTAGGCCGCCGGCGTAGGAGAATTCCTGTTGCGAGTTGAGCTGCAGCTCCTCCTCTGCACAAATGCCCAGAGATCCCGGGAACTGCCTGTGTAATAGGTAGGCTGGCCGCCGGTTACCCCGCGCATGTTACCCCGCGAGATGGACTCGCTTGCTTTTGGGTGCTCGACACGCACACACACACATCCGTTTAGATATACACCCATATATATATATATATATATATACATATAATCGCGCATTAGTACTCCTCTGATAACGTTCATATGAGCGTTCTTATCATCATCAGAAGAGTACTACTAATGCGCCAGCAGCAGCAGCGTCTCCTCTGTAATGTGAGCCATGTGCGAGCGGCCAGCCGCACATGGTCGGCTTGCTAGCTTGCTCATGATTCGCGCGCATCGCGCTCCGCTCTCCCGTGTTCGATTGGATAGCGATGAGCGGATGAATGCGGCAACGCTTACACCATTGTTTCTAGCCGAATGCCACCAACTCGGCCTGGCGGCGGGAGGTGGGGGATGGGGGGGGGGGGGATGGAAGAAAATGGAAGGGGGCGCAGGGAGTTGTGTTGTTGCGTGTCGCAGTTCCTCACCGTTGTCTCTATTACTACTTCTCCGTGCTCTCTGGCGGCCGGCCTTCGCCGATGCCGCTGGCTCCGACATCACGGGAGGTAGCGAACGCGAACAAAGAAAGATGTCGGGAGAAACACACTGAGAGGAGCGAGAGAAGAAGGGGGATTTTAGAAGCCGCCCGCAGCCACAAGGGCGCGTTCTAGTGTTGCGTTGGGGGTAACGGTTGCTGGTTGGTTAGTTATCGCTCTCGTTCCCCCAACCTCTCTCTCCTCCGATCTTACTCTATCTAACTCTCTCTCTCTCTCTCTGTAGTCTCTGGCTAGACTGTAACATATCGCACTATGACAGCGGTGGCGGCTGGCACAGTCGTCATCGGTAATGCCGGTAGGTGCAGGTCGGCGGCAATCTCTCGATGGCTGTGTGCCTAGATGCAATGCATGCATGCATCCATGCATGAACAAGCGAAGGATAGATGGACGAACGGATAGGAAGTATTGTAGTTGTAGTCGAGATGTGGCAATCCTGTTGGGTCAGAAGGAATCGAACCAGGTAGAGCGGCGGTGCTTAGCAGTGTATTCTGCTGCTGCTGCGGCTCCTGCTGCCGATGTTGCCGATGCTGCCGATGCTGCTGATGGTGCTGCTGTTTATTGAGAAGGCTGTCGAGGTCGAAAGAAGAAAATCGGCTGCCTTTGCTGCTATTTGCACAGCTACCCCCACTATCCTGCCACCACCACTACCACCACCACCACCGCTAAGTGCATTCATCAGCACTCCATTGGCCGACTACTCACTAGACCGGCTCATTATGCCCGCTTGCTACCTGGCTGGATATCTGCCATTGTTGTTGCATCATCATCATCATCCCCATCATCATCGCATGTGATTGCATACGGTGACGAGGAACTGCATAGGCAGTCGGTATTGCCTTTAGCTTGACGCCACACTCGGCGCAATGACGAACACGAACATGGTGGGCGGCTAGCTAATGGTAGTATACGTCGTGTTTTAGGAGTAGAAGCACGTTTATTTCGTTGGCATTTGGTTGTAATGCGCGTAAAATAACGACGGCGGGTCGGTACCCCGTACGAACGCAACACGTTGTGTTTCCGCCGTTCGCACTTGCTTGACAAGTTTTCGTTGGGTTCCTCGATTTCGTCTCCTGCTATGCATTCCACTACTGCGTAACAAGCTAATGTCGGACCTCTGCGTCGGTAGTGTGACCGTGGTTGTGCACTCCGCTGCTGATGTTGCTGCTGCTTCTATTCTGACGTAACGGTGACTCTCACTGCCCGATGCGCAACTGCTATCCGACGAAACGAAATGATGAATAATTAATTAAAGCCGCCTCATTGAGCGGGCTGGACGGTGGATGGTGACACTCGCCATCGCGGGCGCGCGATTCCCACTGTCTGTTCCCTCTATCTGCTAGACGGACGCGGGGCCTTGTAGCTTTGTTGGCTCTGACGGAGCGACGACGAGAAGCCTGGAGAAGCTGGACGAGAGAGGAACGCCGGGGTCCGGGCCTGGAGAAGCTGGACGAGATGCGAACGTCGGCGTCCGGGCAGTACGGTGTTGTCCCGGTACGGGTGCGGGCGGAATAGTCGTCGCGTGGTCGCTGGACGCACGAAGAGGTCTAAGAGACCCCCGAGTGGGGTCGACAGACTCAACACCCGGCCCTTTATCACGCTGCTATGCTGTGGCAAACACATATGCGGCAATTGCTCGGACGAAGCTGTACGCTAGTTCACTGCAGTGAAGCTGCGTGTTTATGAGCTACGCTGACGGTATCTAGCTCCGTACGGGCTCTTAACTAGTCGGTTCGTCGGTCCGTCGACAACGACGAAACCAACGACGACCCTGCAGTCTCATTCTCTCCTAATAAGCCTTGGCCGCTGCCGGACTTTGACCGGGGGGGGGGGGGGGGGGGCAGCGCTACTGCTGCTCCGGTTGTGGCGGCGCCGGAGCTCCCGTCATCGGCAACGGAAAAGCTTCTTTGAAGTCGGCCCGGTTCTGGGCTGTCGGCCGCGACTTTGGCAAAGTGGGAACGAGAGAGAGAGCGTAGTATAAGGGAGATAGGGGCCTTGCAAGGACCGTCCTCTATTGGCTCCACTGGCTCCTCGTTTAGATACCTAGTATTGATACGCAAAATCGCTACGACACACTGACGGCTGACGGGCTGACCGACTGACGTATTAGCTTATCATTCATTGATCGAAGTGCGTTGACGGGCAGGTGGTGCGGTTTGATACTACGACGAAACCGCTCGGATACTAGAAGGGAAACGGGCTGATCAAGTCTATCATCAATGAGCAGCATATCGGCGGCGACTTTTTGTCGTTTCCCTCTTTTAGCCACAGCGTACAGCTTCGCACTTGGTGTTGTGGCTGTGTCGAATGACGAATGGCCCAGACGTCCATTTGCACACAATGATCAACCTCACAATGATCACTACTACTACTACCAGTTTAATATTCGTTGCTGGCCTCGGACGTCGTCTCATTGTGTTATTTTGCCTTTTTCTGGCTCGGTTTGCGTGATCCATACAGCAAGTGCATACCCCTCTCTGTGTGGGGTGTATTTTTTTCCTTCTGTGTCCGTCCTCTTATGTGTCTGTCTCTATCTTTCGAGCAACCCGGACAGCGCGATGCTTCCACTAGGCGAGTTCCCAGTAGAATCCCTGTACGAATCGCTCCTAGGGGTGCGGCTCTGGGCGACGGCTCGTGGCTCGCACTAGTGGTTCGCAACGCGCAATGCACGCATCGCTGCCGCTTCTATTGGCTACTGCTTTATGGATCCTTTTTCGAGATCAGGCAGAACGACTAAAGGGATTCTCGGGACGAGCGAAGAGGTCGGGCACCTGCTGGCCGAATGAATACGATTGCGCGTTCCTCGCAGCCGTTTCTCGGCCCTTGAGTGGACGTTAAGTGGCCGCTAATGTACCCCTCTGATCCGCATATGTATGCATATATACATATATATGGACGAGCACCAGTCTCATACGTAGCAGGCCTCCTTCGATCCCCGCGCAGGTATGGGTAGACAGCTTATGTAAGAAGCGGTATGCTTACGAGGACGGGAATTAGTAGCTGGTTGGGGGATGGAAAATAGTTGCTGTTGTCATCATCATGGTTGTTGCCGTTTCCACATGCGTCGATAAGCTAGTGCCTTTCTGAGCATCGGCCTGGTCCTCACGGACAGATGCATGGTGCCGCATGTGAGCGCAGTTGGCCACTTAAGGCGTCGCGTTGTTGAAGCATTGTGAACATACGTATTACGTTGAATATGTTACGTGACCGGGCGGAATTGTGCATCAATAAATAGATACTGTTCGCCTATGTTGTCGGAAAATACCTCTACTCGTGTTTAAGGATGCTATGCGTATGTCCTAGTTAAATGTCGTTGATTGCCCTGCCGATGACCGACCTTATATAACACTAATAACAGAAAATCGCTGATTATTCCAGGGTATATAGTAATGACCCTAGCGGACTTTGACTTTTTGTAAACTTGTAAGGTATTGCCGTAATATCTAAATCGTTTTGTCTCGATCTACCAGAAGCGCAGAATTTCTGCCTAACGACTAGCGATTCAGCAGATTCCACCTAGGTAGAAGATTTCTAGTTAGTATTTCATGTTTGTCCTCTTGTATCTGACAACTATGTAATGGCAACTATGATATGGCCTCAGGTGAGATGCATGAAATGAAAATAAATAAATTAATGAAAGTGCACTCGGATGTGTATGAATCGGAACGGACAGTGACCTCACCTGTCGCCTTTGGTTGCTGGCCAAGAACAACTGCAACTGGACATCTGCGCCTTGCATGCCGAAGCGAAATTATCTCTGTAACCGTACTCTCTCTCAAGACCCCGTTTCCTGCTGATTCTAAGTGGTTGTTATTGTCGTTGTTGTTACTGCTATTTCAGGGCAAGGTCATGGGAGCGGCGGCAGCAGCGGCGGCCGCCGGCGGAGGGAGTCCGCTGTCATCCTACCTGATGTATGGCGGGCACCCCGATGCGACGTTTTCGCAGCCCCCTCCCGCGCACATGGGCATCTCTGCGCACGGTATGCACATCGACAGCAAAGCTGGTAGGTATCGTCTCTTCTACACGATTCGCGCGCCGGTCGGAGCGATCGGTCGCGTCGATCAGCGCGGATCAGCAGATCAGCGGCCGCCACCGTCCACCCGTTATTGTTGTCAATCATCAATCGACGGTCATCATGAATCGATCAACTAAGGGTACTCCACCATCCCTCCCCCCATCCCCGACGACGTCTCTGAGTTAAACTCGTCGTAGACGGCTATTTCGGCTACGAGACCAGAGACCCAACTCGTTCGTGTCTCTAGTCATCATCATTATCATCATCGCTGCCGATTGGCGCCATTGACAGCCTGGCGCGGACATGGTGCAAAACAGTCGAAAAACGAATAGTCGTCGGATAGCTAGATTGATCCTCCACGCTTCGGAGCTACTTCGGAGCTCTATTTCGTGCGATGGATCAGCAGGTCCGTTACGAGTGCCGCAGATCGATGCGCTGAAGTCTTTTTTTCTGAGGCAGTTATCGACTTAGACATCTCTCACACCTCGGCTTCATCGTGTCCCTTGATAAAATTCTAAACGGCTTTAACCCAATATCGGTATTTAATTGGGCCATCGGCACTTGGTGTCTGTTGCATGCATATGCAACTACGTTGCTTTAGGAAATGCCGCCTGTGATAGTTTAAGCTGCTAATCTTGGCGCCAGATTAGTAAAACCTAATGATTAAATGGCTTACACGCACACACACACACATATATATATATATATATATCGTTATGAGGTATGTCCAGTGTAGCTTATGTAATATGCTTCCAATCTATGTTCAATCAATGATATTACTTCCTGATGCTAATGATTCAAATTACATAAAATAAATACACCATCTACCGCATCAACTACCTGCCAAAATCCAAGCTATTAAAACCTGAACGAAAACGGGCCGAAGCAATGGTCCGTTAAGTTATGTCACCTTAATTCTATAATTTAATTTTACTAAATATAAGCTATTCACCGGCATTTAGCTGTACGCAAACACGTTCATGTATTACTCCTATTATAATCCTAACTATAAAATAATTTTATCAGACGCATGTGAACTGAACGTTATGGAAAGTTTTGATTTGCGGAGATGTTCAAGGGAATATATATATATATATATATATACAACCAAATTAGTTGGCCACACATCAATAAAGATGATCCGATACTTCCTCCTACCAAGCGAGAAATCGGCCGAGTGATCGGTGTGGCGGCAGTTGTATCGGTATTACTTGTTATTATAATAGTAAGAATAATAATAATAATAATAATAATAATAATAGAATTCTGTGTTTAGAAGACATGCATACTGCAGTTGGGAGGTCACTAGGCACGGTAGCGATAATCCAGCACAACACGTTTTGCTCGTTTTGCTATGCTACATTTATTGTCAACGCGACAGGCACTAATATGTACATGGACGGGACTGTCTTACTCTACACTCGTTGTAGAGCGGGGGGCGGGCGGATATGTATATTCGCGGTTTTATGTACACGGTGGTGCTTAACGTGAAGTCGCCCGCAGAAGGGATAGATGATGGGCAGGCAGTCTCTATGGAAGTATCTACAAATGCGCTCAGCGCTAGCGAACACACAGAAGACCAGCTGGTCGAACAAGAGATAGGTAGGTGGGTGGGTGTGACATTGGGACAGTCAGCCCAGGAGGAAGGGCAAGGGAACCCCCCGGGAAACGTGGCCACATTAACTGCAGCACGGTGGCTGCCGAACGTGGCGTGCGTGAGTGTGCTTCAGTAGTAGTAGTAGTAGTAGTAGTAACAGTTTGGCTTAGCTGGGGGTGCGCACGTGCGCTAAGCGGCTAAACTGCTAACACGGCTTAAGCAGCTGCTGCTGCTGCAGCGGCCTTCTTGTGCCAACCCTTCGACTCGAGCACGATGGGCACTGGCTTCTTGATGACGACGGGGTGCTCCTTGACGACGGGCACCTCGACAGGGATGTGCTTGGTCACCGGGACGGGCACGTGCTTGTGGATGTGCACGGGATAGGGCTTGGGAACGCGAACTTCGACGGGCACGGGCACAGGCTTGTGCACGATGTAGGGCTTGGGCACATGCACAATGTAGGGCTTGGGAATCTTGACGATGTGCGGCACGGGGTAGGGCTTCTTGACGGGCACCTTCACGGGCACTGGCACCTCCTTGGGAATGTGAATGACCTTGTGCACGGGATAGTACTGGTGCACGATATGGGGCACAGGCACGGGCTTGGGCACGGGCACATGCTTGTAGACGGGCACCTTCTTCGGCACGTGAATGACGTGCGGCACCGGCACCGGGTGCGGCACGGGATAGGGCTTGTGCACCTTCTTCACGACGACGGTGAGTTTGGGCTCGTACCAGCCGTGATGGTGGTGGTGCCATCCGTGTCCACCGGCCTCGACGTATCCGAGAGAGCACAGGGCGAGTACGCCCATCACACCCACAAAGCGTAACATGGTTGGTTGGTTGTCCGCGGTCTGCTTAACCGTCCGTTAAGTTAGCACCGGGTTGGCGTGCTAGACGCTGGCCAGCTGGCTTCAATGTTTCGTCTTGTCTTGTCTTCCGAGCCGAAGCGGCTTCGCTAGCTTCGTGGCTCCTCCGTGGTTCTCCGACCGACTGGTCTACCGCTGCAGGAACAACGGACGCCGCCTGACTGCTGAAGCTAGAGCCGCCGCGCCTGTCTTTTTATAGCAGATCGCAGACGATCGCGTCGTGCGCGTAGCCCATGGACTCGGGCCCTGGTGGCGGTGATGGTTGTGCCTCCGCTGCCGCTGCCGCCGCTACCACTGCTAGCCTACGCTGTCAGCGGGGCTACGCTAAAACGCGCCGCCAGCGTCAGTGGCGGCGGCGGCGGGTTGCAAACGGTGGCAACAGTGGCTTGTTGAAGCTAGCCAGCCCGCCAGACGCCCCAGCCACCCCAGCAGCAGCAGCAGCGCCGACAGCTATAGCAGGTGGCGGTGGCGACGTCGGATTGGGCTGCCATGGGGAGGAGTGCGTTTGTCTTGTCTCGTGATCGTCGTCGTCGTTGTCGTTGTTTTCGTCGCGTTATATAATTGCTACTACTACTGCCACAGCGACCACTACTACCAACACGACTACTACAACAACAGCAACAACAACAAGACAACGACAACAACAATGACAGCTACCCAGTGAAAGCGGAACGGCGGCCGTTATTCGGCCGCGTGCTGTGTGCGCGCGCGCGGCGTCGCTGTCTGCTTCGGCTTGGGCTGTCTTGGCGCGGACGATATGACGGACTGACTTTGCTGCTGTTGCTGCTGCTGCTGATGCCGCCATTACTCGCCACTCACCGCACTGCTAGCGACGATGTTGGTGGTGGTGGTGATGGTGATCCTGCTGCTACGACTAGGCCAGCCGTCGTTGGCTAACCAACGTTAGCTCCTCCGTCATCGTCCACGGGCAACATCCACGTCAAGGGAAGTCCCGGCCACTACCCTATAGCCATTTGGGTGGCTTGACAACAACAACAACGATAGCTGTGGTTACTACTCGTATTATTGCTACTTCTACTACTACTTCTGCTAATACGACTAGCACTACCATTGAAGCAGCAACAACAACAACAACAACAACAACATTAGCAAAAACAAAATCAACAACATTAGCAACAACAACATCAGCAGCAGCAGCGTAACAGTAGCAACAACAATCGCTACATCGCCAGTAACGCCGCGGCCGCCAGCACCAAGACGAAGAAGAAAAAGAAGAACAACATCAGCAATAACAACAACAATATTGGCGATGAAAACGGCGATTACGATTCGGTCGTAACAACAACTACTACTACTATAATAGCAACAAAAACAACAAAATCAACATCTGCAACAGCAACAACAACAACACTAATAACATGATAGCAGGCAGTACGAATGCCTCAATATAAACGGCGGAGACGGCGGCAACGCCATAGCAAGGGCTGTCTATGACGGCTCCGTTCATATCGGTGGGAATGAATGTGCGTGTGTCCAGCGGCTGATCAGTTCGTCCTGCAATAACAATAACAACACCACGACAACAATAACAACAACTAGACATATAATATAAAGCACAACCACATGTAGCTAGCAGTAGCAGTCGCGGCACCAAGCAATGTTTTGCGACCACACTAACCGGCCGCTGTCACACAAGGAAAACAACAACAACAACAACATCATCATCATCATCGTCCTCAACAGTGGGAGAATGGCTAGGGGGTTCAGCGGTGGTAATCAACATGACCAGCCATTACCTACAATGTACTACTATTAATACCATTCGAGCGTTTGCAGTGCTGCGACTGTGCCGGTCGCAGAAGCAAAGTTTTCGGGCTGACCCTCAGCCAAGATTTAAAGCAGAAGCAGCCCGTGCGGAATTGTCTCTCTGTCTGTATGTCTGGCTGGCGACGGGGTAGAGTGTGTCATTCATCGTGCATGGCTATGCACCGAACACGTAATGTCGCCGTACACAACAGCCGAACCACGACAACAATCGCAACAGCAGCAGCAGCCAGCAGCCGAGCCAATGGACAAACACATAAGCATCAATAACAGTGTGGACGAGTGGCCAGCGTTGTTCCCCCCCTGGCCTAGAATTCAGAACATTTTTTAAGGAATTTGTTTTTAAATTTCCCCTTGGCCTGGCCTGGCCATACTCATTTTTTCGACTTCGGCCTGGTGTTGTTGACTGCCCATTGCAGTACGACTACTGGGCTGGACTACGTATGTACACGCACCTACATAGTTAAATAAATAGATCAATAGATAGGTGGGCTAAATCATGCTACATGTCACAAATATGGCGGCTCCACATGTTTATGTTACATTGCAATAACTTTTAGAGACATGCGGCATTTAGACGCGACCACGACAACGACGAAGACGACGACGACGGAATTTATGGGTCCTACGTTGAACAACCAAGAAAGACTAGTCAAATTCATTCATTCATTCAATCAGTTAGCCAACCAACGAACCAACCAGCCAGTAAACCTGTTGGTGGGCGTATGTTAACGTTGTGCATGACTGGCTGGATAGATGTGCGTGTGAATACTGAACTCGGCCCAGCAAGTGAACGCGGCTCTTATTTCCGCCTTGCGACATGACTCCTTCAGTCGAGCGTCAGTCGAGTAGTCTTTGTTTTTATTCTTGTTGTTGTTATTGCTGCTGTTGCCGCTGTCGTCGAAGAATTGCAGTAGAAGAGAAGAATAAGTTGTTGTCGTTGTCGTCGTCGCCATCTCATCATGGTCTACGGACTGGGTCCAATTGTCGCTTCTATATGGCCACATTCTTTTGGGCTTGCGTACTTAGATTAGCACCATGAGCACCACATGTGGTGCTGCTCCATTGCGATGTCATCGCAGCGCGAACACACAGTGTGTCAGAGAAGAGAAAAGTCGGAGGCAGTATGGCATCAACTCACGACTGCGCCCAACAAGGGCTTTTCTTCAGTCAGAGACACGGTGCTACACTGCATAATGACAACAACAACATTATTCGAAGATTTGCCCGAATTCAAACGTGAAGCGGGCGTGCCGTTGTGACGCGTTTGTATCGTTGTTGACGGCTCTTTTTAGCGTCACGGTGCCGTCCGATACATTATGTCAGTCAGACGTGTTCGGCCTTTCTCTGCGGGCCTGTCGCAGCGGCTCGCTTCTTTCGAGTACGTTCTTCGTGCTAAATGCAAGAAGGCTCGAGTTAAAAACGTTCTGGACCGCAGTTCGTTAGTCGTCTGTCGTTCGATGTGCGTCTACTTCAACTGGCTAGAGACTAGTGTTGAACATAGACATAGTCATCGTCGACAACTACTGGTCTGGTAACGTCGCCTCCCCGCGTTGCCTCCCGGCTTTGGCGGGCTAATCTAGCTTAGCTCTAGCACAACGGCTTTGTTTTAACGTAGAACGTGGGACTTGACTTAGAACATGGCGGACGAATGGTTCGCTGAACAACAATAGCAACAACAACAACAACAACGACAGCAATAACAGAACCACCATAACAATGACGCAACAATGGTGGAAAAGTTTATCAAGCCGTTTGAGGTTGACGCCTGGCATAACTTTCTCCTCGTGCATATATATATATATATATTGCTGATACCGAATTAAGAGGCGATACGTGGTGGTGGTGGGGATTGTTTTTATTGTTGTGGATGATGATGATGATGTTGTTGCTGCTGCTGTTGTTGTTGTTATTGTTGTTGCCGTTGTCCTTGTCGTCACCGTCACCGCGGCTCCCGCCGCCGCCGCCGCCACATCGTTGCCCTGTCTACTGAAGCACTACACTTAACGTTAGCTGAAGGACTTCTGAAGAACGCGTAGTTGTTACTCAAGTGTAGCTATGTGTCGACACGAACAGCTGAGTGAGTGACTGACTAAGACAGAGAGAGAGAGAGAGAGACAGCGAGTAAGATTCTGACCAAGAGCACCCCGCTGAAATGATCGAACGGGGGGGGAGGCAGCGGAGGGGACCGCCCGATCGACACGCTTCTCTGATGCCGAGCTGGGGCTCCGTTTGGAAGAGCTGGCAGGGACGGGCGGCGGAGAGGGGAGATCTTTTCGTTTCGTTGGCGATTCTGAACAGCGTGACCGCGGGCCGCCGAACGGCGTGGCCCGTGGCTCCGCAGCGCACACTTACCTAGACATCGCAAGTGTTGTCGCACAATAAAGAAGACGACGACAACGACGCGTTGATGGCGTTGAGAGACTTCACTCACTTCGGTGGCGAGGAGCGTCGATTCTAGTCAGAATCTTCTAGCCCATAGTTAGTGGTTCTGAGTGGTGCTGCTGGTGCTATGTGGCTGCTACACCATGCTGCTGCTGATGCTGGTGGTGGTACTGTTGTTGCAGATCCCAAACCGACGACCGATGTATTTGTCGTCGTCTGTCCTTACGAATTTGGGCTAAAAAACACACATTTATTTAGGCAAGCACAGACGAGGTCGTGACCCTAACTACAGCACGCGTAACCAGGACTGTTTGATTAATAATCAATGTTATAATTTGGCCGGGTGACAACAGCAACAACAATCAAATCGCTATAGCGTGGTCGCAATTTTTAAAGCAGTTATCATGATGATGATGATGTCTATTGTTGTTCATCATGTTACGTTTATTGTTGCTATAATCGTTGCTTTTGCTGATGTTGTTGTTTTCTCCGTTGATGTTGTTGCTGTTGCTGCTGTTGTCGTTGTTGCTGCTGCTGCCGCCGTCTTGTCATAGACGTAGTGATCCGTAGTCGCTTGTCACGTTTCGATTCGTTCGCCGCTTTTACGACGGACGTACGGTCGAACAGACAGACAACACGCATCGTAAATTTAACGTATCAGTGGAGAATTATTATTTTGTTCTTAATATTAGTATTTTTCATATATATATATATATTTTTTTTTTGCTTAAATATTAGAAAGTATTTTTCATATTCGTATTATTATTCATGCAAGGCGACGCAACCTCACTACACGATTGCAGTGGCGATTCTACGCACAGACGTGTTGTATGGCATTGACTCCTGTCCGCTTTTATAATTTATTATTTATTACATGTACAAAAGATATATATATATACATATATATATATATATATATATATATATATTTGCTTATCACCGGCTACCTGCTTCCGATCAACAAGTGCGAGCCAGCCGGTAGACGCCAAACGTTCACCTGTATATGGTCCGTTTCCCGCCAGCTGAGTCCCGGCATCCTGTCATCATTGGCACCCTCATTGTGACCCCCCCCCCCTTTCTCCCTTCGCACCCCGTTGTCCACAGCAGCAGCAGCAGTTTTCTTCAGTGCGTTGATCAGTTGTGTAGCGTTCGTTTTGCATTCGTGTGGACTGTCCGATCGCGGATTGCCGGATTGAGCTACGGTAGAAGTCCGGCCACGAACCATGAATACCACTAATGCTGCTGATTCCACTGACTTTCACTACTGACTGGCAGCTTCAGTCACCGAGTCTCGATGCGGCGGCCTATTTGAGCACTGCCTGGCTCCCTCGCAAAACGTTGCTACTAGTTATTCTCGACGTAGCAATTGTCGTCGTTGTCCGTTGTCGATGCACCAAAGCGACGTAGTGTCCGGCGGTACTTTTCGGCGGCAAACAGATCGGGCAGGCGGTTGTGCAGGAGGCACTTGTCGTCGTCGTCGTTGTTGTTGCTGTTGTTGTTGTTGTTGTTGTTGCTGCTGCTGTCGTCGGTGTTGTCGTTGTTGTTGTTGTCGTCGTCGTCGTCGGGGTTCGTCATTGATATGAATGATGTGAATTGAATGTGAGCGGGCTCCCCCGGGATCGTCGCTGGATGGCTAACTGACGGAACGAGGAACGGCGGGAACAGCCAACCAACCAACCAACCAACCAACCAAAGGAGCGGCTGATTGACAGACAGACGGGATAAACGAATGGCCTGCTGACCGAAAGACGACCGTAGGTAGCTTTGTTACTGGGTCAGTTGTCGCTTTAGCTTCTTCTTCTTTTTCTTAGGCGTTCCCTCCTCCTCTCTCTCTCTCTCTCCCCCTAATATCTTTCTCGAGTTCTTCCCGAGTTCGAGGGGAGCTACATTTCGACGACGACGTTGAAAGTTGCAACGTTGGCACCGACGACGGCGGAAAATTACTTCTCCCATTTAGAAGGAAAAACAAGTGTCATCCTTATGGAACCAAACGACAAGTGAAAGCAATACCTACCTGCAAACAGCAATCATGCATACAGATATGGAGCGATCGACCGAGAGAAGGAGAGAGAGAGCGTGCGCGTGCGGTGTCTGAAAGAGGTACAAATAGGGTAGAAAGCGATTTCAAAGGTATCTGAATCGAATTATCGCAGTGTTGTTGCAATACTTGCTTAAAGGAAAATAGTAAAACGACGAGAGAAAACGTATCTGAATGAGTCTATCTATATAGAGCTACCTACAACGGTTAACAAACTTCTATAAAGGCCAAGGCGATATATATATATATATATATATATATATATATCGGGAAAGAGGGAGGGAGGACGAGTGAAAGATAATATATATTTATGTACCTTACGTGTGTTCTCCTTTTACTGTAAATGGGCCCTTTCAAACCTTGCAGGCATAGCTATTCAGCAGGTGTTGATTTAATGCAACTGTGGAAACTCTTTGGAAGTGTTATGGCGCTGTTGCTGCTTACAGCGTTCATACACTAGCCTATGAGTTGGTACGTAAGACGTTGAAAAGTTGACAGAAGGCAACAGTCGTGCAACAACCGTCTATTTATCGTTCCCCATCTCCCGTTTTTATTGACATATCTGTGCTTCTAGTTGTTTGCTTTCCTTTATCGGTCATGGCCAATAATAATAATCTACTTCGAAACTTCTATACGTCGTATCAGTTTAACTGCAGAAGCCAGTTGAAGAGCGGCACCCGCTGCTGATCGCATGACCTCCTGAATAGGCCGAGCGATAATGGTTTTAGTTGGTTTGGCCGGCTTATTAGCGGTAATGGATAGTAACGCACGAAGATAGCTATATGGATGGATAGAAATATAGACGAGACGCGGCGGATAATTGCCAACCAAGCAAACAATAGCAGGCGACAAACAGGCGAGGCACATCGCGAAGATCGACATGTTGCAGAATTGTATTCTATAACACAACGAGAGTATTCCAGTCCTTCTTCTTTTACTCCCTCATCTGTTCTAGCTTGTTCGCCGGGGGTAGACGGGCGGGGGGGAGAGGTGAGGGTTATAGGCCACCAGCCAATACAAAAACTGAACAAACGCCACCGCATGCAGAACATGCATCCTTTGCAGGACATGCATCCATTGCAGGACATGCATCCTTTGCAGGACATGCATCGTTTGCAGGACGACGCGCTCGCTATGGTCGCTAATTGTTCGTTTGTTTGTTTGTCCAGATAGGACGGCGACAGTGTCAATGTCGCCATCTGGTCGGCCCACCCAAACCACCTTATCGCCCGATGTCATTATTATTATCATCATCCTCATCGTCAATATCGTCATTATCATCATCGTCGCCGTTGTCGTCGTCGTCGTTGTTGTTGTTGTGGTGTTCGTTGTCGTCGGTGACGGCACAGTGGCGGGACGGTTGACGTCTTTCTCGGCGGAATGCGCGCACGCGTGCACGACGCAGGATACGCCATTGATCGAACCGGAAATGCCGCGAAGAAAGATTGCTGGCCTGGCCCTTCGACGATCAGCCGACAAACCGATGCTGGCGGTGATGGTGGTGGGCCACCT
Source organism: Dermanyssus gallinae (assembly GCA_003439945.1). Classification (NCBI taxonomy): domain Eukaryota; kingdom Metazoa; phylum Arthropoda; class Arachnida; order Mesostigmata; family Dermanyssidae; genus Dermanyssus; species Dermanyssus gallinae. The sequence continues at coordinate 398,621 of QVRM01005186.1, forward strand.
GTAGCACACAACAGCGACGACAACAACAGGAACAACAATTACAACAACAACAACAACAACAACAATTACAACAACAACAATGGCAACAACATTGAAGACTGCGATGGGTAATGCTTTTTTCGACATGATGATGATGATGATGATGGCATTGATGATGATGATAAGGCTGATGCTGACCATGATGGTGATTATCTTCATAACGATGATGGCGACGGCAGCGGGTCAAGGCACAGGAACGCATTGAGCATTGAGAACTTCATCGGCTTGACAGGCGTTCAAATTGTGGGAAGTGGGAAGTCGGCGGTGTCACGCCGGAAGATACCGCGTGAATAGTGCACGCTATTGGATCTAGATTGTTGACGTGTCATATTTGTTGTTGTTGTTGTTGTTGTTGTTGTTGTTGTTGCTTTGTTTTTGCAAGGTGCTTATATTTCTTGTTCGTACTGTTCTGTCTTCGCCGGGTAAGATGGCCATCGAGGGACATCGACGCCTTGCATCTGAATGGTGGACTTTTGATTAGGACAGAATCGGCACAGACGCGCAGACCAACTCTACCTTAAAGCGTGATTTTGGAGTTGTCGCCTTTGATTGTCTCGATTCGATTCGCTAGGCGTATTGATTTTATCCAGGTATACATGCTACTATATCTATAGTTGGTAGCAATTTAGCTGCATTCATAGATACTCAATAAGTAGGCGCACAAATGGCCCAATCATTAGCATTGCTTGGCGTGCTGTCTGCAATGTCAGGTGTCCACATTTCTTTGTACTGCTTAAGGTTTGTGTGCGTGTGTGAAAAAGCTAGGCGCAAGCTTCCGTAAAGGGTGCTCTCTTAGCATTGTTCCGCCCATATTCGTATATGTGCTGTATACTTTCTCTCTCTCTCTCTCTCTGCCTCTCCTCTAGATACTCTAGATTCTCTAGATGTTTGGTTTGACAGAAGAGATCGCACCTACAGACATGGATTCGCCTACATGTATTATTATAATCATTACGACCACTAGGTCGGCCGTCCGCCACACACACTCCATAATTGGAATATTTGCATAGCACCATCTCACCCCCCCCCCCGTCTGCGAGCTAGGCCGTCCGAGACTGTTCGCTCATTCTGTTCTCACTACGAGCACTACGAATACATATATGTGAGGACCAATGAGGTGTCACCAGTCGCCGTCTACACACACGTATACACGGCCTCATCTAATCCGCCTCGCCTATTATTTTGTATACTTGTTCTGCAGTTAGACACAACTGATTTGGGCATAAATATATATATAGATATATGGTGTTTTTGCTACGGTTGTTAATGTTGAATCACTTTTTCGTTCAACGGTACTTATTCGTGTGGTGCAGGCGTATTTCACTTGCGCTGCTTGTGTTAGAGATGTGGTCATGCAATTCCAGCGTCTGGTGAGGCCGTTGTTGCTGTTGCTGCTGCTGTTGTTGTTGTTGTTGTTGCTGTTGTTGTTGCTAATATTATTATTGCTGTAATCGTCTTCGTCGTCGTGTCCCGACGTTAGGCCGCCCCGGGGAAGACGTTGCTGCGGCCTGGGCGAGGTAGCCGAACTGATCGTGACAAATAAGGACGGCATATCGTGCTGCAGCGCCGCTGATGACGACAAACGCGTCGATGCCAGATCGCCGCTCTTGGACAGGGCACACAATACGATCGATTCATATACATCCACATACAAGTATATATATAAATATATATATAAAAAAAAAAAAATATATATATATATATCCTACCTACGGAATGGCCACTGCTCAAATTAGGCTACCAGATTATACCGTTATTGTTGCTGCTGCTGCTGCTGGTTGCGTTGTTGCTGCCGTTGTTTATTTTTGGCAACTCCGTTGCGAGACGCTCTGTATATCGGTGCACGGTGCGCTAATCAATACAATATATAAATAGCCTGATTCAACTGCATCGACTGACCGATGTTGCAATTTTGCTACTTTGCCAGGCAATAACCAAAAACGGCGGCGAACGGTAAAAACCACACAATCTAATGATGATGGGAAATTATCGATTAGTCTATATGAAGACGACGACGACGACAACATCTTGCGGATAGTGTTGTTATTGAGGATGAGGATGAGGAGGAGAAGCAGATAAACGCGGCTGCGCGCGCTGTTGCAATTGTTTTTGATTATCACTCTATTCATTACGATCATCGTTGCTCCTGCTGCCAAAGGAGCTCTCGTTCTCCTGGCTGTCATAGCTCATGATTCTTTGCGGCCATGTTTGTAGATCCGCTGATGGGGTTCTGGCTATCCGTTTAACACTGTGAGTATTGGAGGGTTTTGTATACGCATGCACTAGGCTAATGCAATGTGATTGCGAATCCCAGCCTATGTATTCTATTGTTTCGGCAATACATCTAAAATAAGCGTTAAGGTTAATAGAAAGACGCATTAAATTAACACAGACAACACATTGTCTCTGCATGTGCTTATATATATATATATATATATATATATATATGTATATATATATATATAATGTTCGTACGTTTAATCGTTGTGCGAAATATGTGTTCGTATATTAACACGTTAGGCAAATATAGAAACTCGTAGAATATAAGTCTAAAGCGATGCTAAGACAATCTTTCGTTCTATCTCTGCCACGCGCTCGCTTGTTCCCTCCCGTCGGTCGTTCGTTGGTTACTTTCGTGAAGGGCGTAGTGTGGTAGTAATAGATGTACGTATCTGGAGAGGCAGGAAGAGGACGAGTACTGTGGCGCAACGGCTGGGCTCATCTTTAGCCTTCAGGAAATGAAGACGCCGGCGACGTCGACCTGATGAGTTGAGTAGCTGCTCCTGCTGCCGCTGCCGCCGCTGCTAGTCTTAGGTTTTGGTGCAACGGTAGTGGTGGTAACAAGGCTAACTTCGTTCTCGCTAAGCCAGTGAGGGCCTTCGATGGTTGGTGGCCGGCGGCATACGAACGCGAACGGACCGGTGGGCGAACGGACGAGGCACAGGCGAGGGCGGTCCGACGACACTCGACCGCCTGAAGCCGAACGCGGCGATGCTGCTGCTGCTGCTGCTGCTGCTGCCCGAGGTCGACGAAGTGAAGCCTCGAGTCCACAAGCAGGAAAAGCAGGCTGAAGTCGAAGAGGAGAAGGAGGACAGACAGGAGCAATGAGGCCAAGCAGGACGCGCGATGCAAGGCAAGCAGGACGCTCGAAGCAGGACCGGGAAGATGAGGAGCGAAGAGGACAAGGACATACGGGGGTGAGGGGCCAAAGGAGAGGGGGGAGAGAGAGAGAGGCACGACAAGACGAAGAAGAAGGGTTGCGCTCGTAAATTACATCTACATAAATTAAATAAGACTCAGCCTGTGCCATGCCATCAGCATCGGCCATCATAAGAACTCGTTACGCGGATCAGAGAGCAGCTGTAGCTGGATCTGCAGCAGCAGTAGCAGTAGTAGCAGGAACACCAGCGCGCCAGCGGTATGATACGAAGTTAACAGGAGAGACTCAACTACACCAGCAGCTCACCGCACCGGGTTACGACTGCTGCTGCTGCTATTGCTGTTTCTTCTTCTCCTCTTCCCGTCGTGGAAAAAGCTGTCGACTTCGTTGTTGTTGTTATTGTTGTTGGTGTTGTTGTTGTTGCCAGTGCCTTCGATATATCTACGTAATCTTCGCTGTCTTCGAGTTGCTTAGTCTTGTAGTCCTAGCCTAGGTTGCTCGGCTGTCGCCGTCGTGGGCTCCATGTCGCTTCCGTCAGCCGGTGGGCTGGTGAGCCAGTGCCAGGCCCTGTTCGGTCGGGCACAGAATTAGCTAGTTACACCGCCTCTTGAGGAAGGCTAGCGAGGCAGTACGAGTACCACGATGCCACTTGCAAGCAGAGTAGATGCAACGAGTGCAACGTTCTCGGTGGTGGTTGTTGTTATTGTTGAGTGGTTCCGTCTGGGCGCTGGTTCATCCTTCGGTGGCTCGTTCGCTCTCTCTCTCTCTCTCTCTCTCTCTCTCTAGGGGTAGGTAGCTGCTCACAGGCATCGAGGCGCACGCATTTATCAGAGATATAGAAAGCGGAGAGAGCGGGGAGGGGGGCGACGGAGAGAGGTACCACCATAATGAACGGGCTAGCGCAGACATGATTACTCCATGCTTTCGGTGTTGTTGTTGTTGTCGTCGTTGTCGTCGTCGTCGTTTCTGCGGTTGCACGTTACGTACAGCTAGCTGCAGGCTAGCGAGATGGAAGTAATAGTACCACGACGACGACGACAGGAACAACAACGACGACGACGACAAGCCCGATAACGATGACGTGTCACTTTACTCCTGTTTCATAATTTGCCCGCTGTTGATGCCGCCACTGCCCGCGAGCGCCCATGTTTGCGGCGCCAAGAACACTGCTAAAACAGCTGCTGCAACGACGCAAAGTTCACATACCGGTTGGGCTGGCTTCGACATCTGCACCACCATTGCCATTGCCAACAACAACAACAGCAGCAGCAGCAACAACAGCAGCAGCAGCAGCAACAACAACAACAACAAAATTACAACAGCAATACGGCGGCATTCCGCGCCGACTATCATTTTCATGCGGTGGAACGCCATCTTCGTCGTCAGCGCCACAAAGTTATTGTTGTTGTTGTTGTTGTTGTTGGTGTGGCGTTATTGTTCTTGCTGTGTCGTTGCTTGTCACGTAATGTCACAGTTATTAATGTTTTGATTGTTGATGTTTTCATTATCCCCACCACGACCGTAATCATGATCACAAACGGCATCCTCATCATTACTACTTACGATGTCGTGCGTTCGGATGTTCATGTTGCCGTTGTTGCGTGTGCCATTCAGTTCAGGTTCAACTTTAGTAAAGCATATTTACTCTGGACATCTGCACGAATGACTGTTTCGATTGCAACGATATCGATGGTGGGGAGTAATTAGAAAATTGTGAATTTAAGATTATTGTTGTTGCTGCTGCTACTGTTATTAAAGCAGCGATTTCTCGGACGACTCATCTCGTAGTAGCTGTAGACAGATATGGACAGGAGGCTACTCTTGCTTGCAGTATGTAGGTATTGCGACCACAAGCTGTCGTGTACTGTATGGTGAAAAGTAGCTCGTTTTCATACTAAACGCCCTGCGCCAAATATGCTACTACAACTGGTGCTCGACAATTAAGAGATATGCTTCGACATTGCTACGTTTATAGCAACAAAACTCGGACATATCCGCACGACACTACAACTGACGAGTTCATGGTGTAGTTTGATTGCCTGTAATTTTGTTTGTTTCCAGTTGTTACGCTAATAGTTACGTCTACTGTGAGTTACATTTACATACGTATGTAAAGAAAAGAGGAACACAAAACTAGAGAAACCATAGTATTCCCACAGATCATTTGTCAATGTATATGTGCTTTGATTATGATGACCAGGTGACTCGACGGTTTGGAAGCGCTGCAGCTTCAGCGGCTTCTACAAATATATATATATATATATATATATATATATATATATATTCGTTTCGGGAGACATGTATATATATATATATACATACATACATATATATGGATTAATCAATCATCCATTTGCCGACGCTTGCCGAACATCATGCGCAATAGCTTTTCGGTCTTGTTTCGGTGTATCGTCGCCACCGCCGCCGCTTCCAGCGTCCGCGCGGGTTATTCGAATGTCAAATTTTCATCTGAGCAATGAACGCACGGCTCTTTTTCTTCAGTTACGTAAACAGCAGTTGCAGCGCAGTGTAGTGTAGTACCGATATCTTGTATATCTAACTGATCATGATCATGATGATGATGATGATGACGATGACGATTATCGTGATCCAAAGCTTGTTTGTTTGTTGCGTCTGTTCATTGCGCCGTTTGTTCTAATTTGCTTTGCTCCGTTTTGTGTCTTGCTTCTTTGCTTTATCTCTGCTTCTCTCTAGTTTTTTCTCCTTCTTCTTTCTCTATTATTCACCTGTCTTCCCGTCCTCCCTCCCTCTCGCCTGTTTTTCGCTCGTGGTGTCTCTCTGCGACGTGGTGTTAGCTAATTAGAATTGCCGTGGGTAATGGCCGTTCAACGGTAGATCGGTAGATTTCTGCGATTTCTTGCGACTTGACCAAGTCCAGCTCTCGCAGCCAGCGAGCCAGCTGCATGTAGGCATTGTCGATGATTTCACCGTTCACCGCCGTCGTTCGTCGCCAATAATGATGACAGGCGCCGGTTTGTCTACTTTAGCGGAGCTTGATGTGGCTCGCGTGCGGCGTTTGCCCCGACCGACTAACCAACCACCTGACCGCGTCTGATCTTTTATCATTGCTGGTTGACCGCTGGTTGCCGCCTGTAGCTGTTGTTGTTGCTGCTTTTAGTGTTTGTTGCTGGTGCCCTTGTTAAAGGTTGTTGTTGCTGTTGTTGCTGTTGCTGTTGTTGTTTTTGCTGCTGCTGTTGTTGTTGTTGCTGCTGCTGTCGGCGCTCGACGCTCGGGCAGGCGCCGGCGACAACGACGACGACGACGACGATGACGACAACTTCACAGGTCTTCGGGGGGTCTGGCAGTGCAGCCACTTGCAGCCACTGCCGTGTCGCGCAGGGGCAGGTCTGACGTTCAGGCTTTTTGCGGTCGCCGTTTGCGATTGCGACTAGACAGCGGCCAGCCGCTTCTCAGCGGCAGCTGCGCAGCCTGCAGCCGCGCTATCGCTATTGCCCGATAACGCTCACGCGATTTGCTTTTGCAACACATTTCGATGCTCTAGTCATTTCAAAAAAACAGGCATGTTGCTTGCCCCGCCGTTGCGGCGGCCGCCACCGCCGCCGCCTCCTGCTCCCCCGATTCCCCCGTCCACCCTTTGGGCCCCGGGCTAGGGGGATTTGACCACGAGCGTGGACCACGGCTGTAGACAGACGACGGTCTATGACGTTTTGTTTGTCTTGTACCGTTTGTGGTTGTCGTCGCTGGCCGCTCTCGTCATCACACGCATCGTCTCAGAGCAATAATGACTGTACATACGAACTGACAGACTTACTGGCGGACGGATGTATTAACGGACGAACGCCGGGTCGTTTTGCGTAGCCGGGAGAGGGCAGCACCTTCGATGTTGTTGTTGTTGCTGCTGTTGTTGTAGTTGTTGTTGTAGCTTGTAGTTGTTGTTGTAGCTTGTTATTGTTTTATGTAGCTTGTTGTTGTTGGTGTCCACTATTTACATCGTGCAGCGGTCGTCGCGAGCTGTAGCAACGATGTCCCTGAGCAACAACTTTCCCTGTTCGCGCAGCACCGCATCGTGATAATCTTCACCGCCGTGAGTGCTTGAACCAGCAGTCGCAGCAGCAACGGCAGTGGCGGCGATGGCAGTAGTGCCTGCGTTGACCGCTTTCCAAGCCTTTTACCACTACTACTATTATTAGTACTACAAAGTGTACTACTACTACTACTACTATTGCTGTTGCTGCTGCAGCTAGTAGTAATAGTAGAAGTAATATCTTGTCGTAGTAGGGCACATTTTGCCCGTCTGGGTTTCGTAGACGGACGGCGTCCATCGGTGTCCGTCGTCGAGGTCGGTCGGCCGGTCACCCGCCCGCCCGGCGGGCGATATGATAGGAACGCCGCACCGGCTTTTCGGCGACATTTCGTCACCCATACGCACGCGACCACACACACCCGGCGTTGGCCCGTCGTGCTACCGAGGGGGGGGGGGGGCATACATCATACGACGTACAACCAAGTGCAGTATACTGTACTAGCTATACTGTTCGTACACAGTGCTGTAGGTATAGCATGGATGGAGGCGCGCAATCTCTTCGCGCTCGCTCGAGACAGAGTAGTCGGGACAGAGGAGAGCAGAAGCTGTGAGGAAGACTTCATATAGCCACACATTTCTGTTTTGTTTTATTTTTATTCGTAGTTCGCATCTCTGATGCGCTAGCGGATGGGGTGCCGCTTGTAGTTTCGTCCTTCACACTTACGGGGGTGGATGCGGTGGCGTTTGTTTCTGTGGTGATGCTGAGCGACCGTGTGATCAGCTCGGTCGCACGCCGCGAAAAATCGAAATATCTCTAACCGGCCGTGCTTATGGTGAGAACGAGTGTTGTAAATTAATCGTCTTATACAATCTGAGTGTGAGGTGTTCATTTTGTTGATGGCGTGGCAGCAATAATTGAAATAATGTTCATAACAGTAACAGCCGTACTAACTCGCCGTAGCGGCGCACAGCTATAGCAAGTGGAAAAGATTTGAAAATGATTTGGACAACAGTTATCAAATATATTTTCGTTTATATATATATATATAAAGACAGAGGTAGAGAGATAAAGGGGGGGGGGAGAGCAACATAGAAAGGTATTGGCCACCTGTTGGCAGATTTAGCATTCCGTTGCAGCAATCTTGATGTTACCGGGACAAGCGTTAACATGGGCATTGCCGTTCCCGATGTCCCAACGAACAGCATTTTTCGTAATAATAATAACCACAACGGCAACCAACCAAAAGAAGAAAAAGAAAAGCACAACAACAACAGCTCTAGCGGCCGTCGCTGCTGCAGCCGTATTAGGAGCAAGGACACAAGTCCTTGACCACCGTTGGCCGTCCTTGTTTGTGTCTTTGGCCGTATTTACCCCACTCCGCACCCCACCTCCCCCCCGCCAGACATTTGATGGGGATGTTATCCCGAACGACGCCCTGACAAAGGCGACAGCCTGCCAGTACCTTCTTCTTCTAGCCATTTATGGACGCCACCGCCCCCTCGGCGTGGCGTTGTCGCGCACCGACGACAGCATGCTTGCAGGACTCTCTCGCTCACTCAGTCACTCGCTCATTCATTGCAGCAGGACACAGGACTGCACGAAGAGGCTGTAAGCTGTGTGGATGAATCTGTCCTGGGACATATCGTCCAGTCCAGTAACGATGAGCGTCGACGGTGACTTTGGCGTGTGCAGCTGACCAACACGACGAATAGACACAACAACAACACGAGCAAGCGATGTTGAACGTTTCTGCGTTTTGCGGCGGTCAGCGCGCCGGCTAGCGCGGGGGGCACATTTGTGTTGCCCCCCGCGCACCCCACGAAACCGCAGCCTGACCGCATGCGAGCCACCGAGCAACCGACCAACCGGCGCAACGCTGATCAGTCGAGACGCTCGGTGTTGGCCTTTTACACTGCAGAGGCAAGTCGGCTGGCACTCAGCGAGGCATGGCTGTGCAGATGGCATTGCACAAGGGTCGGACACGTCAGACAAGAAGAAGAGGAATAAACGACCAAGGCCGGCATAACGGCCGCCCCGGACCCGAGCTGGCGATTCGCGCTCTGGCCAGGCCCGATCTTGCGATCCACGATGGATATACGATCAGCAGCTGCAGCAGGAGCAGAAGCAGCAGCAGCAACAACAACATTAACTGAAAGGAACTTTGACGTTGTGGCTGGTGTTGTTGTTTCTTATGCTACTGCTGCCTTCGGTGACGTGGGTGTCGCTATTGTTGTTGTTGCTGTTGTTGGTCTTATTATTGGTAAAGCAATTACAGCTTTGTTGTTGTTGTTGTTGTTGCTGTTGTTGCTGCTGTTTATAATGCGGTCGTTGTAGTTGTAGGAATGGTATTGTTAATTGTATTTGCAGTAATGGTAGTAATAGTTGTTGTTGACATTTTATGGGGAAAATGGGCCAATCAACGTGTTGTCCCAGTTGATTGATTTTTCACTATTGCAATAAGTAGGAAGATTGGTTAAAGCCGCTTATAGCGGTCTGCGGCTTATTTGTTTTGCCGGACTTGCTATTAAGGTGTTAGTCTGGTCAGAGCTTATAAGCCACACGGCAAACAGAGCTAGATCTAGCTAGGGGGACATACAGTTCTGAAATACAAACTCGTCTCAGCCGTCACAATGCATCAGTGGACGTGTAACGCTTTAGACACACTTAAAGGCCCAACTAAATCACAGAAACACACGCATACACACATACTTTTTCTATAAAGGTTTCCGTTAAGCAAGCGTTTAACAGTCTCTTTAAAACTTGTGACTGGATTTCCACACCAATGTTAATTTGGCTCCTTTATTTGGCCACATTACATTGTAGTTGGTAAGGGTTGCAATCTTATATATTTGATATGATCCATTTGGCGTTCAGTTTGTCTGTTGTTCACAACGATTACACTGATGTTTTATATTTTTAGCTCTACTGCGCAATAAGATGTATATTTAGATTCCGAAGTCAGTCATTTATGTATGAGCTCTCATTGCGGCATGTCGCTGCTTGTTGCCACCACGGCTTGAATACTCAGACATATGGAAAGCCACCACAGTCAATCATGAGGATTATGATGATTATAATGATGATGGCCTTTCCACATAGCCGACGTCGCATACATGGGGCCGTGGTAGCGTCCAGGACGACACTAACACGGATGACCACGAAAACAACCACAACAAGCATAACAACAACAATAGTGACACCAAGTGCAACAACAACAATAATGACACCAAGTGCAACAACAACAACAACAACAACAACAATAAGAATACCAAGTGCAACAACACAATAAGAATATCAAGTGCAACAACAACAATAAGAATACCAAGAGCAACAACAACAACAGCAATAAGGACACCAAGGGCAGCAGCAACAACAACAGCAACAATCATAGCCTTCACCAATCAGAACGCTACCGAGGATGGCACGATGTTGGATGACCCTCGTATGCGTTGCTGCCATTACTGGTGCTGGCATTCTCTTCGGTGGTAGACGGCGCTGCTGCAAGACTGGCCTCATGTCGACACCGACATGCGACCTATCGCTCCTGCGGTTGATGCTTTCCGCCAGATAAATGAGTAGATATAGCTCGCAAGCAAGCTAACAAGATAGATATATTGATCTATACATCGATCCATTGATCGGGGGTGACCGTGGGGGAGGAGGGGTGGTTGAGGGGCAAGGGGGCATTATGACGCGCCAGCGACCGTTCGATCCTGCGAGACTGTGACGACATCACAATCGGCGGTGATTTTCGCGTTTCGGCGTTTCTCCGACGTCTCCCCGCCGTTGTTGTAACGGCGGCTGTGCGGCGAACAGCAGCGGCAGTGCAAGCGATAAGTTCGTTACAACGCGGCATGAGTATCTATTATCGGTATCGGTGTTTGCCCGCTGTATGACCGTTGTTGCACTGTTTCGTGTTTGTTTCTTCGTTGGTTGTCGCGTAGTACTCGCGACCGCCGCACGAAAGCCGCACGTAAAAAGAGGACCAAAAACGAGCGATAAAAAAAAACCCGAGGCAGATCATCGTCACAAAGCACACCAGCGTATGATTGCTAGCGAATATATCGAATATATGTAGGCATATAGAATATGATCGTTTTTGTTGGGTTTGCATTGTTTTTCGACTTGTGATAGTGTGATGCACATGGCTGATGCTTCTATATGTATAGTATAGTTATATGTGTGTGTGTGTGTATAGATATAAAACATATGCGCGTTTTCATATATATATATATATATATATACGAGCATACGTGGTATCGTACGCTTGAGTATATGTACCGTGCTTGCGACGCAAGATGCAGTTACACTATTTTTTTTTTGCCATCCATCGCGCCGGTAGTATCGCATTGTCCAGTTTGCTGTATCATTCGTCAGCCAGTACAATCGAAGTGAGAAAACGCTCTTGCTCTCACGAAAAGTGGCCGTGTACGACCAAGCGTGTTACTAGTCCGTACTGGTCCACGCTTCCTAGTGCCAAACGTTATTGTGTTATGTTTAATAATAGAAGTAGTACTAATGTCCACCACAAAAAAAAGACCAGTTACACTAACTATGATAGCAGCCGCAGCGGCAGCAGCAGCAGCATCAGTCGCCGCTGCTATCATCTAGAGGAAAATGTCATCGATGCGATATGGGAAACCAAACGCTGTCGGACAAGCAAACCACACGATACCTTTTTGGCACGGACTTCCACACAACGGTCATTTCCTTTGCTGAAGGTTACCAACAATCTTCATCGCTATCCTCGAGTACTCGCGCGAACGCTGAACGTAACGCCTTAGTCCTGGAGGCTTGAAGCCTTCCCAAAACAGTCGCAAAAATCATAACTTGCCACCCGTGACAAAAACGACAGTAACAACAGCGTTGACAATAGCAGCAACAAAAACAACAACAAGAAATCAAATGACTAGCAATCGCGGCATCTTTGACAGCACCGACGATGGTGCTGTCATCGTATTGATCGAACCGTGGGAACAACAACAACACCAACAACAATAACAATCAGATAAGTAGAGAGGGGGGGGGGGTGGAACCAATTTAAACAGCGTTCTGATGGCTTGCCATGTTTTCGAGTCTGCGTATAAACGCGTTTCCTTACGGGCTATAGGAACGCCAGCAATAGAAAGTGCACCGCTTGCGCCCTATTTGTCAGCTCCGCGTAGTAAGAACGACCTGCTGATAGGGTGCTGACCTAAACGCGACGAGGCGACTGTGGCCAGTGCGTGCGAGCCGAAATATTGCAGGCGAAATGATCGAAAGTCGGCGACTATTATCTCGAATATGGGGCCCGCAATGGTAGCCCCGATGAAAGTGTTCGATTCATGCATCGAGCCATGCCGGAGGATGGCTGAGGAGTTGGTTGTCGTTGTTGGCTGCCTCAAGTTCGTAGGCAGGGCTTTCTTGTCGACGAAACGGTACAGTGCACGGTTTGACGTCGACGACGACGGCAACAACAACAACAACAGCGGCAACAACAACAGCAACAACAACATTAACAACAACGGCAACGACGACAACGCAATTGCGCTGAAGCCGTTGAAGACGTTGCCGAAGTGGGTGCTGTCTACCCTCTGGTTGGAGGCCGGGCTATTACAGAAGAAGAGGAGAAGAAAAAAGGGAGGAAGAGGCGAGTCTTGTGGCGACGGATGCTGGTTAACGGGGCAGCAAGCAGCCAACGCCAGCAACAACAATTGTCGTAGACGGGCCCACGTAGTAGGTAAGTAGGTGGTCATTGTCACCATTCGTAAGGTGATGACTGAGTGAGAGCGTGAGTGCGACAGACACGTCGTGCTCCTGGGAGGACCGATGGGAGGGTCCAACTGGCCCGGCTAGATTGTGGGTGTCTTTTGTCGCCGACAATTGTCACCATCACCACGACCATCATCATGATCATATTTGGAGCAACTCTATGCATAGATTCGTCCTCCCCCGACTCGTCCCCTTCTACCTGCTTCTCTCGTATCTATGATTAGGCAGCAGCAGCAGCAGGACCCGTCTGCGCTGTAGACAGTTGTTGAAGCAAGTCGGGCAGGTCGAACCGGAGGATGGCTGAGCGGGATGGAGGCTCACTTGAAGGCCGCGGCGGGAAACGGATCTCGTGACGAAGTGTTACGACGTAGAGCAGGCGAAGAAGAAGAAGAAGAAGGAGAAGAGTAACAAGAAAATGAGGAACAAAAAATGACAGTAGTGACAATGATAGTGATGGTGATGACCGAGGCATACAGTGCCATACAGCGGCCTATGGGCCGATCAACCAACCGGGCCACGGACAGCTAACGCACACTGGACGCAGCGTATCGGCGACAATCGTTCGACGACAGGCCCGTCGGTCAGCCGGGATGTAGATAGGGTGTGTGGATCTCGATTTGACGACACCTTTTCTTAAGTATTTTGTGGTGATGGCGGTGTCGTTGTTGCTGTAGTTGCTGTCGTTGTTGTCGTTGTGGTTGGGGGTTTTGTTGTTGTTGTTGCTGCTGTTGTTGGTGTTGTCGTTGTTGTTGTCGTCGTTTCGCGGTTTTACACTCAGATTATGGTTGTTGTTGTTGTTGGTGGTGGTGGTGGTGTCGTTGTATGTTATTGTGGTTACTGTGATGGCCCGTACAACTGCCGACGCCATCGTATTGTACGAGCCGATGCGTATCGTCCTCGTCATCATTGTCATAGTCATAGATGACGACGACATCGTCGTCGTCGTCGTCGTCGTGGTGTTGTATAACAGAGATTGGGCAATCATGATGGCTGCGAGTGTGATTTGCGTGGAATGACGTAGTAGCAGTAGTAGTGGTAGTAGCGGCAGCAGCAGCGGCAGCAGCAATTGAAGCACGGCAGGTGTCTCACCGTCACTATCTTCACATGAGGACTGTTCGTTGGCTGTGCCCAACAGTCTCCGTTTGTTGCTGTTGTTGTCATTGTTGTTGTTGTTGCTGTTGTTGTTGCAATCTCCGTTTGTTGTTGTTGTTGCTGCTGTTGTCATTATTGTCGTTGCTATTGTTGTCGTTGTCGATGATCCTCAAATTCGGTGTTGCCTGTGCTCTGGACGGACACTCGAGGTGTCAGCCAGCTAAGCAAAAGGCAGTCAGCGCGCAGTGCCGACCGTACAGATCGGTACGGTACGCACACTTGCTCGCTTAGCTTCTCTTTGTCCCCGTCACTGAGTCAGTAAATAGCACGACAGAGCACGACAGCAGAATGAGCCGCCGCGGCTGGCTTAGCAAGCGCTGGACTGATGGTAGGACGGGTGGGGTGGTGGTGGTGGGGCAAAGCGGAGAAAGCGGAGGAGAGCAACGGGGGTTTGGCGGCTGGAGGTGGAGGTGGAGAAGGACAACTGAAGTGAGATGAAGGAAGAAGCACTGATCGCTCTCAATGAGACAAAGTCAATATACAAGTGAACAGCGGGGGGAAGGCCACGTCGTCGTCGCTGTCGACGACGATGGCAGTGTGACGACACGTCAAGTGGATCCCGAACCGGGACAAGTACCGTCATCTCGTCGTGGTGAAGAAGCGGGCTTCTGCTGCTTCTCCTGCTGCTGCTCCTGCTTCTACTTCGATTGGACTGGGACCATTGCGGCTTTCTTGCCGCTCGCTGCGGCCGAAGTGAGCCGGTACATCGTGTGCACACGGCTGCTCGTTCGAACCGTGATGCGTGCGGGGGCCCCAAGCAACTGAGTGAGTGACTGACTCAGTGAGTGAACCGCCTGCCTCATCGGTCAGCCAACCGTGGTCGCGTTGCCTCTGTTTTTCTTATTCTCCGGTTGGTGGGGTTTTTCTTTTTCGCCCCGTTTTCACTTCGGCGTCGCTACGCAAAATGTCTTCACAGCATTTGCTCGTTGCTCACATTTCAACGATGGTCTACCAGTTCGGCGACCTGTTGCTGTTGCTGCTGTTGCTACCTTGGCAACGCAGACGACGACGACGACGTCACAAGACAGCAGGGCAAATTTTCCGTCTGCTGACGGCATCGTCTCTTGGTTCTATCCATGATGTCCTTGCTGTAGATGTTGTTGCTGACGGTGATTCGTATTTGGTTAGAGAGGCACTATTCATTCTGTGAAAAATGGGGAGAAGAGATCTTTGTTTTGGATTGCTTGCTTGTGTGCTTTGCTTAGCTTTAGTATCGTGTCTCGACAGGTAGATAGGTCGCAGATACGTACTACTACTACTACTACTACTATACGTCGAGTGGTCAGTAGCAACTCCACTAGCGGAAGTCTCAGCTAAAGACGACGAAGAAAGATGATGACACTGATAATGATGACAACGCCGAAGAAGAGCATGATGAGGAGAAAAAGGCCGGCCGCAGAGGATGATAACAACGAGGTGAAATCACGAGATGATGATGATGACGATGATGATGGTGGTTTGGGGGCAATGCTTGTCAAGCTCTGCATCAACCACAGGCTACGCTGAACAGCGACAAGTTGTCGCTCGACAGGCGGTCAACTTATGTTGTTGCTATTTCTGTTGCTATTATTATTGTCGTCGTCGTCGTGTTGTTGTTGTTGTCGTTGTTGTTGTTGTTGCTATTGTTGCCATTGCTGTTGTTGTTATTGTTGCTGCCAGTGTCCGACGGCTTACCAATCGATCCCTTTTAGTGTGTCGCATGACGCATGACGATGATAGTGGGTCTGCTGCTATCGTGGCGGCTGCAAGCCCATGGTGCTTGTTGCCATCGACAAGGCTGCCGCAAGCTGATCCCGGACCGGAGAGAGAGAGCGAGACAGATAGAGAGAGCCACGTTTGTTCGGTGACGTTCGAAACTAAATCTCTTTGCTTGGGGTGTCGCTGTTGTTGTTGGCGATGCTTCTTGCTCACTGCAGCATACATCGGTCTCTTCTCTGGGTTTCCCCGCTCTTTCCACTTGCTCTCTTCCGCCGTCTTTCCTAGTTGTCCGAGACCCGCTCCAATGTTCTGCCCGCTCGCGGCGGCGGAAGAACGTGTACGGCGGGTGATTTGTCCATGCTACACGATCGTCCGCGTTCGCCAGAGGAGAGGAGGAGAGGGGGGAGAAGGGCGAGTGGCGAGAACAAGAAGGAGCTCGTTGAGGAACACATCCTGCCATCTCATCTCGTCTCGGCTGGCTCGGGCACCTCGGCTCGTCAGGGCCCCCCGACCCAGGCGATAGAACAGCTGATGTTCGCTTACTGCGATCGAAGTCACCAGCGATGCCAGCGATACCATCACTACTACTGGGGGGTGGTATCGCTGGTCGTGCTCGTGCTCGTTCGTGCATCTGCGTCCGTCGTTGTCGCCATCGCAGCGTAGCGTCGCAGACACCTCGAGCTCCTCTCAAGACAACAACTCGGTTGCTTGCTGCCTACCTGCCTGCCTGTCTCCTTTCTTGCTTACATACCTATTCACCCGCCCCAAGATGGGTGCTGGTCGGAGTTCAGTTTTTGCTTGGTCTTGCGTCGTTGTTGCTTGGTTGATCGTCGTCGTTGACGTTATCTGAAGATGCAGCATCACCAGCGTATTGGTCTCTTGTTCTTCTTCTGTTCTCCTTCTTCTGCTTCATGATCTTCCTCTACTTCACTCCCTGAAGACTGAAGTGGTGGTGTTGAAGAAAAACCGAGACACCGAGAGAGAGAATGAGAAAGCCTCTTAATCATGACGGCTGACTAACCAGCCACAGGGGCAGAGCAGACCGAGCCGTCCGTCCGAGCAGGCCATAGGTAGAGGAACAACGGTAGGCGCGCAAGCAGGCAGGCCGTGTCATGTCGTGTAGTTATCGCGAGTCAAGACGCCGTCAAGAAAGCGGCGCCGGCTATGACGACGACGACGATATAGATGCTGTTGAGGCTGCCGCCGCCGTCATTGGCAGAGTTAAACGTGTTTTGATTTATTTGTACAGGAAAGCTTGATGCGAGCTTGGGGGACTGGGACGATCGAGACAGAGGCATCCGAAGGAACGACGCACACATGCATACTCGCCTAAGACGCCCTTCGAATCCTACGTTCTCCTGTCACGAGGCCTGGTCTGGTCCACTTGGATTTGTTTAAGTAAAAAGTACAATTTAAGTAATTTCTGCTCCTATGTTGATTTTGGATGCGTATGCATGCATTGAATCTCCGCGAACCCTCCAAGGAGAAGCCATAAAGAAGCACAAACAACATAGACAGACGCTCGCAAGATATACGAAAGAAAATGTACGAAAAAAATCAGTATATATATATATATATATATATATATATATATGTGTGTACATATGTATATATATATATATATATATATGTGTGTACATATGTATATCTATATATATATATATGAAGCGAGAAATGACACTTACTGAAGGCATTAGCCCAGTAGCAACCGGGCCGCCGGCCGGCTGCAACGGGCGTGACCACCATGTAACAATTAGCTGTCGCTAGGGGTTGAGCATGGGCTATCGAGAGGAAAACGGACGCCGCCTCGTCCTAATAGCTAAGACGCCAGCCATCGTGGCGATAGACGCTCTCGGGGGGCTGTCTTCGTCAAACGCTAAAGACGTCGACGACGACCACATAGCGGTTTATCCTTATTCGGATCAGCACGGCCGGCCAGAATCTCCGATTACGTAACGTTCGAAGCAGCGAGATTTCCAATCGCCCTTCAAAGGAAAGGATGCCTGTGAGCCAGTCCGCGATGATCCTACCGATGATGGTCCTGCTTTGTGTATGGGGCGAGCCTTACGACGAAAGTAGCCCAATCCAGCCCTTATCCCCGTTCTACGGAGGGGCTGAACTGGGGGCGACCGCCAACCAGACTATTGTAGTACGGTATGTAGAGGGAGAGAAAGTGAGGACGACATGTGTCGCGTGAGTCAAAATGTACTCCGTGTGTCTGTCGATAGACATGCTTCTTGTATGTCTTGCATATTCGGCTGGGCAGGCGGCGGTTTGAAGATCGGAATCCAGGGTGGGACCTGGTCTGCATGCTGATTTTTATCGTTACAGCTAGATAAGGCGAACCTCCATCCCTGACCATCATTACTGTAAATTGGTGTCGTTGTTGTTGTTGTTGTTGTTGTTGTTGTTGCAGTTGCCTATCGCGTATATTTCAGGAACTAGAGCTCTTTTATCGGTCAGTAAGACTAACGTTGAACCTTTTTAAAGATGTTTTGGTAATGCATGATACACGTTGTACGCCCTACCTGCTGAAATCAAGTCAAGCACCCTCATTTGACCGCGGGCTACTTTAGTGCATCTTCGTTTAGCGATTCGCAGCGTATGTATTTATTGTTGCGTTTAAATAACATACGAGAGCAATTATTATTATTATTATTGTCATTCGTTAGACAGCGTTGAGTCATAAAACGGACCAGACACTGGACTAGGCAGTTCGAGTTTTCCCGTCTCAGCCAAGTACGTCACCTTTTTAGTTACCCTATGCCGGTTTACATATATATATACACGCTTACAGTTATTAGATATAAACTGTTATCAAGGCAAAACGTTACTGACGGCGTTCTCGAGTCAAGTTATGGCGAGGTCGCAGACGAAGCTTGTCGTGCTGCCTTTGTGACCACACGAGAGGCTGCCGACAGCCAACTATCGGAACGGTGTGACTGCTCAATCACTGGTTTCGACTACACACATATGTACATGCGAGGCCCTTATTTGTTCTTCTACGCACCGTTTTAGCTGTTGTGATTCTTGCTGTTGTTGTTGCTGCTGCTACTGCTGCCCTTTGTGCTTGCATGTTTCTATTTAATTAATGTTTGCTCTTAATGTAATGCCTACGAGAGGAATGCTCATTGTATCATTTGTTTTTCTGTGTATCTATTCAATTAAACAAAATTGATTTAACTAGTATAAAAGCAATGAACGTTAACTTGTCACGTCTGTTAGCGTCTTATACGAAGGTATATATGTATATATATATATATATATATATACATATATATAGACTGCTTATTTACCTAACGACCTAGGCGGGCGTTGCGCCTTATGAAGACGTGCTTTGCCTGCCACAGCTGTAAGTTGTCGAAGTGCAATTACTGTCTACCTGAGCCAAGGACAGAGGTTTACATCGCCGTGTCGGCGACTTTGCAGTCGGCCGACCGGTGATTATCCGAAGGATAATCGATTATAGGCCAGCCAATTCAGTCTTGTTGCAGGTGGCCGCTTGCCTGAATACCCACATAGAGCGTAAATCTCTCTCTCTCTCTCGCTCTCTTTCTGTGTCTCTCCCTCGTTGTCTCCAGAATGGGGTCCTTGTCTATTCGGCTAGATATCAAGACAAGGTCAAGCGCGGTAATGACGCGGTGTCCACGTTGTAATCACGACCACAAGAACGACAAATCATTACGCATTCGCTTGTGATTGGCCAGCCTAAGACCTACAATGGCTGATTTTAGCGTGATTAGCAGCTTCGTTAATCAGGCACGGCCGGTTGATGCTGCTGCTGCTGCTGCAGCGGTTTCTGCTACTTGAAGTGGTGGTGTTCTGGTGACCATCAAGTGGTCTAGCAAAATGGTCGCTGTTGCCCTTTTTGTCTGCACCGTCAGTTTTTCAAAATATATTCACGGTATAATTGCTGACCGACAGCTGAGCTCGATCTGTTCAGCTTCCTTTGGGGAACTGCTGTCATTTGTACGGTTTACGTTATGTTGTTTACTAGTTAGTTTACTAGCTTTTTTAGTTGGTGTGACTGTTGCTGCTGCTGCTGCTGTCTTGATGCAAGTACTCTTTCTAGTTGTCGCTAGACGCTGCATTGTCCACGGTAATTGCATTGTCTATGTTAATAATGGTGCTATTCCTGACATGACGATTCTTTTTGTCAACGTGATGTCTTTTACTAGTAGTTAACAATTATTTGACGACTTGCTGTTGTTGCTGTTGTTACAGGAATCCGAAGGCCGGCTGGTGTATACCCGTCCCTCGCATCCCAGTACGCGCCGCCACCTGTCTATAATGCCGCTGCATTTGCCCAACTGCAATGGTTTGTATCCTGATTTTATTTAGTAATCATTATATATATATATATATATACAAGGTAGCCATGACGTCTGCTAGGCACACACCGGGTAGTTCGGGGTCGAACTGGGTTAGTTTAGCCATTGAGAAGAGTCATTGAAAAGAGCTCGCTCGAGGCCGATAGAAGAGCGCGTAGTCTACGGCCACAGGGACAGCGGAACGGAGTTGACCGAGCATGGATGGATAAAAATGTATACGGACAAACAGAGATAAAGGTGCATATATATATATATGTGCGTGTGTAGAGAGAGAAGTGCTAAGCACAACACGATGGAGTCTCAAACGGGGCCAAGGGCGGCCCTGCCGCCGCTCACTGGTCTTCGACCTAAGGCGGTCGATTGATGGTGTCACCACTGCCGCTAGGCGTTCGGCACCTTTATGACTGACGACGGCTGAAACTGGCCTGATTCGGTCGGTCGGACGTTCGTTTCTCGTATGTTCGTCGCTTGTTGTCCGACCGACTCTTGTTTCGTCCGTCAGCGAGCCAGTCGAAGAGAAGACTGAGATCGACTCTTGTACGTAAAGCATGGACGAAGTGGACTCGTTTGCGGCAACAGGGGAGGGAGGTTACGACGACGGCTCGGCTTGTTGTTGTTGTTGTTGTTGTTGTTATCGTCACTGTTGTTGTTATTGTTGGTATCGTCAGTGTTGGTGTTGTTGTTGTCGTTGTTGTTGCTATTGCTTTTGTTGTTTCTGTTGCTTTTGTTGGTGGGACACCTTCGCTCAGTTTCGTCTGGTGCTAACAACCTACTGCTTTTGCGGCAGCAGCAGCTGCTGCTGGAGGCGGCGTCAGTCAGCAGACAAATACGGACTTGAAATCTCCGACTAACGACAACAACAGTTAACAACAATAACAGCCAACAACAACAACAACAACAACAATAACAACGTTGTCATCATCATCATGATCATCATCAAAACCACCACTACCACCGTCATCAACTCACTGATCGTCGCCACGACTGCTATTCCTGCTGCTGCTGCCGCTGTTGGTTAGGTGTACCACAGGAGCAAATAGGCCGAGAAGACAGCGGACGTCGCCTAACCAGTCGGCCTGGTAGCCACTGACGGTACCATCCCGCCAGCCACACCTCCCAGCCGCAGCCACCGCAGCAGCAGCAACAGCGCCAGCGGTAGGGGCAACATAGCGAAGCAACGCAGGCAGGCATGTTTGTAGTTTCATCAGCCAGCCGCTCTTCAGCCGCGCTAGTTAACAACCTAGCGCTACTACTACTGCTACTACTACAACTAGTCGCCACTCGGAGACTACTCGGGAAATCTCGTCTCCATCTCCTTGGGTTCATCTTCTGGTGCTTCTTCTTGGTTTCGTCTTCGTCGTTGGTTGCCCGTTAGCCGTCTTGGCGTGTTGGATGGCTACCGCTATCATTCGCCATCACTGGAGCAGCGATCGACGCGGCGGTCAGAAGAGACAACAACAGCAACAACAACACAACAGCAACAACAACGCAACAGCAACAACAACAATAGTCTATAGCCGCTCGATGGCGGCGTAGCTACGACTGTCAAGGATTTGACCGCCAGCAGTCGTCACCTTTCCCACCTTCTTTGGCGCGCTGCCTCTTCTATACGCCTTCAATGAGTTCGCCTCCTCGTCGAGGTGATTTGGAGGCGCCACACTGGTCGTGGTGGTGGTGGTGGTGAAGGCGATTTTGCCGATCCTCGTCGTAACGATCATGATGTACATATGCATACATATACGTCATCCATCCATCCGTGGCGGGATGCGCCTCGGACACTCGGCCATTGGCGGTGTTGCTGTTGCTACACATGGAGGGACTGAGAGGAAAATTTTCGTGCCCGCATCAATTCCGTATCAGTTTCCCGTCATGTACTAGATATACAAACCTTCCTACACACACATATATATATATATATATAGATATATACACACACGTGAGTTCTATTTAAGGGCAGCGGATGTTAAAGCAATATGTTATGGCACGTCGCGTTTCATTTCAAATGCGTACACAGACAAAGTGCTTTGCTAACATACTTAACGCAGACCATTCTCACGTATTGTTCCTCCTGCGGAACGATGTGAAGAATCGACATTCTTATTCAGTCCGGAAGCAGAGAACAAAGAGCGCTATTTTTCCTCTTCTGGACGAAGCGGAAGAAGCAGATTACGTCGTTGTTCAGCCCATTGTTTTTTTTTAGAGTTTGACGAGTCGTGCTGTCGGGCCGAAAGTATCATGCATAAGTTATTGATGTTTTTGTATCGGCTACTACATTCACTTACTGCTACTGCTCTGTTTAGTATTGCTATTATTATTATTATTGCTACGTTTAGTGATCACTCTTCTTACATGATGATTCTCGAGTGTGTATGTGGTAGCTGCGGTGGTTGCTGCTAATGATTCGGCTTGATTTGATTTGGTGATGGTGGTGGTTGTCCTTTTATTTGTATACTTCGGTGTATACTCGCTAGCTTTACGTACCGAGATGTGTAGGCAAGGTCGTCATTGCCCTCTGTTCATCTTCGTTGCTGATGCTGCTGTGGTTGTTGTTGTGGTTGCCGTTACCGTTCAAGGCATTATTAGTCCCGCCTTTGTCGACGAGGTTGATCCGACGACCGGATGCTGCCACCCATCCGAGTCTCCCGCTCGATGCTGCCTGTGCTTCGTCCGACGGTTCGACAGGCCGATTTGGCTGGGCTCGGCCGCAGCGGCCAACAGTAACGAATGTTCCGAAAATGCGAACTAAAAAAACCCACCACGCACGATCGAGAGAGCGAGCGAGAAAAAATGCGAAATTTCTTTGAAGCGATTTTCTCGTACGATTGGCGGCCCAGCCCCCGATAGCTACGACACCACAACGGCGTGACTCTGTCGCCTGATTTGCCCCTTCCTTTGTTTAAAGTCGCCTTTCCTCGCCATCCCCTCCACGTCCCTCTAAAACGGACTGTCTAACTGGCGGCTCTCAAAAAAGAGGCCGTTTTGAGACGAGAGTTTAAGAAAATTTGCTGTCTGTTTGACTGTCGTAGCCGTCGGTGGTATGCTGCTGTTGCTGCTGCTGCCGCCGGCGCCGCTCTGCGAGAACGACTCCTGTGTCCGCGTTCGTGGGAACCCTTTCACAGCTCAGTAGAGTAACATCGTTGTTGTTGTTGTTGCTGCTGTTGTTGTTGTTGTTGTTGTTGCTGTCGTCGTGGGTGTTTTTCTCACCGTTATTGCGCAGTTGTTACTGAGACTACTACTGTTCTTCGCGATTGATATTTTGTCACGCTAAACAACTGCTACATAGCTAAAACCATCATAGCCGCAGTGATGACTGTAGTCCGCTGACTATCAGATTTACTCTACGGTACTCTCCCCCCCCCCCTCTCTCTCCCTCTCACTTCCGTTCTCCGTACGGTTAGATAGTGGATGATACAGCTTGCTAATTTGTTCCTATTTGGAATCGCTTTCTCGGACGCGTTGGCTCTCTGGTGATGTGGTGGTGATCGATCGCACAATGCTGCAGTTGCTGTGAGAGCAACAACGGGAGTGTTTAACGGTCGCGATACACCCCAGTCTAGCTGCGGCCTGACTCAACGGGGTGACACACACAGCACAAGGGCGTTACGTTCATTGCGAATCTCGTTGTCATTGTTGATGCTGCTGCTCTGCAGCTGTAGATCTACTGTTGTTGTTGTTGTTGGTGATGTTAGTGGGGTTTCAACCTCAAAGTGTCACCATGTGATGAATATTCATATGAAAACGTATGAACTTACTTGAATAGACACGAGCGAATGAATAAGGTACGTTAATTCGTATTCGAAACGTCCTTCTATACTCGAGTTCGCCCTTCACATGATGCCAATAAATATGATCCGCATCCTGAATCAGATCAATAACGCAGACGTAGTTAAAAATATAATTTACGCAATCTAGAGAAGAGGCTCTGTTTCTTCACAAAGCTCTGTTGCAAAATGGTGGTACAAAACGAGGCCATGAACAAGACGATGAAAGATGATAACTAGTTAGTTAGTTAGTCTATGAGTAACGTTTGACCTATGGCATGTCATAGAATCAAAATAATAACTCGTGTATGAGCAAGGGGCTGGCTTTAGCGTATGTTCGTGCGCCCGTATGCGCCCGTCTGTATTTTCGTTTTTCGTGAAGTCGAACGTGTAAGCCTGTTACGAAGCGCAGATAAGTCTAGAACCACGGAAACGCGCCAACGACGTGCGCGAATCATCAGCTTGACTATCATAAAAGCGTTGTAATCGTGTCAAAAACGCTTTAGATATATATATATATATATATATATATATATTTGGACAGGCAGCAAAGCAATGGAGTCGGACTGGTTTTCGTTTCGAGGCGTTACATGTGATCAGAAGAGAAATCGTGTAATAGTAATTGCGTAGATTGTAATTAATCAATTCGTTTATGAGAACCAAGTTTGCATAGCAATAGTGGCATGCGTGTGGTAGTGGCAGACGAAGAGAAAGCGTATTCGATGAACTTGCCTCATTCGTTTGCCGGCGTCCGCTAATTGCCACGTGTTCGACCTTTGCAGGCATTCGATCTACCAGCCGATGGGGGCGTCTTCGTTCCGATCATACGGCCTCGGCGCGGGCCTAGGAGCCGGCCTCGGCCCTCTCGGTCGGTCCCTGTTGGCACCGCCTCCGCCGGGCGGCCCGGTCGGCCACCCGGCGCCTCCAGGACTTCACCATCCGGCGCTTTCGCCCCATCATCACACTCATCAGCACCCCCATGCAAGTCCTTTCTCGCCGACGCCTGCAGGACTGCAGAATCGAACTGATCTCACCGCCCTCACTGAATCCAACAGGTAGGATTATACTGGCTCCAATACGTGTATGCAATTTTGTATATATATATATATATATATATATATATTTATACAGCTCTCTACTGTAACAGAAGTAAACCTTAGAAGCGAGTAAACTTCTCGTTAAAAGTGTACTAGGCAGACGCTATCAGATTGAGTTCTCTGTTTAGATATAAGGTAGATGTAGAACATTTCTACGAGACCTCATATGGTCTGTCGATATATTTTTTTCGCCCGTATGTATGTAACGCCAATGACTCTACAGAGTAACATGGGTTTGATGTATGATTGTTCGACATGGTTCACCCGTCTATCCACCGGGTATGCAATTTCGTAACGTCGCCTCGTGTCACGTCACGCCGCGCGTGGGACACCATACGTTCATTGACCAGCTCCCCTCTGGAGTTGGCACCGGGTAGCGCGGTATTGAATTCGCACGAGGCCGATGAAGGGGCAGGAGGGTAAGCGTCAAACACTTCGTCAAATACTCTTTGTTGGCCGCATCGAAGTCGCAGAATTCGTTGTTGGCGTTGTCGTCATTGACTTCGTCCACGTTGTCATCAACGTTCTATGACATCGTATTAGCGTGCTTGTTGGTGCCGTACCCGCTCGTGCTCGCCAGATCCACTGGATCCAGTGCTTGGCCACTGGTTCCTCTCACGGGTCATGGCAACCATTTTGCCTGCTTTATTTGGCTCGATTTCTTCTCTCATTCAGTTTCTTGAGTCTCTTGGCTGACACGATCCAGCATGAAGTACACACATGTACAGCACGAACGTTTCGACAGATACACACATGTGCATAGAAGACGAACGACAGGAGGCTTTTCTTTCTGTTTTGAGGGAACCGGTTTACCGTTCTAATGGACGCGGTTCCACTCACTGGAAACTGGTCCTGGAACGTAAACCAGCTCATCTGCAGGTAGTGATAATAGCAACAATGCTTTCATGCCATGTCATAGATCTTTGATATTATGTAGTGGGCTTCCTATTTGTTTGAGTTCGTTTTTCCCGTATCGGTTTTGTTAATCTGCTTGCGTTGGCTGCTCTGTGATGAGGAATGACTCCATTCTGCTTCTATCACACCTAAAGCATGCCGCGGAACAGCCGAAATGTGGAACTATAGTACTACCATATTTATTGATTGCTACTGTTATAATGCATACTACTAAGACAATGACAAAGCTAGATAGTCAGGCGGTCGCCACGAACGACAACATCAATGTTCTTCTGTCAACAATAGCTAGTACTCTACATGAAAACGCTACAGCTGAGAACCGCGTTCTAATTGTTTGTTGTTGCAATGCGAATGCTTTGTTTGTCTCTCCCTCTATCTCGGAATGATTCGCTGAGAAGGCGAATGGCAGCGATGTACTCGACGCAATTGGAGGCGCACGGCCTGCCGGGCCTCGGGGGCGCCGCGACAGCGCTCGGGGGTGGCGGCGGAGGCGCGGTGACGCCGGCGGCGTCGCCCCCGCGTCGTCCCATCGCCACCACTGCCACAGCCTTGGCGGCGTCGGCTAGTGGAGCGGCGTCGATCGGCTCCGGCCTTCAGACGTCGATTTCGTCGGGGACGTTGCAGACAAACTCGGGCCCGCCGAGCGCCGCCGAGGTGGCAGCGGCCGCTGCAGCGCCCGCTGCCGTCACCAACGGCGGCACTGGAGGTGGGGGCGGCCGAGGAAACGCCTCGACGATGGCAAACCATGCCGACAGCAAATCACACAAGCCAACGGGCCATGTGAAGAAACCGCTCAACGCGTTCATGCTCTATATGAAGGAGATGAGGTAGGCAGTCGTCCACGAAGTTGTTGTCATTGTCCGCTTTTATTGACCTTGGTCTCTTCCGAATGGCGCGAGGGCTCACTCATTCATCTGAAACAACCTATGCACAGCAATATTTTGCAAAACCATTACACTATATATATGCGCATGGATGTGTTTTGTCAATAGGTATATGCCTATACCTGTGTGAATGGACTATTTGGATATAACTCGAGATGTCGTACGTTAGGTTAGTTTTCAATTTATCTGCCGCCTGAAATGAAGCCTGATGTAACGCTAATTGTGCGCCTATTTGTGTTTTGTGTTCGAAACCGCTACAGAGCCAAGGTGGTGGCCGAGTGTACGTTGAAGGAGAGCGCTGCAATTAATCAGATTCTGGGTCGGCGGTGGCACAGTTTGTCACGGGAAGAGCAGTCTAAGTATTATGAGATGGCACGCAAGGAGCGCCAGCTACATATGCAGATGTATCCGGGATGGACTGCGCGTGACAACTATGCCCTTAACACCAAGAAGAAGAAGAGGAAGAAGGAGCGGATCCTTGATGCAGGTACGTCGATTTACGGCCCGTTCGGCCAGCGCCCATGAGACCGACCACTATTGGTTATGCGTTACTAGCCCTGTTACTTACTACCACTACTTGTACAATGATGACGACTCAGCCCTGTTCCTCCTATTCCCTCTCCTTCTTTGCTACGTCTGTCCTGGCGACGCACAGACACGACAAAACTACTCACGACAAGCTTACCACATTGACCACATGCGCTGCCTAAGGTTCCTTCGTCTGATCGGGTACTTCGCATGGCTCTTCTGACGCATCTGGTCTATTTTTGATCTCTCCCGTCGAATATTTGTGTCTCATCTCTGGTCGGGCAAACGATTCTCCTTGCACCATTGTACTTCCGTACCTGGGCTTTGCTGACGTATTGGTTTGTGCACTCCTTCAATGTGTCTTACACATCCAAGTGTGTAAAACAGAAACGATCTCAAGTACCTTGTCCAGCGACAACGGCATAACGTGGGGCAGGCTACAACCTGTTGTTCTTGCTGAAGGTACCCTATGTGTGGCCCTCGGATGTGATTTTGTTGTAGCAATGCTATCGTCAGCATAAATTTGACCCCGACACGATCTTCCGCTCTGCTTGCGTCAACTTGCGGCCACTAGATGCGAATACAGACAACACGTATGTGGCCTTGACACACAAAAACACGCACACACGTCCTTCATATGAATCGTATGAATCGCAGTAGACTTGTGACTGAGTGTTCCCTACAAAAAACAAAACATCTCGATCGAATGAACGAACGAAGAATGCCGATAGGAGGAGCGAGAAAGAAAGATGGCGGGAAAAACGACAAAATGTTGAAGGATAAGAGACAGAGAGAGAGAGGGAGAGCCCTGGGTGAAACAAATCTGCCACATACGAGAGAACGCCATAGAAGAACGGCTTAACAACAACAAGGCTGCGCCCAACGCTTTCAGAATTTCGGTATGACGTAGCATGCGGCCAGCTGCCAACATTCGATCAGTACTCCACAATCACCACAACAACAACAGCAACAACAGCAACAACAACAACAGCAACAGCCATCACAAGCGCCACTACGAGCTCCTCCGAGGAAGGGGCACCTCAGAGCGTACAACTGCTGTCAGCTGACGGTGGCCAGCTCTATCGGCTCAATGAACTCAGTCATAATTTCAAAAAGCAGAGACTTCTTAACGTGAACAGTAAGTTGTAGCGAACTACTCGATCGATGGTCATCTTCCCTTCTATGTACGTACGTGTGTCTGTCTGTCTGTATGTCTGTCTGTCTGTGTATGAGCGTGCCACAGAAAGGAATCCGGCCATAATCTCATCATCGGTCGGAATAGTGATTCTGATCCGATCTCAGTGAGTCGCGCAGTCAGGCAGCAGGTCGGACTGCCGGCCGGCAGGCCGTGGTTAGTCAGTAAATCTGTCTGTCAATTATGATCAGATTCGCGCGCGCGCACACGTCCCCAGTCTCCCCCATGTGTTCCTCCGCCCTCACCGCCATCTCAGTCAGGGAGTGCAGCCCTTTTGTAAAGCCTCCTCTTTCATTCTGTTGGCCACGCGTTGCTGTTGGTACTGCTGTTGCTGCTGTTGTTGCTATTGTCGCTGTTGGTACTGTTGTTGCTGCTGCTCGTTGTTGTGGCAGTCGTTGTTGTGGTAGTTTTGAAAATACGTCTCGAGATACGTGTATATATGTTCCACATAGAGTCGATCATACATGCATACTTACATAAACATACAGTGGTATGTTGTAGTCCATGTGTAGGAACATGTGCAAAACATGTGCGGCTATACGCGACCGTCCTTATATTCCCCCGTGGCAACAAGAGGAATATAATCCTAGCAATAATAATCATAATGATAACAGTAATAATAATAATAATCATAACAGTATCGCCGAAGCGACTTTATCTGAATGCGTTTGCGTTTTCACGGCCCTTCTCTATCGCAGATATTCCGCCCAGTCGTAAATGAGTCTCTCTCTCTCTCCACGATTACAAATCTAACAAAGCATTGCAATCCATATATTCACTACTGTATATTCTATCCTTGTGCATGCTGCTCTAAAGGGAGTGTTCAGGTGGTACCGAATAGTACTGCCCCGCACCACAAGTAAGTACCCACAACCGCGCCACACTATTGCTAGTTGCTTAACAATCGAGCTGTTCCTCTTGTTGCATTCCTGTGACTGTTTGTTCAGTTGTTTGTTAGTTTGTTTGTTTTTTATTTTAAGTTTTAGCTGTCGCTCTTTTCCTCGTTTGTTGAGTTGCGATTGCGATTTCACTATAGGGGGAGTTGGGCGGTTCACCAACCGCTCATCTCGCCGATTAGACGGCCGGTCTAGACTAACACGGTGCGCCTTAACGGTGATGCTGTCGCTTTGCAGACGTGAACAACAGCGCCAAGAAATGTCGGGCGAGATATGGCCTCGACAAGCAGAACAACTGGTGCAAACCATGTAGGCGGAAAAAGAAGTGCATCCGCTACCGTGAGAACGACGAGAATCCAGGCTCGAACGCTCCGTCGTCCACAGGAGGCCCAGGCTCCAACCAGCCCGAGGCCGATCTCGACATCGACGCCATGGAGGACGCGTCGGACACCGACAGCGACGACAACGACATCGACGACGACGGGCCCAACATGCTGTCGTCGGTCGAGGCGCCGACGCCACCCGACAGCCTGCGTATGCATCCGAGTCCGGGGGCGCAATCGCTGTGCACGGACGACGAACCCGTGGCCTCTCCTCTGCTCGGTATGCCGCCCTCACCGAGGCTGCCGCTGCATCCCGTGCCCTCGCTCGGCCTTCCGCTGCCCAACCTGTCGCTGCCGGTCCTGCACGGCCTGGGCGGCCACCACCAACACGGCGCTGTTCCCGGCCTGCCGATCTCGTACAAACACCACCCTTTAAGCATACACCACCTGACCGGTCAGACGACCGCCGGCATGACGCATACGCAGGGCGACTGCAAACGCGAACCGCAGGATAGCATGCCGAGCATGCTGGGCGTCGAGAGTATACTGACGCCGCCATCCGCCGACACGCCGCACCTGCTTACGGTCACCTAAGCGGGCTGGCCGCCCGTCCGGGCGCCTGGGCGCCCGTGCCGTGCTGCTGCTGCTGGCGGCCGAACAGGCCAACCTCCGTAGATGGATCGGCATCGGAAGATGAAGAGGAAGAAGAAGAAGAAGAAGCCACCGCCGGGCCTTGGAGCTTCACATTGACACACTCAGAGGGCCTCACCTCGTCAACGGAGGGCCGGCCACAACCGAACAGGCCGCGGGGGCGTTCTGCGTTCGTCTCGCCACGTTTTGCACTGGTGGTGGTAGTGGTGCCACTCGCTAGTTGCTGCGGGCTTTCGTTTTTCGTCTGTCTCCGCTTTACTCTTCTTCGTCATCATCAACATAACGTCTCGTCCTTCTCCTTCTCCTACTTCTCCTCTCGCTAGCACTCCTAGCTGCTGCTGCTACTGCTGTTGCTGCTGCTGCTGCGACCGAGATCACTATTACGCCTGCTGCGACTAATCGCTGACTACTGATTAGTAGCATCATTACAGGGCAATGAATCCATCATGAACACTTGACACACACACACTTGATACACTGCTACGGAACAACTGCCGCCTGTGGCAGCAAGCAGCCTTCCAACGGCAGCCCACTTCTTCTCTCTTCAGTATCATCGAAGTTCCGCTGCCCCAAACTGCCGAGTTGAAGGTGCGGTGGCGGTGGACTCCTAAGAACGCCTGTATATAAATCCTTTTGTACATATATACATACATATATGAATATGAACACATATATAGCCATACAACATACAAATAGAAATAAATATACATACACATATATATATATATATATGTCACACATCTACATACACGCATGCATAAGAACCTGCCTACCTATACCATAGTGTATGGGTAGTAAGTAAAACGAGTTGTTGTCAGTTGAGTGCCATTTCCGAGTAGTTCCTATGAGACTGACCGAGCAGTATTTTGTAGTGGGATCTCCGAACCGCGAGTAGAGTGGGTGAGCGACGACCACGACGGACGCCGCCTCGCCCCCCAGCTTGAATATACGGCGCGCGAGAATCCAGACTTTCGCTTTCTTCACCCTTTTGGCCTGACTGACTTTAGCTTGTTATTAGTGGCCAACAATGTGAACCAGAATTGATGACAATGACAGAACTATTATGATGGTGATGATGATGATTATGATGATACTAATGATGATGATGATGACGATGATTATAATTATACACTGAGTCGATCGGCAATTAGCGACAACGTCGTTCTCACCATGTGTTGTAGTCTCTGTTATATCTGCCCCCTCAATCTCAGCTCCTCCAAGGCTCCCAAGGCCCAGACTGGCCTCCTCTTCTTCTTCTTCGATTTCTTCGATGAAGAACCTTTTCAAATTTCGTCAGCAATTGTACATAGTAGTTGTCTCAGGTGGTCAGCTGGTTGGCGGGAAGGCGTAGACACGCGAGAGCGAGTGCCGTCAGAAAAGGAAGAATCACGCACGAGAAAGAGGTCGGATAAAGGAGGAGAGGAAACGAGAGATAACGCCAACGACCAAAACAAGTCGGCGACGTCGGGTTGCCTGCAATAATAATAATAATACCAGTAGCAGTCGGGCGTTATCAGCCTGTAGCCAATGTGTCTATCGACCAGCTAGGTGCCGAGCTGGACAAGCTCACATAAATTAACCTAAACACAGATCATTCGACATTCGAAAGAGAGAGTGACCCTGTCGTCGTCGTCGTCGGTACGATCGTTCTCGGGCGAAAAACAGAAGCAAAGTTTACGTGCAATTCTGCCGCGACATGACATGATAGCGGGCTGCCGAAGCCGAGCACCGACAATAGACAATAGGAGGGAGGCAAACCTCCTGGCGCTGCACCTGCGCTGGGCCGTCGTAAGCGCTGCCGTGGAGCTGGGCTACATACACTGCGCTGGCCAATTGATTGGTAGGTTTTGTCCGATAGGTCTGGCCGATACGAAACGGATTGATTGCAGCGCAAATGCAGTCGTCGTCGTCATCAACAACAACAACAGCAACAATAACAACACGCTTACGATGAACGACACGAAACCTTACGAATATTGTTGATAATGATATATGATTATGATGAATAATGATTATTAATCTAGTAGTAGCTCTAGTTATAGAAACTATAGTAGCTAGTATAGACGCCGCTACAGCAGAGTAGTTATAACGGCGGCGAAACGAATAGCGTTATCTATGTGTAAACGAACAAGCCTGCGTATGTATGCATTTGGAAAAAAGTAGTGTAGAAGAGTGTGCTCAGAATCGAATCGTGACTTTGTCGCACGTTTCAAGAGTAAATAAAGCCCGCTCTGCCACAGGTTGTACATAGCGGCAACACACACACACATATCAAGGAAAGGTAGCTCTCCGTTTTCATCAATGACTTTGAAACAACGTTTTGCTTCTGACTCCCGAAAGAAAATACAGTAAATAAAGAATACTAGTACATACTAGTAGACGATACTAGTAGATGTCATCACAATATGAATACCTTGCAATAACATTGACTAAATTAAGAGTAATCGAATACAAGTTCATAAAATCGTTGGAGAAGTTCGCCTTGAAGTAGTGGCTGAATAAGAAGCGGAAAGACGAGAGAGACCACCAGCACAGAACGAATGATATCAAACACAGGCAAAAGTCGCATTAGGCTAATCACATGCATCTAGAGCGTAAATGTTCCTATGTGAAAACGGTCAGGTTTGTTTGCCCCCGCCCCCTGGAATCAATCAAAATATATCGACATCGCTCGATCGGAGAGTGCTAAATATGAGCCAGTACGTATGTGGCTAATAATTCAAGTTATTATTATTATTATTATTGGTGTTATTACTACTACTAGTATAGCTGTAGGAAATAATATCAAGACGAGTAGCAAACGTGACCGCCAACACTAACAATGACGAATACGACTGCAACACCAACAACATATGTTATGCCACCAACGTTAGCGAAGACAACAGCGAAGAAAACCTGTTAACCGACTACCATAAAAGTGCGACCAATCGCCAAAGGCATAAACTATCACTTATTAAACCCGAGCTTGTTAGCATGTTCACCTGTTTGACCCGTCAAGAAGCGACGCATTCGAGCGATTTTACCCCCTGAGTAGGAAGGCGTATTTGATGGAGTAAATGCCCTCCTCAGCCTGTTTCTGGTTCACGAGTACGCTGGCAATGAGCATACGCTTCTTTTGACTTCACCACGCCGCCGATTAAAAGTAGCCAGGTCGTCCCCTACGTCGAGTCGGCTGTTGTTCGTTGTCTCTCTTTGTGTTGGTTAGAATTTGGTTGGTTCAATCCTCGCTCGACAGTTAGAAAAAGAAAAAGCAATGATCTTAATTGTGATTGTAATCCAATTGTGTTATGTCTGTAGTAATACTAGTATTATTACTTTAATTATGATTATGATGATGATGATGATTATTATTAATATTGCAACAGTCATCGTCTGCTTTCATGTCCAGCCGACCCACAAGGTGCGCAATACGGCTAACAGCAAGTTGACTGAGTTCACAGCTAAATTGATTGACTTAGTAATTGTCATGTTGCCGATCGCAACCTGCAATGATGATGATGACGATGAACGGGGATCATGACAATGAGGGCTCAAGTCTATCAGCGCTCTAGCCAGGACGACTTGAGGCGATGAGTTTCACCTTTGAGCTGTTTATCAAACACCGAGACATTAGGGGGTGCGACGAAAAAAAACTCAAGAACTCGACGAATGAAGGCCGTTGAAATAACTAGAGATAAAGTCGAGCGTATCGCTGACACTGCAGCGGGCGACAGAAAGCGAAAGGTGGTCGAGAGAAAGAGCGTGGAAATCATGTCTGTAAGATGGTAGTAACATGATTGAATAAGTAAGTATATATATACATATATATATATATATATATATATATATATATACACACATACACATGTTATACGTTGTGCAATGTATCTCGGCCTCCTGTTGGATGGGGCGCCCACAATTCAATCACTGTGTAGAGCAAAAAACAGCCATGTGGCTAGAGAGCACTCGACGAATCTAATGTAAACAAAGCTGACACGCTGATAACAGAAGTGCATGCAGATCGACGACGCATTGGGAATGTGTGTGCATAGTCTGAATGCGTCGAGATGGTCGTCATTTGCCAGGTTGTTGGTGAACACTCACGCACGATGATGACGACGACGAAAAACTCGAATGCATGCAGCGACAGATACCGAACGAAGTGAGTGACAAAACAAGGCTAGCAGAACAAGGAACGAAAAAAGAACACACTCAATAAAATATGTACAGTCCATCTCTTTTGACGTAAGCGTGTCATTTTATCGTGATATCATTGCATGGCTAGCGTAGCGCTAACAACACTTGCTTCTTATTTGCACACATTGCCAGGCGGGATCTCCTCTGCATGTCAATTCATAAGCCTACAAAGTCCACGTCAACGCACCGCAACCTAGCCGATCCTGGTCCAAAATGTCAAGTTGACCTCATACAGCGAATACGTAGAGATCTAGATACCTCAGTGCATTCTAAGATTATTGCAATGAACAAATAGTAATCAAGCGGTTTGCGTTCAAAGTTTTGTGCTCAACAAAGCTGTACCAACGATTTATCTGGCGACCCCTAGAACTAGAAGGCAAAACTCGTCTCTAGGACAAAAATAAGAACGATTGTCAAGTTAATTACGAATGCAAAGTTTATTGGTTTAGCTATATGCATATAGTGTTTTTCTAAATTACAAGTAGTACGTATTAATTGCGTTAATGTTGCGGAATGCACAAGGAGGCATTTCTCTAGACATCTTTTTCTGCAGATGGCAGCAGCCTAACTTTTCTATCAATGTTTGTCGAAGCAAAATGATTTTAAAGCACAGCTACGAGTTTACGGTTAAAATCACACATGTAGTCGACATCTCGAGAGAGAGAGAGCACCTTGCCATAAGTTTATTTATTAGGTAAGCCAAAAGTTCGTCGGCTCTCTGGGACCACATTTTTGAAATTCCCGCGCTCTGCAGCAGGGCCGCCTGAGAGTGCGGCTGGGTGTTTACGTTCAGGAGCAGACCCGTGACGGCGCGACGGTATACCGGTTCCAACTTTACCGTTTCGTTTGCGGAATTGGCAGCTGTTTGCAATGGAGGACAAAAATACGCATTTTCGACACATTATGTTGTTCTCCTACCGTGAAGGCATAAGTGCAGCGCAAACAACCCGGAGAATATGTGCAGTCTACGGCGAAAACGCAGTACACAAATCCACAGTCGAAAAGCGATTCGCCCGTTTCAAAGCTGGAAACTTCAATCTCGAAGTTGAACCGAGGTCAGGACGACCCAATGTTGTGGAGACCGACGAAGTCATAAGCCTGGTTACTTCGAATTTAGGTTTGACCATAAAAGAAATTGAAGGTGTATCGATACCTGTCACGCACTCCTCCGGAAGAACTCGAATGAGCCATTTCTAAGGAGATTGATAACCGGCGATGAAAAATGGATACTCTACAGAAACGTAACACAGAAAAGAAGTTGGGTCCCAAGAGGTTCTCAGGCCGCAGCTATCCCTAAACCCGAAATTCATCAGAAGAAGGTTATGCTGTGCTGCTGGTGGGACTGTAACGGCGTCGTGTTTTTTGAGCTGCTTCCAATGGGTCAGACGATCAACTCCGTCGTCTACTGCAGACAACTCGAAGATTTGAACGCTGGAGTAGCAACGAAGCGCCCGAAATTGTCAAACAGGTGGGGCGTCACTTTCCAACATGATAAGGCGACACCACACAAAAGTTTGGCCACCCGGCAAAAATTGGCGGAGTTTGACTGGGATGTGCTGCCGCACCCAGCTTATAGTCCCGACCTCGCACTATCTGATTATCACTTGTTCAGGTCTCTCCAGAACTCCCTTGATGGCACAACATTTGAATATTTGGAGGCTATAAAAAATCACCTCACTCAGTATTTCGACGAGAAGGACAAGACGTTCTGGGAGAAAGGAATCATGGATCTACCGAGGCGATGGGCGAAGGTTATCGAACAAAACGGTCAATATATCATTGAATAAAAATACTGTTGTCTGCATAAATAAGGCTCTTTAAAATCGGGTAAAAAAGCCGACGAATTTTTTGACTTACCTAATAGATAGAAAGCCAGGCAGCTAGACTGTCCGATGCATCTACGTATGCAGTGTTTTCCACATATTTTCATAAAGGAATTGCCCCCCTTGTTGATAGAGCCACCTATACAATTTTAGACGCCCGTTTGTGTCTTAATAGTAAATCTTTTGCGAGATCCTGTACCTAAGATAAAGTAAAAATGCGCACAGGAGGTCTGAACCCATGCGACATTTTAGGAACAATAGGGGCTAAGTTGTCAGTTTTTGGCACAAAATATCTAGTCTGAATAATAATAGCACAGTGCCTCAAAAATATACTGTTTCTGTTTCAACTTTTTGTTTATTGACATTTCTTGTAAGGTAATTGCACACATCAATTTCAAGCTCCATTAAGCACATAGCTTGTTCGGAGCCCCTTTTATGAGATGACAATGTCTAATTTATATGTGCCATTTTCACCTATATACAATATATTGCAACATGGTTGTATGTTTATATCACTTTTAACCAGATACCAACGTTTCAAGATAATGCTCTTTGAGATCGCATTTGAATTTGAGCAGGCCTGACGGAGGCCGGTACATTGTTCGAGTAGGAGGCCCCAATGTTTCTGATTGATAGCTTTGACTGGTTGGAGTGACAGTGTGACAGAGTAAGCAAGTTTAATGCGTTACCCCTTATAGATATGGGTGTTGCTGATGGTGCCAAACCATATAAGTTTGGATGCACTTCAAGGAGTATACGCTTTATTTCAACTACGATGCACTATTCTATAAGTTTTGGGAACAGCAAAATGCTCATATTTTGTGGTGCGGTTGCACTAAGTCTCGCATCCAGAGATCCAGAGTTGTTCTCAGTGCTCGTTTTTAGAGTCGGTGAAGCGACCTGATAAGGCGTGTACGGTTTAAGAAGTGGTACCCGAACCTTATATTTTCTGCATAGCGCTAAGACAAAGACTAGCGTCTAACATCACAGCTACTTATTCAGGCGTTCTAGTGTGAGTTGGCACGGCTAATACCTAACCAGCACAACGTTTTACTGCTGAATTTGTTGGCAAATGATAATGAAGTTGACAATTTTATGGCAATTCTGCATAGCCATACATTTGAAGTATTCACGTTTGGAAGAAAATCGTCCAGTTATATGCTGAACAATCTAAAAATATGCGTGCTTCGAGGAGGCCATGAGAGTTACAGAGGAGAAACGCCAATTATGGGTGAATATTTATGAGACAGCCTTGCATATGCACCAACAGCAAGCACTTCACCTTCTTAGAAAAGCAATTATAGCCAAATATTATTTAGCTTGTACACTCGGCTTCAATAGTGAAGAAATTTGATTGTTTAAGAAGCTTTAATGTGGTTTTCATAGAGTTATCTGAGAAGATTCTATACAGACCCAACATTCGGCGAAAAAGTGTACCCCGCCCCCCCCCCCCCCATTCAAACCAGTTTTCTGTGCATTAATAGCCCCTCATAACTGCCTCGTCCTTGTTACGTATCGTGCCCGCAGGTCCCAGATTTACCCGTTAGAATAATTGTGGCGGATCAGATACAACTGTCTGCTTACCAACACAGTTACTTTGCTTAGCCAAATTTGAGCTTTTCATGCACGAAGAAAAAGCTGCCCAGTTAAATGCGAAACAAACTAAATGGGTGCCTATCTGGTGCGGAATGCTGCAGCAAGCACAAGCTGTCATTGCTTGGGGACCAAATACTGATTTAGCTGCCGATGGTTGGGGGCGTGCCCCTAGATATTGGTTTCCAACAGGCAGTTCTTCGACTAAACGGGAACCGCCTTATCTATTCTATGTATTTCTAAACACGCATGTCACCCTTATATATCATTGGGCGCCTAGAGAGGCAACATAAGCGGATATGTTGAGATAAGTTCCTGTGTCGCTTACAAGGTGTCTCGTAGTTAGCGGTTTATGATGCAGTCGATCTAAATTCGGGATTCGACGCCTTCATTAATATCCTGTTTCTACTGTGTTACAATGGCTTTTAATTGCACAGTTTGAGTCAGGCCAGTTATCTAGGTATATCCTGAATTGGGATTGTAATGCCTTTCATGGGCGAATACCCACTAAGATTGGATAGGTATATTTATCAACTGTGTTTTTACCTGTTGTTTTATATTATGAGAATGCTATACGAGTGGACTACCTCGCTTTCGTGCATATGTGAGAGCGGATTGTCTCAGTTATTGCTTGGCGTTGTAACGAACGCACCAAACGCTATTTAGGAGTCCCTATAATAATATCAATTGCGATTACCTATTGTGAAAGCGCTTATACAAAGCATGACAGGCAGAGAAATCACACTCTACACAATTTCGTGAGTATGATTGTCTGCCTCTTTGTTTGATTCATTTTATTTTAACCATTTTTATTTACCTAGAACCCCCAGACCACCCCGCCACTATATATATATAGCCCGATAAGAGTTTTATTTAAATAAGTTGTGCGGGAGAATAACGTGGTCAATACAGCCGAAACAAAAAAAAAGTCATTGATCTACCTGAAAAAGCAAGCAATAGCATATTTATATCATCATTACTTGAAATATAATCACAAATACAATAATATTTATACAAAAAAAAAATTGTGTATTGTTGCATATTTTCTGTTTTATACAGAAAATATGCAACAATACACAAACAAACATTACCTCTCAATGCTTTCAATATATATATATATATATATATATATATATTTATATATATCGCATGCGGCCTTGGTCGCTCTGGATTATTTCGAAGGCTGGTTTATCATTTTTCGGCCTTAATTACAATACTAAAGGCTAGCGGTTTCCTAACAATGACAAAACAGCTTTGGTTTATAAAGACACTTCTTGCTATCCTTGGGCGTCCACAGAACTGCGGCCTCAGCGAGAGCAGAGTGCAACAGGGCTATATGGCATAAACTTGTTATGCATTATAGTACTCTTTGGAAACTTTTGACTTGGAGAACATTTTATGTCCGAAATTATTATTATTACAACTAGAGCCAACAGGCTCGCATCTACTACCTAGAAAGCACTATTTGGGACACCTTATATCTGCCTCTGAGACGAGGTTTAAATCGTTTCCATTTCAAAGCCCGGAGAAGGGGTTAGCGGATGTATTTGTCCCGCAGTCAAAAACACAAGATCTAGCTATAACAATAACCGTAGCAGCAAGGCATGCATTTTTACGAGAAACAACGCCAAATATATGCAAGCGTTGAGCCATTTTGTTGTGTCATAATAAATATAAGGCGTGTACAAACGTTTTGGCACCCTTTTCTGCACCCACCCCTTCTACACGCCGATCAGCAGTTCAGATAAGAAATTCTTTCCTACTAGGGCAGATGCCGCGAAGTAAGACGATGACCTTCGGCTCCCAAAACCTTGTCAATTAATCAATTTATTTTTAAAATTCAAACGTGGTTTATTCACGAAACTGCATTTCACAACGCTTAAGTTCTCGGTAAATAAAAATGGTTGAAAAAGATGAATCAAACACAAAGCAGATAAATACTCTCGACAAAATCCAAGGAGTGCTTTGTATAAGCACTTTATACACAATGGTAGTACAGTGGTTAATGATTATCACAAGAACTTCAAATCAGCAATTGGTGCGTTTGTTAGAACGCCGAACACCACATGAGGCAACAAACTTGCAAATATAACACACAAACGAAGTAGTCCACTAGTACAGCATCAACACAATTGACAACAACTATGTCTAAAAACATGTCATCAATTGAGAAACATTGTATATTAGACAAACCCAGAGTGAGTAAACGAATTCCGAGGAACTGTTGCGGTTCATCGGACTTTTGCATCTATCTCAGAAGATAAATCGGCTAACAAACGCAACAGTTGAAGATGCATTGAAAAGTACCGCTGAATATTTGCTCGAACGATAAACCAGAATAAAGATTCTCTCTGAAATATATGAAAATTTACTTAATGATTCTAACTCTAGAGCCTGCAAAAGAATTTAATCATACAACCGTCGTAAAAGCTTTCGAACGTTGTTATAGCGTTTCGAACAATTAACGGAACATGGGCTTATTAAAGGTTATGCTTTGTTTTAAGATGATCAAAGGAATTACCGCTTTGAGCATCCGTCAACAAATCAAATGATCAATATGGTCGTTGAATGATTAGTTTTTACATTGGTTATACGATAATAATAATAATAATAATAATAATAATAATAATAATAATAATAATAATAATAATAATAATAATAATAATGATAATAATAATAATATTTTTTTTTGGAACAAGGGTTTATTTTATCAATATGTACATGTATCACAATTATCAATATATTACTTATATAATATCTACAATATTGCTTATATTATTCTTATTGCTTGAGGGTGACCACTCAACATCATCTTGGCGTTGCCTCTCTGTAATTCTAATGACACTCTCTGTCGGAGGAAAGCGGTTGATCTTGGCTCCGCTGTGGCCTCGAAGAGCTTCTTCCCAAGCTCCTTTGTCAGTTTGAGTGCATCCTTGCCCCAAACGCCAGATGACTCGAGGCCGAACGCCATTACAACGTGGTCCTCAAGGAGATGCGCGTATAGGCGCCGCTTGTGCATCTCCCGTTGGTGGATAATGTTGCCGACGCCCGCGTTGGCTAGTGCACGATAGCCGAGAGCGTACGTGTCGGAGACGGTGACGTCCCATGCCAGCGGCCGATTGCGGTCCCAGTCTCGGCTGGTAAGGCCGTCCGGTCGACGCTTGTCGTCGCTCCGTAGTCCACCAGGCTCCAGTGTGACGCGGTAGCCGGCTTGTCTGAAAGCGCGCCCGAGGATGTCATTTATGGCATCGTGGCGGCCCTGCGTAAGCCCAGCCAGCTTAGTGCAACTAAGTCGGTGCAGGCCACGTGCATCCACCGTTCCACCACACGGGCATGCCTCTGTCTCAAACATGGCAATGCCAAGTCTGAGGCCACTGGCGGCACGGAAGTGATCATCAGCCAGCTTACTGCCGACTAGCTCGGACGGAAACTCGTCAAGCCACGCTCCGGCAGCGTCGGATGAAACCGCTTTCAGTCTAATGCCGTCTATATCTAACTCACAGGCAGACAGAAGAGTTAAGTGGGTAGCCTAAATGGCGATTTGGTCCCACCCCTTCTGCCTAGTGACCTGTTCCTCAGATGGACGACCAGACTGACGCGCATCCCAGATCCGAGCGGCGTCTTGTTGGTGGCTGATAACTCCGTCGGCAGTAGCGGCCACTGCAGAAGCGCAGCTGTGCGACGAAGCAAGGAAAGCGGGTAAGGCAAGGTCCGTGGCCGAACGAATGCCCATTCCACCCAGCCGGACCGGTAAGCTTGCCTGCGTCCATGCCTTATCATCAAGCGTTACGTCAAGGATGTTTTCCAAGGCTCTCCTCACCTGGTCGTCGAGGTTCAGAGTTTCTGACGGTAGAAGGAAGACAGGTGAGGTCCGTAGTACATACAGGACCTTTTGCACTCCCATTGCGTGCCGGAGTAGGAAGTAGGCTTGATGTCTACCGAGATGGCCCAGTCACTGGTAAAGCCGGGAAAGTTGTTCTCCCTTCTCGGCTAGTATCGGACCGATCATGTCTGGAAACACCGCCGTACCCAGCAGGTCCAAATCACATCGATCCTTTACAAGGATGCCCGGGAGGTTGCTGTTAAATTCAGCGATCACCTGCTGTCTCTCTTCGTCCTCAAAACCCTGTAGAAATAGCTCGCATTTAGATGGGTTAAGCTGCAGCCCGCTCCATTGCTCGAACGCTCGGAGATCCTTGATGTCTCTGAGTAACACCGAAGGATCGTTGTCCAGAAGCGTCCCATCGTCGAGGTAAAACAAAGGAACCTTGGATGCCACCTGCTTGACGTACTGATGCAGAAGCAGGCTAAATGCAAGAGGAGCCGCTACGTCTCCCTGCTGACAACCGGCTGATGACCTAATTTCAACCTCACCAAACATTAGGGGAGTCGGTTTGCTATATGCCTGGTGCATCATTGGATAGAGAGCCGGGGCGTGCTTGGAAATCTCTGTCAAGAGGTGTCCTCGTTTGTTTAAGTTAAACGCATTTTTAAAATCTAATTTTAGGAGGCAGCATTTTTCATTGTGTTCGAGAAAGGTGCGAGCTGTGTGAGCAATTATTTCTGCACCATTTTGAGTGGCGTACCCCATCTGCCGTGGCTGCAGGTAGCTTTTCACATTGACCTGGGGAAGCAGGGTCTTTGTGGCCAATCTTCGCAGAGTGCAGCCGACGGCTATGGGTCGGTATCCTCCGGTTTTCTTTTTCAGAGCGATAAGCCACCCTCCATATATCACGTTTCTCACAGCCTCCGGAACTTGCCCGTTACGTATGATGTCGCATACTTTGGCGAGTGTTTCCAGTACATCGTTGTGGTCTCCGTTGGCAGGGAGAAGGCATTTTAGATGGTCAGGCGTGAGGCCGTCGAGGCCTCCCGCCGCACCGGATGGAAAGGAGCGAAGTGCCTTGGCAACATCCTCGCCTGAGCACGACCCGACCGCTGGCAAGCCGAAAGGGGACGGTGGCACCACGTCCCCTGCAGGAGCAGGAGGATGTTTTGCCACCATCTCATTAATCGACTCTTCCGTTACGGGCGCAATCGTGTCATCGGAAGACAAGATCCTAATAGCGCTCTGCACATTAAAATCCATGGAAAGCTTGTGAGCAGCGATCTGAGCGCGAGCTTTATCCGTCAATATACGTTTGCCTCGACCCTCAGCTTCCACGCAAGTGAGAGCGGCACCCCCGAAAAGAGCCACCTTTTCTTTGACTACGCTGGCCAAGCTATGGCCTCCCTGGGTTTCTTTTTCGACGTGGAGGACTTTTGGGGCAAGGGTGAGCAGCGCGGTCCAGCTCGCTTCGTCATTCTTTTTCACGACGTCTTTAAGCAGACGGTGGAAGAGTCCGCGCAAGGGTATTCTCGCTCCCTTTGGAATCCTGCGCAGCACCTTGCGTGTCATCTTGGCGTTGGCGAGTAGCTTGTGAAGAGAAAGGGGAGAAGAGGGCGGCAGGTGATCATCAGGTGTCGGGCCTCTGTTCACTGGAGACTGGCTGGCGGGGTGAGGAGAGGGTTCTACTAGTGAAGCGTGCGGAGAAGGCAGCGGCTGTGAGACACTGCTAAGAGTGGCAGCGGCCTGTTGAAGCACTGCTGGCCCACTAGACTCGGCTATCTTTTTCTTATGGGTCCTTCCTGCGTGAATCTGCACACCCCTCTTTGTAGGAAAGCACATCGAACACCACGGACATTGAAACTCATTAGCCATTGCTGTTGCTTCTCCTTTGAAACAGAGCAGTTGCTGGCTTTGCTGCGGCTGTCCACTTCTCATGCCTTGCGGTTCCAAGTGAAAATCCCGTTTTCATTGTCGGCGCGGTGAGTTTTTGA
This sequence comes from Dermanyssus gallinae, assembly GCA_003439945.1. Classification (NCBI taxonomy): domain Eukaryota; kingdom Metazoa; phylum Arthropoda; class Arachnida; order Mesostigmata; family Dermanyssidae; genus Dermanyssus; species Dermanyssus gallinae. The sequence continues at coordinate 442,421 of QVRM01005186.1, forward strand.
ATGTTCCAAACTCAAAATGTTGGTTGGGCAGCCGTTAGAATTCGAATTTGAATGGCAGCGGCGTGCCGCTCAGAGCCTCCGGGCCGTTATGCTGGTGGTTTCGTTTTGCTTCATCGTGTCATAGTTAGAACTTCTCAGCGTCTTAGCCGCCGGCTTCTCCGTTGAACGGCCACACACAGTACACCAAAATGATCACTGAGTTACACTCATCACTTTGGTATGTCACTTGCTGGGTTTACCGTCCTGCACACACGCGGATAGGTGTGTTCCCTCGGAGCTCCATACGCACACGTCCGCACTCCTTGGCGCCAATTATAATTAGAATTACAGAGAGGCAACGCCAAGATGATAATAATAATAATAATAATAATAATAATAATAATAATAATAATAATAATAATAATAATAATAATAATAATAATAATAATAATAATAATAATAATAATCTTTCACCACAGCTGGGCATCATGCTGGACAACACCTCCTTCCGCATGGTGGCCGCTCTGAGAATAGGCGCTCCCATATGTGAGCCATACGAGTGCAAGGCGTGTGGAAAAACAGTGGATAAGGACGGACTGCACCCTTTGAGCTGCACTAAAAGCCCTGGTAGGGCTCCCAGACACGCGGAAATCAACACGATCCTAAAGAAGGCTCTTCGTAGAGCCGGCATACCAAGCACCCTGGATCCCAGGTTGGGCCTGAAGACGACAAAAGACCAGACGGCGTCACCATCCCGCCATGGTCCAAGGGCAAATGCCTGGTATGGGATGCCACGGTATCATGTACAGTGGCTCCGTCATACTTGATGCACAGCGCCATCAGGTCAGGGTGGGTTGCTGAACATGCCGAGATCGCAAAGAAACGCAAATACTCTGATTTGGGGAGGAGATATCACTTCGTACCCGTCGCCATGGAAACGATGGGCCCGATCAGCAAGAGCACAAGTATCCTCCTCAAAGACCTAGGTATCAAAATTAGTGCTAACACGGGTAACCAGCGCGAGGGCGAGTTTCTGGGTCAGCAACTCTCGCTCGCAGTATGTAGGGGAAACGCCGCCGCTATCATCAGCTCTATGGATTGAGGAGGGGGGAGGGGGGTGAGCCTACGCGGGTATACGTTTGGGTCCCACAATTGTAGGGAAATACAGAAAAATTAAATTAAATAATAATAATAATAATAATAATAATAATAATAATAATAATAATAATAATAATAATAATAATAATAATAATAATAATAACAACATCGGTAGCGTCACGGAATAACTTTGCATAGCGGCGGTGCATTCGAACATCGCTGAAAGTCTTACAGGTCACGCGGTTTCTAGCCATGGACAGCAAAACCAGTTATGAGGTATCGATCTCTGTAGTCATGTGGTAAATGTAAACCCGTGTTGAAAAGACTACTTTTAGGTATGGAAACAACGCATTATATCGGCTTGGATTTTAGGCGAGGCGCATTTTTGTTCGCATATCTCCCCTATTGATCTTCAGGGGATTGCTGTCCGCGTACAGCCGCAATGTGGCCAACGATTGCTGCCCATAAAAATGCAGGCGTAGAGTGCTAGCGGACTCGTCTGCGTGCCTGAGCGTGCAAACCTGTGGGTGCCGCATCTCAATCTAGCTCGATAAATGGCTCACTAATACCGAGAATAGGAGCGTAGTTGCCATGTAACTAACTTTTTTGACAGCTATAGTTGTTATGTTTTACCTTAAAGCTAACACGTTCTTAGCCGTAGAATTTTACCAAGACGTTTCCGCCCCCTCTTTTCATTGGTAAGCATATGTACCTAACGTTCTGATACACCCTTGCTGGAGCAGACCAAAATGCTAGCAAGAATGCATGTCTTCACTTTCGATATGGTGGCAACTACATAACGCATCACTATCACTTTTGTACGAAATTATAGGCATTAAGTTTGCTATTGCAGATGTACATTTTGGGTTGTAATGGCAAAAATTTACGGTTATGCACGTGAAAGCTTCAGCGTAAAATATAACAGCATGTGCTTGCATTAGGTGTCATTGAGAATTATGCAGAATTTTCCGCCGAACACGCCGGTATGACGCGCCGGTTCACGCGTTGGCTGGTTCTCCCACAAATGTAGAATTTGTACAACTTTGTAGGATTAAAAAGTGGCAGAATGGCTACTTTTATAAATTTACATCCTCACTCCTAAACAAGACGTTTCCGCACCTCCTTTTTAAAAATATTTTCTTGTCGAATTCTACCCAACCTTAAAATAAGTACATATTGTTATGATAGAAGATATATATATATATATATATATATATATATATATATATATATATATATATATATATATATATATATATATATATATATATATATATATATATATATATATATAGCCCAGACTCGACCGGACGTGAGTGTTTCGCAGTGAAGGGTGATAGCAGGAACCTGTCGTCTTTACGCCAAACGCAGCCACTACCCGAGACACTTCTGGTCAGCATTGAGTTCTAGACTACTCGTTCGCGACAGCAACAATTCTTCGCGTGAGAAATGACCATATTCGTACTTATAAACACTTAGTGTAACGGATGGCAATTCGAACGGCACCACGCGTGACAATCTGAATGCCGCTACGTGCAAACTCGAACCAGGCGAAATCCGCTTAATTAGGCGAGGTACTGCTCCCGATGCCACTGGCAAATTCCCACAACTAAAGGAGACGGCATATTTGAACGCAACAGCCCAAATAATCTTACAGACCAAATTGCCAAAATCGAAAACCTAGATGAACCGAGCTCTAAGCTTTTGAAGCGTCTAAAATGTAGTTGTCAGAGCGTTAAAAAAACCATTAATTAAAAATTGAAAAGTATGGAAAATGAAGTTGGAGGATCGTAAAGAGACTTCTTGGCATATGGCCTTATAAGTATGCTCTTCTGTATATTCTAAGCAGCTGAGCACCTTATCAACGGATAACTCGCAACAAAGCTACAAGCCAAGAAGGCGCAGTCGAAACACTAGCGCAGTTTCCGAGCTGTGCATTCCACACCTTAGTCATCAGCAAAGTGCTCAACATAGCTGGACCACAGAGGAATTAGCCGAGGGGAAACCGGTCGCATTATCTTACCATGATTAAGTACCTAAACATGATTCTGAATAAGGCTATCGCAGGAACACCTCATGTGCGTTATGCAGCAAAAAAGCTGCCAAAGCCTGAGCATAGCTGCAAGCATTTTCCCCGCGGACTCGAAAAACAATCAAAGCTCTTTACGCATCAGTAGTTGATAGCATCATGTAAAATGTCGTACCCCTAAGGGAGCGCGCAACAACCAGGGCTGCAGCATCTCAAGGAGACGCAAAAATCAATAGCGCTGAGCATCGCACGGCTTCCACCGCAGGTATTCAAGGCCTCTATTGACAGATTACCTGAGATCTTAGAGTACACGAGCTTGCTTCAAAATGCCGCTAAATCCAACCCCATCTTTTAAAAACCGAGGGAAGGGCAATAAAGAAAGGACTACTAATCGGCAGAACAGTGGAACCAGCAATAGGAAGCAATCTAGCCATGCTGAACACTGGAGAAAATCAATAGCACTCTATCTAAAAAAATTGTCGAGCCTTAAACATGGCTCGCTCACGCACCCACTCGCGCAACCGCTAACGGTCCTCAGTAGCTGCTTTCAGCGATACTTACACCGCCTTGGTGAAGCTGATTTCTCCTTATGCCATATGCGCAACCCAAGGGAAGTAAGGCACTGTTACAAATCGTATGCCTTTTTAATATTGAGCGGGAGCTATACCCTCGGACCGTGGTCAGGTGAAGTAAGCTTGAAAAGGCAGTGCTGCGCCTACCCCCGACAAGGCGCAATGAGGACGGCTGGATCTTAGTGGGCTTTTGAGTTCCACGCCAGCGTGACTTTAACGTAACATATTTTTTCTTTGCCGAGGGGTGGGTGAATCCTTTTACGCACTCTACGATAGAAGGGTGTTCCCTCTCTCGAGCAGAGTGGGACTCGACCCTGGCGGTTAGATCTTGGTCCGCCAAGATCCCTACCCACTAAACACAGCTCCCCCCTAGATATCCATAGAGCAGTACTAGGGGCCATTAAGAGAAGTGGCAAGCGCCTAACGGACCATTTGGCCGAGGTCACTCACGGGTTTCCCCACCGGTCCGACGTGCTTATGCCAACATCTGCAAACCCGTTAAATTGCAAGCCACGTCATGATGTCTAAGCCCTATCCGTTCCCTTCTGTACCTGCCGAGCTCGGCTTTCTTCTTTCTCGGCGGGTCTGGTGTTGCGACATTTTTTTTCTTTTTCTCTGGCCCATCGCAATCTTAGCAACGCTATGGCGGTTGTCCTTACCTGCTTTAGTCTCTTACATTTTAAGAGAGTGCGCTCGGGGTCATCGTCGATGCCGTCCACGCAGTGCACGCAGGTGTTTGAGGGAGCTTTGCCTATACAAAAAAGATATCCGGCAGTGGAAACAATCAGAGTCAGGCTTAGGTCACCTATTACAGGACCACTTCAGCAATTTTTGTTGGAGTGGCAGGGAAAAGTGACCGAGGCCTCGGCAGAGGTAGCGCAATTGGATGTGTACCTCGCCAGGGAGCTTTGGGATGGAATGGCATGCACTAGCCGGCACGTGTACACAAGATACATTGTGCATGGCTATCATCACTTGGTATGTTCGACCCAAGGATTTCACCAAGTTGGCGATCAATGTCGTTGCCGGTTCTGCTCGCAGATATGCGCTAAATACCACGCAGCGAGCTGCCAGAAGCATCGGCGGTCTTTGCACTTTTTCGCCCGGTGGGACGGTCGCGGAAGTGTTAAAATTGTATAAAACGAATGAATTCTATTGTAATTATGTACCATATTTGCATGCAATGTTATTGCGAAATAAACAATATATATAAAAAGATAGCTTTGAAAGTCACCGTGGCTAATGAGACACTGCATAAGGAAAATGTTAATTTGCCCCGACGGGCGGTCTATCCACTTTTTTTCCAACTTTTGAGGCCTGGCCGCCTATCCCTCTCACCTTTTTGGAGGGCTTTCCCCATGGTTTGTCATTTATGTCAATTATCATTTGTCACCAGCAGAGCTTTTTGCTTTTCGCAAATTATTTCTTTTTAAAGCGCTCTACGTCTTCTATTATTGTTTAAGGCGAGTGTCTCGCCCGGGTCCAATGACGTCTTTTGAGGGCCCTGTGGAAGGTCGGGTCTTTGCCATCATTTAGAATAAACAGGTCCAGGCTAGCTGCCCATTCAGTCAATATTTTCGACCTCCGCGGCCCCCATGTTTTCGCTGCAACGTTGAAGTCTCCTGTCACGACTTCGCCTTTTCCGTTTGTGGCTTTATTTATTGATACTCCTATCTCACTGAGTGGGTCCAGGTTGTCGTTGCTGCTGTAACAAGAGTACAGTCTCCATCCTTCTAGTGGTTCCACCCATACAAACCCGTGCCCGCTTCCGTGCCCTGTGATTTGCACGAAACCGGCGTTTATAATTACTGCACGTTTGGTTCGATCTGAAAGTCACCGACTCGTAAGGTTACTAAGCATTACCATGTTCCTCTCTTGTTGCTCTTTGGTGCCTCAGCTCGTCTCTTTGTGGTTTCATGCAGGTCTAATGGATTGCGCAAAGCCTTCGATATCTCATCTAGTGTGATGAATGGGACCCGTCGCTTCCCTAATGTCGACTTCTATTCCTGTTCCCTGTCTCAGGGCGTCTGCGAAGCATATGCCGTCTCCAGTTCCCTTTTCCGTGATTTTGAGGATTAAGTCACCATCTTTATTTTTCTTAACCGGTCCGGTCTCCTCCCGTCTACCACGAGTTCCGCTTTTCCTCGTGTTTTTCTACAGCAGACTTCCACTGCCCTCCTGATTGACTGTCCTCCCCAGTCTGGGGAGGTGTATCGCCCCACAGTGCTGTTGGTATTTATCGAATGACTCCTTTGTATGACTTTATTAAGGCTTGACAGGAACTGTTCAGACGTATCCTCTGTGCTTTCAACACTAATCATAAGTAGTATTGTGTTACTGTTGGGTGAGGCAGCATTGGGTCCCTCTGCGTCTACTACAGCCCATGTCAACTAGTTCCAATTGGTCACTGCTGCGCAGAACTGCCACCCCACAAATCGGACGCCGAGTCACGGAGCCGACAAGTGGGAATTAGTTACTCATCTTCTTGAGTATGTTTAAATCCTTCTCTGAACCTTTGTTAATAAGCATAGCCCTTGATTTCCTGTCGGCTGTTATGCTGTCTTGTATGATACGAGTGGCTTTAAAAGTTACTTCCGGCCATTCTTCCGCCACCAGCCTGGCTGTGTCTTCTAGGTAAAACAATGATGCGATTTTCTCTTCTATTTCCCTTGCCCTCTGTAAGTTCTTATGTTCGTCTTCTTTTTCGCGTTGGTATCTTGAGCACGTCCGTATGGACCTTCTCTTCTCGATTTGGGCCTGCAGTTCTTCCGCTTTGGCTTTCCATTTTGCTATCTTTTGATCTGCCTGAGTTGTCTTTTTCTGCCATTCCTCAGCCTCTTTAGATTGGTTGTCTTGGATCGCGTTTAGTTCGTCTTTATATTTTGCAACCGCTTCAGTTATATATATATATATATATATATATATATTTATATATATATATATATGGATATATAGTATATATATATATATATATATATATTATTATATATATATATATATATTATCTCTATATATATATCTATATATATATATATATATTTATCTATATATATATCTATATACCGTTGCAAAGAAAAAATGGACACTGCACGTACCTTTCCAACTTCAAGAGTGGTTTGTTTACCCATTTAGTGTCAGAGACTCTGCAGAAACGGCGAGCTCACAGTGAAAGGCAATGTCAATATGCTGTCATATTTATATATATATATATATATATATATATATAAACGGCGAGCTCGCAGTGAAAGGCAATGTCAATATGCTGTCCTATTTGTATATATATTTATATATATATATATATATATATATATATATATAATTTACTATCTGCCCTGTAGATATACAATAATGGTGTTTGTCAATCCTTGTGGTGTTAATATATATATATGTATATATATATATATATATATATATATATATATATAGATATATATATATATATATATATATATATATATATATATACATACATACATACAACGTATTTCTCACTTAAGTGACCACATTTTAAGGGGTGGTTCAACTTGTTCAAAAGATCATGTTTCTCCCTGAGAGGGGAAGGCGGAAATGTCTTCTTTGAAGTGAAAGTCAAATTACTAACCTCTATTACACTGCTGGTCGGATGTCAGTTTATAAAGAGCGCCATTGCGGCTGAAGGAGTGTTTTCCAAACAGTCACATTAAGAAGAGTTCGCAAATATTATGGTCGGTTCTATGAAAATCACTTTATTAACCGTAATTTCTTCACCGGGACACTTGTTTATCCGCAATGACGCCCTTTGTGAAGTGACGTCCGACCAGCAGCATAACATAGATTACTTTCACTTTCACTCCGAAGACATTCGTGCTCCACTACTATTGTAAATAATGATTTTCAAACTAGTTCTACCACCTCTTTAATGCGGCGACTTAGTTTAGGAACACTCTGTAGATACAAGGTTATATATGTTTATTAGGTATATATTTATTAAATATGCCTTGTTTGTCGGTCATTGTAACGTTAATATTTTAACATAAATATAAAAAAAAATATATATATATACACAGTCTCATAGTTACCTGTTATCACGGGGCGCTCACAAAACACGTCTGCACGCTACGATTGTCGAGACTGATATATATATATATATATATATATATATATATATTCCATTTCTGGACAATGGGCTTTGTTCGTAGAAGTTGCCTCTGCTGCTTAAAGAGAAGGTGAAGTGATTCCTCTTCCCTTTACGCACCTGTCTGAGTGACTGTGGCCATTACTGTATCACCCGGTAGACTCTGCTTCGCCAAAAGCTTAGTTACTTTCTGAAAGGACAGAGAAATGGTGAATGTTAAATGCAATTGTTGAGTGTTCTGCTGTACAAGCTCCGAAACGAAGAGATATCAGAGGCATCGTTCACTTTGAACTCCTGAGAAGGTACCAGATGATAAGCACGAACCTCTATTGCCAACAACTCCAACGAGTTCATGAAAAAATGGCCTAAACGCGTCCACAACTCGTGCCTTGCCCGAAACGCACTAACAGCTGTGTAAGTATTGCGGGCAAAGTGCATTGTCCAGAGATAGCGTCAGCTTTGCAGGATTATTGTATGTTATTAGTGTGTGCGTCGTAAACGGCTCGTTTTTGTGTGGGTAATCCGCGTTGTTGATGATAACTATGTTGATCATAATAGGAATACGGGTGTCGAAGATGACTCGCTTTTTTTGTCATTAATCTGTGTTGTTGATGATAATTATGTTGATTATAATACGAATGCCGCCAATAGCTCGTTTTTTGCGACTAATCCGCGGTTTTTTAATTGAGCATGATGCTGATCAAAATACGAACCGATCAAAAGACGGCGGATTCCTCATTGAGGGTTACCAAACACTACAGTCTACTATTTTATTGCTCCACTGCTGCTATTCGCTAGTGTTGCGTAGTAATTCGGCACGTAAAAGCGTCTCCGACACATAGCTTTAGCTCGGCCACAACCGCCTTCACTTCTGTTGGTGCTGCTCTCGTCAACCGGTTTCGTTTCGGAATAGGCGTAACGCAGTCGTAGTTTTCAATTTTGCACGCTATACGATATCACACCAATAGGTTGATTGTTCAGATCATGTTTGTGCACGCGCATGATGCACTCAATGTGCAGAAAAAGTTTGCAAGTCTTTGGCCATAGTATAAAGTGATATAGTGGTTGATTTATCAGGCTGGACAGAAAGTAGCTGGGATTTTTAAAAGCGTTTTTGAAATGCCCGCCTTCCCTCTGAAAAGTCTTCTATGCTTATAAAACAGATATCAATGTGAGTGCAAAACTGATTGTAAACTCTTCGAGAGATTCGTTGTTTTTCCTATATGAATTCGATCGAAACGGAAAACATACATTTCCGCTGCGGACGGCAAGTTCTGTATGTAATCGAAAAAGAGCTTTACTGCTGCGAAAATTGTCCTAATTAAAAACCCAAATTTGAAGCGTATTTGGCGAGAACAGCTGTTCAAAGATGTCGTATTTCAACTGATTCGCCAAGTTCCATTATAGCAACTTAAGCCTTCTGAATGACTCTTTAGAACTCTGATAAATTGGTCTATTACGCTCGAAAAAGACCGCCTGCGCGAAACTGTGGAATAGAAACCCAGTGACAACGCGCGAATCAGCTGTGGGCTTCGAGATGTATCACACAGTCATCGTCACTCGCCTTCGCACCCATGGTTTTGTGTCAAACTTTGAGCAAGCGCAACAAAATGGAGCGTCTAGTACAATACTCTTCTTACCCTACCAGACACAACGAATGTCCCTTCTTGTACACTGCTTGATCACCATAAGCAGTTTGTAACATTTCAACCCCTTTAGAACATATGATTTGGATTAACACAGAAATTGAGACAATTCATCCGCACCTTGACCAGCCAGGATTACATGTAACGTGTCGAGGCTGGGGTGCAGGGAAGCCTGCAAAGCCGTCTTGTTGCGCGATTCTCTGGATACACACCATGCAAACATATAATTAATGGTTCCAATTCTAGCAGTATATTTAGCATATTATTATTATTTGGATCCTACAACTGCTCATTCGCACATTTAAGAAGCGGTCAACAAGCTCTGGGCTCTCAAGCTCATACAGATAATAGCTGCATGTAGTTTTTGTTAAATAAGTTGACAAAGACGGAGGCTAATTGCACTCGACTCGATATCACATCACAGAGTTTTTTCCGGGAATCTTTTGTAAACGCCATGAATCATACATTAGTGTTTACACAGATATGGGCTCGAGATAGGTGGGTAATTCAAGGTCTACATAACACTTAGTGCATACGAATGTACGCCATTGTGTAACAACAATAATACAATTTTCATGTAAGCAAATAAAGCTGTAACTATAAAAAAATATATAAAAAATATGTATATATATAAAAAAAATATATATATATATATTTATATATATATATAATATATAAATTACGTGCAGATATATGTGCAGAGAACGTACGATCCGTCTACATTCTCGCAACAAGGTCCCGCGTAGCATTTGCGGCAAATAGTGTTGACCCGTTAAGCTGATAGTACAGATCGGGAGAGGCATGTTTCATAACTAGACCTTTCGGAACGGAGAGCTCCATCCCATTGTCACGGCATTAGCGGCTGTGCTAAACAATGTCAGCCGTGGCTCACTAAGAGCTTCCCCTCACTTCCGTCGGAACATCCGATTGTGCAATGAAGTAACAGGCCATTGCCACCTTGTCAACAGCATGTTTATGATTAATCCTATCAAAGGCACTCTTCTAGTTGAAGTATATACAGTGACAGCCTTTGTTGGCATTCGTGTACAAGACCGAATTGTTTGTGTTTTCTAACTGTTGCGTAGTATGTAGAGCGTCGAGGCACAAATACGTCTGACTAGTATACTTTTAAAAATGGTGTAGGCAAAGGAACATTGAAACACTCACATGAACTGCCTAACACCTACGCTCTGGTTCTTAAAAATACCGTGAGCTTATACAACAACGAAACTATTAACATTGAAAAGTGCTCATCCGTCTTCAAGAAGCGCCCGACCCGTGCACCCGTAGAGCCGACATGTTCCACCATGACCCCCCTCCCCACTGTCGCTAGTTGCTGTATTCTGCATGAGAACGTTGTCCACATCTACCTGATAGCTCTTACCTTGCTTATTCAGATTATCATCTGTTCCGCTCGCTTTAGAATTCTCTGAGAGTAAAAAGGAGGTGTCCTGCCACTGGTTGTGGTAGTTCTTAGTGGTTGCAATGTACAGTCGCGCTAATGTGCACTCTAAGCATGGGCGTACGACCGCCTATTACATCTATATACACAGCTAGTTATGTACACAGTGGACTGTACACATACACATCAAAGAAGCCGTGCCAGGCCAGCTCATCGATCAGCTAAAACCACTGATCCGTAATTTAAGCAACGTTCGAATTTCCAGCACTTTTAAAACGTTTGAGTTTAATAGGCTTTTACACTTCTCTTTGTTAAATGGTTAGTTTAGCAGGTGGTAGCAATGTTAGGTGTTCACTGTTCGAGTGCAATTGGTCAACCTGTTACAGGCTTCAGGATTGTGCACTATTCGACAAAGTTTGACGAAGCCAAACACCACCGCATATCGGGCGGATGATAGAGGTAGACTTGGACCTCCGTTGCAAAACTCACCTATCAAAAAGAAGAAAATAAAATTTTATTTAATTAAAAAGTAAGAAACATCTTCCGCTCTTTTCATGTTGCGAAAGCGCATGTGTCGGAACTCAGCCTGGTACTCTTAGAGGCAAAACTACCGGTCATCTCTCCGGCTCCGTCGAGCTGACTTTAAGTCATCGTTCGCAGTATAACCTTATTCAATAGGCGGCTCTGAAATCCTAACTTTCGCGCGTCGAGGTAACCTGGACTTGCTCTACGTACACATCATGGTGACCTCAACATCATATAATTGACGCCTCATGACACTTTTTGTTATACGCAGAGTGCATTACCAATACAGACGGACTGTTGCAACCAATACCCGATAGCAGAGGCAGCTGTACGCAAGCGTTCGTTTCGCCTTTTCAAAAAACCGCAGAACAAGAAAACACGTAATCAGCTGCCCGACGGATAGCAGTGTCTGGCTGCCGACTACATGATATGCAGAATTTTGCGGTTTAATGAGAGCAATAGTAGCTATAGTGTTTGTCAGCCTGCATAAGCAAACCGCTACGATATCCAAAAGTACAAAACAGCAAATCATGCTGCCCTAAAACGTGACCACGAGCATAAGCCGCTCTAAAGCTTTTCTCCCCCTCCCCCCCACCCCCGACACAGAGAGAGAGCGTGAGATAACTGTCTTACGTTTACAACGTACAAACGCAAAATAGTAGAAACGTAAAATAATACATTCGCTGCGGTGCATTCTGCCGTTCACTTTAACGGCTAAATTACTGCTAATGGTTCAATAACATACGTTCTATCACACGTTGTTAATTGCGGGCAGATACGATTAGACAACACACAAAAGCGACCAATTTTTGCGGATTCATCAGGCAATGGATGAGCGTTTGTTTATATCACCCAACATCCCCGCTATAATAATGTATCCAAGTATCATCACCTGTGAAGGGTCTTGAAAACAGAGAAGTCCGGCCATTGTCGAGTTTTGAATCTCTTTTTTGTCCTGTCAGAAATCAAGAGGTACCATCAATCAGTGGATTGAACTTTAACTTGCATTTCACTACGCGGGAAACTGCAAAACGCGTTTAGGAACCCATGTATGTATATAACAAAGTATAAAAGCAGGCCTAACAACATATTTAGTGGAATGTACAATGGTGCCCAATGTGACATAACTGGTTTATAACACTTCACGCTCAACGACAAATTAAGCTGTAGTAGGTTAGGTTTGTGCGTGCCAGCTGGCACTCCGCCACGCAAACAGGCCGTTAACGAGTTAGTTCAAACAGCGTTAGGGACATCTAATGTTGAGATCGTAGGTCATCTGATTTGGCGCTAAAGAAGAGCTCTAACTGGAGTGGCGTAAAACAGTAAAGTTAGAAAAAGAAGTTGCAGAAAAGAAAGAATATTCGCCGTTATCTCGAAAGAACATCTCCAGCGCCGTCGTTCTGTATGCCTTCAGCCAGCTTCTTGTAGTCAGCCGGGCCCATAGCCCAGGAAGAAATCATGACTTCCGGGAGTACGACGGAACTGTTTAATGCATGTAGGTCTCAGGGCCATAATTGATAAATCAATGGATAAATGTGTTTGTTCTAGATATTCACAGATACATCCAATCCCGAGTGGGTGTATTTCTTCATATTTAGGACAAGATGGCATAACGAAGGGGAAAGATGCATCCGCCCTGCGGTAAGCACTTACTTATGCATGATAACTTTGCACTCCAGACAATGGCCGAATGTGGGCCGCTGCTTACAGGACATCGTAACCGAATTCCGTGATCGTCGCGTGCTGGACAGCGTGCCTACATATACGTGTATATATCCTCCTTAAGATGACCCTCCGACCGGCGGGATCCTTAACGCAGAACAGTAACTACACACAAACGGCGGGGAAGTCTCGGAAGTTTTAAATCGTTTGGTCCTGCTTGTCGTCGAGCCCGGTGGCGTGGTGGCATGCGTCTGCGCCCCGCGACTGGAGGGGACACATTGGTACGCGGGTTCGAGCCCCACACATTGCACATTTGTATGTATGGGGGTCCGTCTATGAAGCAATGCGAAAAGCAGTTCCATGGACGTTAAATCTTGGCTAGCCTCGAAAGGATTTTTTTTAGGTCCTGCTTGTCGAGTCGCGCCTTGGCAACAACTCTCGGACGCTTTCATTCTTCTTGCTTCTTCCTTTGCTTTCATGATACCGTTGAATGGGCTTTGCAGCTTCGTCCCAGGGCTAGCTTTCCCAGCATGTTCTTTCTGAGCGTGCCTCGTCTGGTCTCGGTCCATGCGGCGCATCGCAAGTCTGTATGTTCCAGAGAGTCCACCTCGTCACAGTACCTTCTCTATCCGATTTAAATACACCTGGAAATCGCTGTGACCCGTGAGGACTTGGGTCAGGTGGTATGTGAGACGACCCCCGGGACGAGTCATCCATCGGCGGATGTTCGCATTAAGGTTCCTAACGAAAGCCCCTGGTTGCATGTCCGGGGGTGCTATCCCATTCCTTCTGCCACGGATCGAAGAAGGTAGGGTGAGGCACACCAACAGTCACCACTAATGTGTTGTATGAAATACAAGTGATATTTTATTCTAGACATTTACCTGGCAGGCATATGAATCAACATTTAGTGACTATTATTATAGAGGAAGTTAATGTTAATTAGGTTATTTTAGGTTAGTCATTAGGGGGCAATTTTGTTTTCTTATTTTTCCAGCTCTTGGTAAAGATCTCATGACTGACTCCAGTATTGTTCGAGAAACAACGCTGGATGGGAGGATTTTTCTTAAATTCTTTATACAGAGCAGGTGGCAGTATTTGTATAAAACAATATTTCCTCGTCGAATATAACCATAAAAGATAAAACAGACTGCGACTGATGCTTGGTCGAAATGGTAATTTGAAATCCGAAAATCAATTTATAGATCGCCGTCGCCTAACGTTTCAAATCCAGATTAATTTGCAATTATTCTGATACCGAAATTGATTTCACAACCCAGTCCTAATTCAGACTGCCTGATTGTTGATGACATACACCTATGTATTTTAGAGAATATTGACACAAAAGAAAGATATACTGCGAGCTCAGCAGCTAATGGTTTTATTATACTAAGCAAAGAATAAACTACGGGAATAATTCTATTTAAGCAATTTAAACCGAAAAAGGAGAGAGTCTCATTGATCACCATTCTATAGGCAGCGAGAGAGTTTTTGATTTAGTTTCGACACTGTGGACTCAAAAAGTATATGTGCTCACCAACTAATTTATTTTGAACTTCACTTGAACTTCACTTTGAACACAATATTTCCTTCCTTTGACAATGATGCTTGGATGTATCAGTGCAAAACCGTACACGGGCATTAGCCTTACGGAAAAACAAATGAAGTTATGGTCATCGCACATGTTATTAATAAAAGCACTTATATTTAAAAAAAAAAAACTTATTTGACAAGGATAAAGACAAACAGCATGGCACCACAAAATCAAACGATTATTATTTAAGCCAAAAGTAGAACTAAAAAATTGGTCATTCATGCAAACAGCAGATTTGGCCAATGACGCCAATCTTTTATTCCAGAGTGTATGCATACAGTTATTAAAAGGGTGTGCATCTTCCCGATTTTTAACGGACGACTGATGCAATGATTCATTATAACAAAGACGCACTATTCTGTAGTTGTGTGTAAAAGCTTCGATACTGCAAATCATCAAAGATCAATTAATAAAATGCGTCAAGTTGGTTCAAAAGGCAACGATCTAGAGCTTATAAAATCGTACTAAACCGAACCACGAACCAAAGCAGTACTTTGAGAGCAAGGGTACGGGAGCCACTGTTTTGGAACGAGTTCCTTAGGAAAGTGTGTTGGGTCGGTCTGCTGTTATTTATTTTACACACCAAAGACATAGTAACAGACTCAGTCCAATCAATAAAGGTGTCTTTCTCGATAACACGGCTTTGCTCCTACAGGGAATGTAGGAGCGACTATGCAAGGCCGCATTGGAACTTATTGCAAATGCTTATCTTTGCCGGACTTGCACGAAATCCTAGTGAAACCAAAAACATAGTTTTTTGTGAAGGAATTACTGTCGACGCATTTTTAAATTATTTACTTATAATCCACGACACAGTTTGCAATGAGATACATTGTCCGTGTTCGGCCTTAGAACAGTTATATAGATAGAAATGTTTAGGTCTGCTAGTCCAGGACAATCTAAACTATGATGTTGAGGACAGCCTAAAACATATAACATCAGTATGTTCGAAAATGCGTGCTGGTGTTGCTGTTCTTTCACGATGACAGATCTCGACTGCAGCCCGTAAGATGATATACCTCTCGCTTATAAATTTACACATGCGGTGTATGCTACCGCTATATGTTGGAGCATTCCGCTCAACTGTTGATCTTCTGTATAAATAAAAAAAATAACAATTATATATATTCAAGGTCGGCCGCGGTACGCTGCTAAACTCACCACAAAGAGAAGCATCCATTACGAGACGTCGCAAAGAGATGTTGGTGGTGCTTCAACAAATGTCGCTCGTTTGTTAGAGAGCATTAGACCCGATTTGGCGGCAACGTTGAAGGCGATTGCAAAACCTCTCTTGGCCCTCATTTCACTTGCAGAGAAGCTCAAAGCGTTTACGCCATAATGCCAGATGACTCAATCAGAAATGAAGCCGAACATGCTTCTGTAGACCCCAACAGGGCTACGTGTCCTTCACAAAGAGTGCCTTCACGAGGAGGGTTTTACTAGACAAATATCGGACAGGCCGCCAACAGGCTTTCATATCTCACCGGGCTCTGCCAGAAGAAATTAATGTTAACATTCTTCTCAAAGATATACAGGCAAACTTGCGCTATTTGGAATTGTTTTGCAATTTTTTCAAATCCGTGCGGTCTACTGTTGCGAAGGAACTTAAAATAGTTACCTTAAACGTTGCCAAGGACAACGACTTACTTAGATTGGTGAGCTTCCAGTATATGCTAGCGCCAGTCAATGGAAATGCGGAAGCTTACCGCTCCAAACATCAACAAGCTCCTCGGGATCCCTCCATGCTCCCCCCCCCGGCGTTCACACTGCCTTCTACAATCTCGCGTGACGAGATACTGAAAGCCAGCAGAACTTCAGCTGCCGGCCGGGATTTTATGAGACCCCGTCTGTTGCAGGATTTGTTGTCTGGTGCACTGGGCAGCACGGTCGGACGACTAGCTGATGCCATTGCCCAAGTTGTTGATAAGCTCAGATGGGGCTTGCCCTCTTCTTGTTTTTTACTACTCATATTCCGTGCATCCTATATTTGCACTAAATATAGGATGGCTCATTACGTGCGATTGCCTGTTCCTCACTCGTTTGCCGATTGGCAGCCAAAATAGCCTATCACTAAAACAAGGATGCTATTTCCGCAACTGTTGACCAACACTAGCTAGGATTCCCTACCCCTGGGGATACATAGGTAGCAATCTACTGTGCCCGTGCATTTTTGCAATCGCGCAAAGTGCCAACGGTGATGGTCAAACTGGGCTTCCGAAACGCTTTCAATAATACCCGGGGAGACCACCTGCTTCGAGCCGTCAAGTTATGGGTACCCTCACTGTTTTACCAGACGATCCTGGCCTGTGATCAATCGTCACATCTGGTCATGTATTATGACGTTTTCGGTAGGGTCTCCTAGACTCTCCACTTTTATTTGCGTGTACCAAGAAATTGGTGGTTTCGCTGCGGCTCCATCCCTTAATGCCTGGTGTCTGGATGACAACGTTCTGGGAGGAAATTCCCCGACCGTATTATCCGATATAGGGGAGGTGTGGTCTTTGGTGTGATTAGTGACCTGACCCTGAACCCAGTAAAATGTGAAGTATATGTCACAGCCTAAATGGAGTTAAGCCATTAGATTTAACAGACTTCTTGACCTACTTCTTGGTTGTCGCATAGTAGACAAAGTTGCTCTGGAGCTGTTAGGTGTACCTTTTTGCCGGTCGGCATTTCAAAGGTATTAGTCAGCCGGAAAAACAAACTGGACTTGGCCACAAGCCGAGTACACCAATTGGGGGCCCGTTGCGGCCTACTTCTCTTAAGGGCTCGCTTTTTAGCCTCGAGATTAGCACACTGCTTAGTGGTTGCAACCTGTCCCCATCGTCTCAGCTCTTAAAGCCGTTTAATAGTCTTAGCTTAGACATTTTAGAGAACATACTGAATCTTAGGCTGACCGCTGTGGTAAGGGATAAGGTAATACTCCCGGCCTCTTTAGGCGGCCTAGGTGTGCCGAAGGCGATCATGATGGCAGGACCCGCAATCATGATATCATTGACCTAGGCTGCGGACAGTGTTACGGTATCATTGGACAGATTGTCATCTTTCTTCAACTTCCCTCCCGATCATAGGGCTAATTAAGGCAGTTGGACAGTTACCCTGATTACAAAAAGCTATTAGCAAGCCTAATTCATAGCCCCCTTCCGTTATTGGTAAAGCCAGACTTTGAGCCGTTAGTTGTCAGGAATGCGGTGGTATTGACCTAGCCGTGCCTCGCCTATGTCGTTGTTTGTGATTTTGTGGACCCGCTGGCTCATAGTTGCCTGTCTTGCGCCGACGAACACGTCACTCCGCTCTAAATGACACTTTGTGTCCAGTTTATCCCATATAAGTCACCGCTTGATTTGCTTATACATAAAAGGTAACAACTGTCTCTTTATGAACGTGTACACCGGATAAAATAAGTGAAAACGAGACATATCCTCCTCGACACTTTTAGTCGGGCGCCGAGACCTGCCGGCTTTACCTTTGCACTGGAACCCCCGAGTCTATCCAAAGACGATTGAAAAGACGTGACGGTCTCACTCTGACCCCCTTTGAGCATGAACGCATGCTTAGTTGGGACGCAATTGTAACTGGCCCATTGGCCTGCAGGTGCGGACCGAGCAGGTCAGGCAGAGGCTAACAAACGCAAAAAACGCTCTAGCGTTTGTACACCCACTTTGTTTGTTGGCGTTCGAGACAATGGGAGGCCCAGGCCCCTTACACTCAAACTGATTCAGCGCGCGGGTAAAAATATTAACCTTGCGACGGGAGACTCGAGAGCGTCCGTTTTCTTGCGTCAGAGGTTGTCGCCGCAACGCTCAACGAAGGAATGCAGCATCTGCTCGAGACACATAGTTGAACTGGGCTAATCCTGGGTTAGGGAACCCGTCACTACACGCCCGCTAGGGGACATTTATTCACTCTAAAGTGCAAACATAAACAAATTATATACATTTATAATCGATATATTGATGGGACTTAATATAATACTCGCACAAATCCAATCTTCACTAAGTATAAGACGCTCGACATATTCAAATAGATTAGAATAGAATTGAAAGCACCTTTAAGCACTGAAAACTTAAGCATTTGTAATGTAATTTCGCAAATAAACCACGTTCTGAATCTGAATTCATGTAATAAAGGGTAAGGAATGACTGGCCGCAGGCAAGGCTTGTGCAGTCGTCGTGTTGCGAGCATTTCTGGCCACGAGCCAGGCGAACATATTATTGATGTGCTCCGTTCTTGCGACGCATATGGACACACATATTATTTGGCTTCTGCGATTGCTCGGTCTTACATTAAAAAAATTATCGATAAGAGTAGCGCCCATAAGTTGAGCTAAAACCCGCCTGTCATTTTTCCTAAGTGTGTCTATTAAGGGCGGTAGTACAATACCGTTCTTTTTTAAGGTCAGATCTTCTGTGGAATCTCTTTAGAAATCTCCTTTGTACACCTTCAATCATACCTATGTATTTATACCAATATGGATGCCATACGGATGAACTGCATAAAAGTTTGGGCAACACAATCGATTTATACAAACGAAGGTACACCGTAGGGTCCTTGACAATAAAACAGCGAAACAACATATGCACAAGTATGGGTGCTGCTTTGACTAGTTCTTTGATATGTGCGGAGAAGGTGAGGTCCGCCGAGATTAAGACTTCGAGATCCCGCGTCATGTTGGCAGTGTTGATCCGTTGAGTAGGTATTTTTTTCTTTCAGTACTTATTACACATTAATTATTTATTGTTTGTACGTATCTATATTATATTTATTAGCCCCAAACGGGAATGGAGATTCCAGGTCTGACTAAGCATTTATTGTAATGAAACTGTTATTCACTAAGACCAATTAGTTCCGTAAACTCCAACGTAAGTTTTCAACTAGATTTAAATATTTAAGCGATCTATCAACGATGAGAAAATACCAGTGGCAAGACTGCCAATGCAAATTATATAAGCTTATTCAATTCACTTAAAGAACTACTTGAACATCCATATACAATGCACGCAATATACTTACTTACCAAATTGAAACTTCACTTTCGTTCGATGAGCACAGACGCTTTTCTGAATATACTTCATTAAGAATGAAGTGATGAAGAGATCTTTGCGTACCTACGGGGGAATCAAGCTCATGTGCTGCTCTTGGAAGTCACATTATATTATTATATCATATAGTTAAAGTACGGATTAGAAATATATGCAGAAATACTATATGTATATTATATTTCTCTGTAATGCATACACAATGCCTCCCCCCTGGCCACCCTCAGAATGACAAGTTTATACAACATACCTATTCATTCGGCGTCCGTACCAGAGGCTTCAAGGCTCATTATATATATATATATATATATATATATATATATATATATATATATATATGGATCTTGTATAGTCAATGTAAGTTTGAAAAAAGGCCACAATATAGCATCTTAGGTGACGCTAGGCAGAATGAATGTCCCGCCCTGAAACGCCCGGCAGCACATTTTAATCTTATCCAGTTTGTTTTACTTCCCTTTCGTCGCCCCGCGTAGTCTTTGCGCCGGTGAGAGAAGGGGTTGAGAGAACACGTGCTGTGGCTGCCGCAGCTGCGCTATAAGTCGCGCAGGCTCATAGTACTCGGCATTATTCAAACACTTTCTAACACAGCTGATGTAGTAGAAGCACACAGTAGCAGTGGCAACAGCAGAGTCGTCGTGTTGATCGTCGTGTTCGCGTTTTCTTGAGCACAGGAGGCCAATTGACTTTCCGCCGCTCGAGCGTGCAGTAGTAGTAGTGGTCGGCCATCGGACGGATGACGTTGCCGACGTATTAGCGGAGGCTTGAAGACGATCACCAACAGAAAGTGTGGACGGCGCCGCCGCTAAACAAACCAGTTCCGCTAGCAACTAACCAGTTGCCGGCGCCAACATGCTGGCGACGGGCCTGCTGGTCGTGATCGCGGTCATCATCGCGTTCGAGGTTGTCCGCCGGCGATGGGCGCAATTTCGCTACTTTGAGAAGCGCGGCATTCCCGGGCCTCGGCCGCACTTTTTGTGGGGTCACTACACGCAGCTGCGAGACAATCACGCCTTCTGGCTGGAGAAGTGGACAAACGAGTTCGGCGACACGTTCGGCGTGTTCTGGGGCGACAGACCGCTGCTCGTCTCGACGAACCTCGATCTTCAGCAGACGGTGCTCATCAAGGAGTTTTCGAACTTTGTCAATCGCGCGCCGCTGTTCGCGCTCGAACAGGCGCACCCCATCATTCGGACGATGCTCATACACGTGACGGACGCACGCTGGAAGAGCCTGCGCAGCGCCATTACGCCCTCGTTCTCCACGGCACGCATGAAGGCGATGGTGCCGCCCATCGTCAAGGGTATCGAGCAATTTGAGGCAAATCTTCGAAAGCAGGGTTCGAACGAGTTCGACGTCTACCCACTGCTCAAGCGGCTAACGCTGGACAGTATTGGCCGAGTGGCGTTCGGTATCGATGCAAACACGCAGGCCGACGCATCGGCAACGGGACCGCTTCTCAATGCTGCCCTTCAGTTTATCGACTGCACTCTAGGCCAAACGACCGACCTGTTGGCGAACAGCTTCACGTATATCGGCAACAAATTGAGTAGCTTCATAACGCTCATGTTTCGGTTCAACCTCATTTCTCATGCCGGCACAAACCTTGCCTCCGAGGCCGAGAAGATCGTAAAGGCCCGGCGTAATGATGATGGGGCAAAGAGAAACGACCTACTGCAGACATTTATCGACGCAAACGGTGAGCAGAAGTTGCAAGTGAGGCTCTACTTGACCCAGTTCGGTTTTTTAGAAACGAACACACACAAAACACGTACTTTATGAAGTTAAGTCAAATTTGAACTAAGAGAAAGTAACGTACTTCAAAGATAAACAGACCTCAACTCCCGCTACGCGGTTAATTATATTTATCTGGATACGGCTTATATAACATGTTCCATCTTTCTATTTAGATATTACAAAACCAGTTATATCTGCCAATTTCCAGAATACCCGTCAATCTTAACGTAGAATATTTTTGTTTAGTATCTGTGAATAGTTCGTTAACTATCCATAACGGAGAAAAAATAATGAACAGAGCAATCCGCCGTAAAAGACTAACTAGTTATTGCGAGAGATTTAGTGTCACTATGATGTTGTAGTGGTGAGAGAGGTGTTGCTTGTGCTCGCTGTAACAATGCGTGAAATCGATTTAAAATAACATTTGAGCGAGATGTGTATTTTGTCGAAAGATAGCTATATATATGTATATATATATATATATATGTATATATATATATGTATATATATATATATATATATTTATATAGTACTAAGTCACGTCATTAAGTCATCAGTTACAAGAACACTGCTTCTAATTTAACTTCTTAGTCGTGTAATCAAGTGGCGGTCGTTATTTGTCACTGTATAGTGGAAGAAGGATGCGACCGGTCGCTGATGGCTTCGGGTGAAGGCGATGATACATGTTTAGTCAACGACAATGGCAAGAGGAGAATAACGCTGTCCGAAGATCAGGTGGTAGGCAATTCGGTGCTCATGTTCGCCGCCGGCTACGAGACGACCAGTACGGGGTTGGCATCCGTTCTCTACTGCTTAGCGAAGCATCCCGAGATACAGGAGCGGCTGCGGCACGAAATCGTCGCGATGCTCGGAGACGAGGGCACTCGAGATGCGGACACCGACAGGGTCTACACGAAAGTCATGACCAACAAGTACCTCGACTATTGTACGCATGAGGCGCTTCGACTGTTTCCGCCGGTCGGCATGTAAGTGGCGTTCCGATAATTGGACAAGATCATTGCAGTGCGACCTAATAGCGATTGTAATCATAGTAATATTAGCTAAACGCCAATATGCATATAGCGGTGAAGGTTTGCGTGCCTATCAAGGGGATTCCACGAACAAAGCCTCACCTACGTATGTCCTAACAAATTTCCGGGACCGTTTACCATGTCGAACTTTGGGGCA
Source organism: Dermanyssus gallinae (assembly GCA_003439945.1). Classification (NCBI taxonomy): domain Eukaryota; kingdom Metazoa; phylum Arthropoda; class Arachnida; order Mesostigmata; family Dermanyssidae; genus Dermanyssus; species Dermanyssus gallinae. The sequence goes on from QVRM01005186.1 coordinate 465,021, forward strand.
AAAATCACCGATTTGCGGACACCCCTCAGTTTCTCTTATAATTTAAAGAAACCTGCTACCAAAACGCATGAAATGCTTGTCGAGACTTACGGCGAGAATGATTTTGCAGTGTTTTGAGTCGTTTCAAAAGTTCGGCAGTGGCATTTTTGAACTAAACGACATAGCACACTGAAAAACGTCAAAAAAGTTTGATGACACTGAATTGCAAGCTTTGTTGGACGAAGAGGTAGACAAAGGTTGGATTGTGACTGGAGACGAAAAGTAGATCTTCCCTGACAATCCCAAGCGCCAAAGGTCATGGTTAGATCCTGGCGCAGCAGTGTCATTGACTAACAATATTATTGGAATATAAAAGATGGTACAAGAACTTAATTTTGCTTCACGACAACGCGTCACCACACAAAGCTAAGTCGGTAAAAACCTACAAACAATTTACAGTGCGAAGTTCTTTTCTGCTTCGCTAATTCGCCGGACTTGGCTCCATCCGATTACCACCCCTTTGCATCGCTAGGTCACGTCTTGGCTATGGGGCTAATGGCGGGGCCATTACTTTACGCAAAGTATTTCAACTCGTTATAGAATAAGAGACATCTGCTTTGCTCAAAAATCAGTTTTTTATGCGTAGACTTAGCATATACTATCGCCAAGCAGCAACTACTGGAAATGGCTATTGATGGGGTGGCTCTTGGACCATAAACAATGAAATGTATTTGTTTGTTCCCAAGTATGCTGTTCCGATTAAAGGTGATTCCTGTTTTAAGTTGTTCTCTTGACAAACAAGTTATTTCCGAGGTTAGGTATATGCGAGAAATATGTGGCCTTAGAATAATTGTATTCAGTGATTTTACAATCGCAATAGATTTATCAGATTTGTGTGTCAGCGTTGTGAGAATGCATGCGCCAATCTTTTCATGCCACGCGGCTGGCCTACATAGGAGGCTGACCTCCGTGCAGTCCAAGGATTTTGCGGCAATATTCGATTAAACCCGCTCTACGTACGCTCTAAATGCGTTGAAAATACCAATGTTAAAAGCAGTCGAGGCATATGTTATACTTCATAAGCTTGTTTTCTAATTTTACCTTACCTTAAAGGAAATGCACATGTGCGTACAAAATCACATTACACGCAGGCAAAAAACAGAAAAAATATATAACACTAAGCCAAAATTGACGAAACAGAATGACCAGATAGGAAGAGTTCATGTTTAGTTGTATGTCGTTACGGTTGTGTTTTTTTTTTGCTACGTACATTGCTACTGATTGTTGCGCTTGGCTTCCTGCGGCTCACATTGGCTCATCTCTGCGGCACTGCTCTTAGGTTTGAAGATTAGTTTGCCGGTTTGCATATATTGATATACCGTTCGCCTTTATCATTATAATGTGCCTTCTGTTCGGACACTTTGCAGATTTACCTCTCGACAGGTAATAACCACAACGGAAATCGAAGGTGTGAAGCTTGAGGCTGGGTTGAGCCTGCTGTTTCCCACCTATCTCGCGAACCGCAGCCCACTGTACTGGTCAGACCCCCTCAAGTACAATCCCGACCGTTTTGCCGAGAGACGCGCGCACCCACTGGCGTATCAGTCGTTCGGAGACGGACCCCGAAACTGTGTCGGAATGCGTATGGCAATCATGTCAATTAAGCTTACATTGTGTCATATTTTGCCGCGAATAAGGTTCACGACCAAAGGTGACTCCGTGTGGAAATGTAAGCATGTCCTCTATCAGCCGGAGAAGGTCCTCTTACGCGCCGAGCTAATTTAAGTAAGTCTAGCTGGTCACATGAACAGCTTCAGCAGAGACGAGAGCAGACAACCAGCTTCGACAATCGGCGGCACTGCACGACGAAGACATCGGCGAGGCGCTCATTGACAGAATACCGCCGTGTGGATAGTTTCCGCAATGCTTGAGCTTAAACGAAGCTACCGAGTCAAGTTCATATGGGTACTGTCTACGGATACGTCTGCCTAGCGGAGTGAAGAAGAATGCGATGACTGTATTTTGTTTTCAATTTTTGTTATGTTATGCGAAGACTAAACCTTGAATGTACACCATTGCCTTCATTTGAGTCGTGTTTTCAATACCTATCTACTTTAACTTTAAGTTAGTGCTTTGCTCCTTAATTTGTTTAAACTCACAGCTTGGCTACGGACAACCATTGTATCCTTGATAAGTTAATATTGTCTGCGTTCGGGAGGCCATGGGTTTCAAACCTGGACCGGTCCCTCTTGATTGATTGATTAATCTCTAATTTGCTTTACCTGAATACATAAATACACATGCGACCCTTTTTGTCAGGACGGCTAGAGCGGCAGCATATATATTTCCTACGCATCCATATCACCAATGTATTCTTCAATACTTACTGAGTAATTGCCTTCTAATAGAACAACCTCTTCTTTATAATATCGACCTGGTCTTTTCTAACATTTGTCCTAAGGTTAGAGCCTCCGCCAGGTCTTAATCTCTGCTTCCCCCCAAGCATGTACATTCTTTCACAATATGTTTAATTGATTCATTCCCTAACCCACAAGCTCGACATTCTGTACTTCCCCCCTCGCTATATTTAGCTCGTTGTATCCTTGTATCCAACATTCCTACCCTGGTATCTGCCAATAGCCTACTTGCTTTTGAATTATCGTATAGCGATTCTACACCGCCTTTTTCCCGCTATTCCGTTCCATAAAATCCTACCAAGCTCGATTTGGAACCCATCGCCAACTTAAATTTGCCCGTAAAGGATTTTCTACCCGTCGTTCTACAAGGGAGCTGCGGTTCTCCTCTGCTGTACACAGTATTTATTTTAGATTTAAAATCTTACATTCCGTCGAGTGTCAAATACCTATTGTACGCTGACGACCTAAAGATATACGCTCCTTTGGACTTTCCCTCAGCGCATACTGCGCTTCAGTCTGCTGTCGAGGGCATCTGCCGCTGGTGCATCGACAATGGGATGGAGCTATCCAATTCAAAATGCCTCGTTTTAAAACAAGGCTTCTGCGATCTGGAGTACAAGCTTAACGGGACAATATTGCTAATGTTGCACGAGACCTCGGTGTTTTAATATCAATATATATTACATTTTCTGCACATCTACGAGAACTAGTTGTTTTATCATCAAGGAGTCAAATGTGTATATTCGTTTGTATAAAGCAATTGTACTATCTATACTTTTATATTGTTCACTCGTCTGGAGCCCATACTTGTGCAAGCACATAGACCATGATCGAAGGTTTTCAGAGAAGATTTCTAAAAAAGCTCTGTAGAAGATGTGATATCGAGCCGAATGCTGTTAACCTTCCGTCGCTGTCGATTTTACTGAAGAACAACGACATGCGTGCGCTATCGCAACTTGCAAGTGCTGATCTTATCGACCGTTTCTTCGATGTGATAATGAACAATCGCAGAAGTCAAATCATGTTTTTACCAAAATGTATTGCAAGACGTGAAACAATCAATAATATGTTCGCCTGGTGTGTAGCTAGAAGATCGCACAACAGGGCGGCTCCGTGGGCGTCATTGCCGACCTAGTCTCCCTTTCCACCTTTTATTCGGCAAATAAAGTCGCTTTCTATTCTATTCTACCCTCAATTTCACCATTTTCTCCGATACCTACGCTCTCGCCCATTGCTGACGATTGTACCCAATCTCCCTAGCTTCGAACTCTAAAAACTCCAAAATAGCAATCCAATGCAAATCTGATCACTTCTCTTTGTAATGTTTCTAAGTTCTTTCCAAACCCCGCGCTGTGGAGCAGAGGCATTAGCAAACGTCAATCCTGGTACATACATGGCTCTCCATAGTTTCCTTGTTATGTTTATTAAACCCCAAAGGCCCTTACACCTTACTGCATTTCTTCTTCTTTCAGCCTTCCTTCTCCGTAATCCGCCTTCTCTTCTTCCTCTAAAAAGCTGACTTAGATATCCCTTAATTCCCTCTCATGTAATACATGCCTTTCCCCTTAACTCTAACTAATACTAAAATATTTCACGCACTTTTTAATTGGTTTTTATAGTTTCCAATTTACCCAAGGTAAATGCCAAGGCCAAACGTCCCCTGGTCGCTATGCAACAACGCGGCCAGTTGTGTCTCAGCGCTCAGCCTGGCACCCGTTGTAGCATTGACGTCTCACTGAAAGGGGCTGAGAATTCCCATGAAATAACCAGAGTACTCACTCACACCTCAGAAATGTATTGCTCTAACATATAATAACAATAATAATATCAAGTGGTCCTACCTAATGATCTAATAGGCTCCTAGTGGCAACGGTTTTAATTAAGAAAGAAATACAACATAATAAATTGTGGAAACAAGCATTCAAACTCCAAACGCAATGCCGAACGGCTTCTATTTAGTTGTAAGGCAAGTTGGACTAAGAAAAAATGTATTAAGTAGAAGTTGAAAAGCTATTCGAACGAAGATTTGCCGATTCCTTCCAACGTACAAGAGTGTCCTTTGTTAGACGTTTAATATTGCATCTTCTAAAAAATCTAAAAACGTTGATGATTGTCTTGGAAGTTAGCGCATAACCTCTCTTAAGTTTGCAGTTAGCATGCTAAGATTTGGAATGAAACACGTCCACTTTACGTAGGTAGCAACTCATTTTAGATAAATCACGTAGGCATTTCACACAATCAACGCCCACGAGATATACATTTACAGAAGGTTGTGGTACGTTGTTTCTGGAAGGTGAAAGCCACAGTCGACTTCGAACTTTCGGTATAAAATCAAGTAATTCATGCAGTCTCAAAAATACAAACGAATATGGCTTCGCATGCTTTTGTCTGTATTTTGCATCACCAGGACGTTAACCGTTTGGAAGTCAGTGACAACATATTCATTTAAATACAATTAAGAAGTTATAGTTCTGACTTGGGATCTCACTGGAAGTTTAAATAACGAGGTGCAAACCTTTATTCGGCATCAGAAATCCCAGACAACATCTACAATGAAGACTCGAAGAGCTTATATATATGTATATATAGGGCTAATACTAGAACACTATGCAACGTATATATATATATATATATATATATATACAAATCCAATACATATATATATATATATATATATACATGCTACAGCAAGCAACTTGTGAGTGCGAGTATTGTGATCACGTTCGTTACAGTACGACCTATTCGCCTGCGAAATCTAGTAATCATTGCGGTACCTGAAGTGGCACTCAAATGCATCGTTCATAATGTGTTTTCATGGTTTAATCTTCGTCATTCGTGCCTAAGAATATATACATTTAGTAGATCCTTCCATAATATTTATATATATATATATATATACATAAGCGGCCTTTAAGTGGCACGGGCATACGCAGCGTCGATTGACGGAAATGGCGAAGCAAGCTAAAGACATGGCGTCAATTAGAACATGCCGCCATTCCAAAAGTAAAGACGCGTAATCATTAGATTCGCAGCAATCTGTGATTTATAAGATGGACTGAGAATTAAAGAGTTAATAGTCTTTGGTGCAAAGCAAGCAGAGGACGTGTGTTGCTTGAACCAGAGAATGGCGAGCTATATATATATACAGGTAGTTCAATAAGTTCTTAGAATGAGCTTTTTAGAATTCGAATTTTGGCACGCTTTCACCGCTAATAGGAACTGCAACTTTTCGATTGCTAGCACTCAATATATTATGGTGATTGGCCGTTGCGATTTCGTTTGATAGCTTTCCCGTGCAACGTATCGGCGTGATTTTTAAAAATGGAGAAAAAAGAGTTTCGAGTGGTTATCAAGCATTTTTATTTCAAAGGTTGGAATGCGACCCAAGTAAAAATTGAGTTAGACGAGACGTACAGTGACTCTGCGCCATGTTTTGCCACTGTTTCCAACTGGATTAATGTGTTAAAAAGAGGTCGCAGGAGCACCGAGGATGAACTACGTCCAGGAGGCCAAAAAACGGCAACTGATGAGGAAAACGTAGATAAAGTGCTAAAAATTCTTCGCACAGATAAGCGAATGAACATTAAGGAAATAGCGGAGGCATTAGGGATTAGTTTAGGCAGTGTGCATTTTATCCTACACGAAAACTTGAAGATGAAAGAGCTTAGAGCAAAATGGCTGCCGCATCACCGCTCAACCAAGGCCAAAAAGACGCGTCTGTTTTGGCTTTACAGCGAAATTTGGCCAAAATGTCGAACAATCTGTCGGATTTTTGGTGCAGATTCATGACCGTCGATGAAAGCCGGGTTCATCACTACACTCCCGAGACCCAAGAAGCATCTTGCCAATGGTGTGCACCTGATGAAGGACCTCCGAAGAGGGTGCGGACAACGGCATTGACCGGAAAGGTGATGGCTACAGTTTTTTAAGACCAACGTAGAATAATGCTGGTCGACTACCTTGAGAGCTGTAAAACGATCACAGGAGAATATTATGCAAGACTGTTGGACTGCCGTTAGCAAGAACTCATCGTGAAACGGCCCGCTTTGCAAAAGAAGAAGGTTGTCCCGTTTCACCAGGGCAATGCTCCTGCACACAAGTCCCGGCAAGCATCGGCAAAACTGGCCCAACTGAGGTTCGAACTTATTGAACAACCCTCCTATTCTCCAGACCTGGCCCCCTCTGATTATTTCCTCTTCGGACATTTGAAGAATAGTCTCGGTGGAAAGCGTTTTTCCAGCAATGAAGAAGTTAAGGCTGCTGTCAATGTCTATTTTCAGTCTAACGACATGGAATTCTACTCAAGAGGTATGAAAGCTCTGAAATCTCGGTGGGAAAAGTGTATTGAGCTTCTCGGGGAGTATATCGAATAAGAAAAATTTAAAAACATGTTTTGGAAAATTCTCGGTTTTCATTCTAAGAACTTATTGAACTACCTGTATATATATAAGCAGCGCGGGCATACACAGCGCCGGTTGGCTGAAATGTCGAAGCAAGCTAAAGACGTGGCGTCAAATAGAACATGCCGCCACCCCAGTAGCGAAGTCGCGGGAAATCACTGGATGCGCAGCAATCTGTGATATATAACATGGCATGAGAATAAATGAGTCAGTAGTAGTCTTTGGTGCGACGCAAGCAGAGGACGTGTGTTGCTTGAGCGAGAGAATGGAGAACTCGTTGGGGTTGGTGGACACTACAACTGGCATCCTTTCCTGCCATCCACGGCGGCGCGGCCAACAACACCGTGGACGAAATGGCACCAATTTATTTTATATTTAGAAGCTGTTGCGGACGGCGTGGTGAAGCAAGCCGATGCGAAGAAGTGTGCAATACTACTACACTGCCTCGGGTTCGACAGCAAGCACAATATCGTACTTTAGTGTATCGATCAGCGGAGTCGGAGAAAGACGGCGAGGCGCCACTGACAGACTACGCAAGTATGAAGACGAGACTAACGGATATGTTCAAGAAACACAAGAAAGTGACCGTTGCCCGCGACGATTTTTTTCGGTGACGAGGCGCGGAAAGCGGGAAGGCAGCAGGCACGGGCCGCACATGTTCTGGCGGCTGATAAGGACAAAACTGGACGCGGTCTCCAGCGAGGAAACACCTAAAAAACGGTTGAGGATGAGCGAGCGCGAGTGGACGAAATTAGAACAAACAGACGGAGTACGCACACAGAAGAAGAACGGCAGTCGAAACCAAGTTCGTGGGTTTATGCCCGGCGACTGGGTCAGAATATGGAGATCATGAGATCATGAAGATCACAGCGCACCGTTGTGAAGGACGTCCTCGGCGGGTAACACGCTCCGGGCCATTTACAGGAGTTTGTAGATGAGCACGGGGTCGAATCCAGTATATATATATATATATAGAAAATATTGTGATGATTTATTAATCAATTACATTACGTTTGCACACTCGGTAGGTAGGTTAAGAATCAGCTGTCCGTAGTCTTCCGGCGGTGTTACGTTGCCGTCACGTGACGCCATCGTTCTCTTGGCCCACAGCGGTGGTAAGATTCTTTAGAAGTTTCGTAGGTAAACGATGGCGCGATTTTACGCAGATGTTATTGTTGAAATCGCTAAAATGACGCGGTCTTTAGCGATTCAACAACCGACCGTATATATATATATATAGAGTTTTTTTTTGCACCGGCGTAACACCAGGGTAGTGTCCGTCCTGTGCTAATATTTAAAGAACAGAACAGGAGACTATTGACCTTGTAATGGGGCAATCATTAACCGTAGTAGCTAAATTCCCACCAGTTTAAGGATTCAGCCAAGGTGCATTAAGTTGCGTCGCCCGCTTCCCCCTATACCGTGCCTTTATTGTGAACGCGGTGCACCTAAACTATACTTTTCGTTTGCATCGTTCTTATCTGTTATCAAGATTTCAATTTCGATTGCCATCTATTTGAATTGCATGCTCACTTCAGTGTTTATTTTTATTGTTATCGCTGCTTCTGTTTAGTTGTTATGATTGTCATCGATGTGGCTGTTGTTCGCTGTTGCTGTTGTTGTTGTTGTTGTTGTCGTCGTCTCTTCATTGTGTTCCGCTGCCAGCAAAACTGCCATTAGAATAGTGTTAATGGCAAAAACAATAACATACCGCTGATCAAGCGGCTGCCAGTCGTAGCGGCACTGTGGTAGTCATGCTACTTGAATAACCTAGTATTTAGTACAGGTAAAATCACTATCAGCTTGAAGCATTCTTACCATTTCCAGGAATTAACTTACAATCGATTGTTAACCGAGGTCAAATGAGATCGGATTAAGAGATTGACTTGTCGTCACTTGATGATCGGTGTCTCACAACTTGGCGCTCGTGATTTCGGCCATCTTACCTTGCATCTCGTTAGTAAAGAAGGCCATGTAGGCGAATCCGTCGCCGTTTGATTTCACCGATCTCTGAATACCAATTTAGAAATGTATTTATTTAGAGCAAGAAAACATATGGTTTTATTTCATTTTGTAGTTACAGTGGAATATGAATATCTAGTTTATTTATTTAGATCCTTCACTTGCACGTGGATTTGTGACACCGGCTCGGGTAGGCTAGGGTAGAAGGGCGAGTCCCTTGCCTGTGGGCAATGAACCAATAATCGACGCAGCGTTTCAGCGTTGGATTTCAACCGATCTCTGTAACCAAAAACTGCCATGCCCTCCTATTGCCGTAGCGAGTCTGGTTCCCAGCTCCGCCAGAAAACTCCTTGTGATTTTTCCCATTAGGCCCAATGTCTCGAAAGCGATTGGTTTAACGATGAAGTTTTGTCTAGTTCACGATAGTCGGCCAGCTTGCAATCTTCAGCAAGACAACCTCCCGGCTGGTATACGATGCGGCCAACCTGCAAGACACTGTGACCTCATACACGAGGCAGCGGCTTTTAACTTACTCCATGAGATTAGTCAGACTATCCCAACGCAGTTGGCTGTTTGAAGACTGATTGACCGGCGCTTTGGCTGCAGGTCTGTGGACCGACTGCATTGCCCGGTAAATTACGTCGCTCAGATCCAAATGTCTTGAGAAACTACCGGCGCTTCTCTTGCAGGCAAAAGCACGCTTCCCGATGAAGACCTCGGTATGCCACACTTTGCACAATTGTGTGCAAAGCAAACTGATTCCCCTTAAAAGCGACCGGAGACGATGCGGGGTGTGGTATTGTCCAGCATGGGTAAAGCCAATTACCGCTTATCGTATCGATAGAGCTCCTAGAATTAAAAACATTTTTAAGAAGGTTGTTTTTAATTCTAGACCATCCTCCGTCCCCTACGGGCTTGGAACTCACCGTGTGGCATATCTCCAATGCACCGAGGGCCGGAAAATTTGAGATATCTGGGGTTTTCCCAACAGTCCTTTTGGCAGCATGACCGCTGATTCTCAGAGGTAAGGTTAATCATCTATTCTCAATGAGCATTGCTCAAAGCAATTTCGATCAACAACAGGGGCCGAACCGGCAACAACCCGGTAGATGACAAGCATGACTAGCGCACTAGTCTCCTAGACCACGCCGCCACATTTTAACTGCTCCTGGATCGACTTAACTAATTGCAATTCCAAAGCTAATTATAAAATACATTCAGGCAGTTGATCCCATTTATCTGCGTAGTAGCGGCAAGCTTGTTCCATTTGGGCGATGAAGCTGGAGTAGGCTTCCGGTGGTACGATCCCTAACACCAACGTCTCGGTGTTTCTGAGAGACCAGAAGTAAGCAGAAGTAGCGATGTGCGAAGCTATGCGAATTCCATTCCCCTTGCAGACGTCGGAAGCGAAGCTTGTAACCAAGAGGTTTGCCAAAGCTGAACGTTTAGGATACACTGAAGGGTGCTTTGCAAAGTTTCATCGAACGACTGAAATAGGTCCGGTTCGGCATAGGCTCGTGAACAACGCAACAGGTACATCAGTCTCAAAGTTGAGAAACTTACGCGTAGTTGCAATCGGGCGCTCCAGCAAACAAAGTCAGGCCCTTTTGTAGTTAAAGATAAGTCAATGGAGTCGTCTAGAATCGGCGCCACTAGAAGCTCGAATTCGTGATCAGGAATCAATCTCACACCTTGAAAGGCAAAGAAAACTTCGCACTTGGCGATATTCAACTTGAGTCGTGAGACAGCCTCGAACTCTGAACTCCGAAGGCCACAAGGGTTAACCACCTGCAGTTTTTCACCACCTAGACGAAACGCCTCAGCCGACAGAGTCTGCCCCCGTTTCGGAACTTCATGGCTACAGTTTTAGACTTAAACTTTTCGGGCTGACCCTCAGCCAGGATTTACCGTCCGCGGGACTGCTGTTCGCATTGCTTCATAGACGGACCTCATAAATACAAATGTGTAACGGTGGGGTTCGAACCCGCGCACTTACGTGTGTCCTCCGGTCACGAGGCGCAGGCTAATGTACCACGCCACCGGGCGCCCGGAATACTTATATTTGTAAGATTCGCTCATGTCTGGGGTTACAGTACCGGGTTGATGAAGGGTCGTTAGTAAGTAGAAGAAAAACAAAGATGCACAAAGCATCGATATGTATTGTCAATAATACTAGAAACAAAATGACTATCATTCATATTATTTTTGATGTTACGGAGGCGTGACACACTTGGGCCAAATGGCATCGCCAAGAAGGTCACTAATGCCAAATGTAGGTGAGCGAAAGAAGGAAGAAGTAGAGTGACACAAATTTTGATAACACAGCATTCCATACAATGCAAAGCCTGTACACAGTACAAAGTCTCAACGCAAACAAAGGCTGGCTTAATTCAGCAATGCCCAATTTAGCATTAACCATTTTCTGGTTCCCAGATGCGGTTATATTTTTAGCATCCTTGTTTTCTATATATATACAGAGTCACTCATATCGTTATGTACTTAATTCGAGGTTTGGAATAACTCGGAAAGAAAATAATTTTTTTCCAATGAAGGGAGCACGCGGAAACGTCTTGTTTAGAAGAGAGAGTGAAATTTATAAAAGTAGTTATTCTTCCTTTTTTTCTCCTACATAATTGTGCAAAATCTACGTTTGCGGGAGAACCAGTCAACGCATGAAGAAACCAATCATATCGGTATGTTCGGAGGAAAATTCTGCACAATGGAGAACACTTCACTAGCTTGCTTAGCAAAAAGCGAATAGCCAGGTTGAGGAAAGTCATAAAAAGTCGATATGTTGTTATGTCGTACGTTCTCAGTCTCACGCAATTGCAAATTTAATGCCCACCATTTTCGTACCAAACCGAACACATGCATACTTGCATAGAGTGTATGAGAAAAGTAGGTACAAATTTTGAGGTTTGGTGGAGCTCGGCAAGATAATTATTCTTTCCAGTGGAAGGAGGGGGCGGAAACGTCTTGCCAAAATGTTACGGTTCTGAACGTGAAAACTAGCACGTAAAACATAACAACTATGACTGTCAAAAAAGCTTAGTTACTTGACAGCTACGAAACGTAGCACCATCACATGGGTACGCAAATGGTAGGCATTAAATTTGCTAGTGCGTGAGAGCGGTCTTTTGGACGCACATATTTGGTCGTAATGAAAAATGTTTGCAATTTTTCACGAAGAAGCGTTAATGCAGCATATCGACTTTTTATGACTTTCCTAATCTGGCTATTCGCCTTTCGCTATGCAAGCTAATGAAGTGTCTTCCGTTGTGCAGAATTTTCCTCTCCCGCAAACGTAGATTTCGCACAACTATGTAGGAGAAAAAAGGCAGAATAACTACCTTTATAAACTTCACTCTCTCTCCTAAACAAAACGTTTCAGCGTCTTCCCTCCATTGGGAAAAATTATTTTCTTGCCGAGTTCTACCAAATCTTGAAATAGGGACATAACGATATGAATGATATATTAATAGAAAGAGAGATATTAATATATATATATATATATATATATATATATATATATATATATATATATATATATATTTATTAATAAAGAGAGATACTAATATATATATATATATATATATATATATATTAATAGAGAGAGAGATTATTGGTCAACGTCTACGTGTATTTTAAAACGCTTGCGAGACAGTTTTGGGTCAGCGCCTAGCATGTATATGTATATATATATATATAAAAGTATTTATAAGTTTGGGAAAATGCTGCGTCATCTTAAGTAGCGCTAAGCAGGATGAATGTCCCGTCCTGAAACGCCCTGCGGCGGGAGCAGCAGATGTTAATCTTATTCCATTGTATCTCTTCTCTCTCGTCGCTCAGCGTAGGCGGTGCGCCGGTGAGAAAAGATCTTGAGTGAACCTGGAGAGGACACGTGTTGTTGTGGCTGCCGTAACCGCGGTATAAGTAGAACAGGCTTATAGCATTTGGCACTATTTGAAGACTTTCTAGCACAGCTTACGAAGCACACAGTAACAGTGGCAACAGCAGAGTTGTCGTATTTATCTTGTCCGCGTTTTTCGTCGCACGAGCGTGCAGTAGTGCTCGGTTATCGGACAGATGACGTTGCCGATTTATTAGCAGAGGCTTCAAGGCGATCACCAACGGAAAGTGTGGACGACGCCGCTAAACAAACAATTTCATTTCCGCTAGTAACTAACCAGTTGCCGGCGCCAACATGCTGGCGACGGGCCTGCTGGTCGTGATCGCGGTCATCATCCTGCTCGAGGTTATCCGCCGGCGATGGGAGCAATTTCGCTACTTCGAGAAGCGCGGCATTCCCGGGCCTCGGCCGCACCTTCTGTGGGGTCACTACACGCAGCTGCGAGACAATCACGCCTTCTGGCTGGAGAAGTGGTCGAACGAGTTCGGCGACACGTTCGGCGTGTTCTGGGGCGACAGACCGCTGCTCGTCTCGACAAACCTCGATCTTCAGCAGAAGGTGCTCATCAAAGAGTTTTCGAACTTTGTCAGTCGGGCGCCGCTGTTCGCGCTCGAACAAGCGCACCCCATGGTCCGGACGATGCTCGTGCACGAGACGGACGCACGCTGGAAGAACCTGCGCAGCGCCATTACCCCGTCGTTCTCCACGGCACGCATGAAGGCGATGGTGCCGCTCATCGTCGAGGGTATCGAGCAGTTTGAGAAGAATCTTCGAAAGCAGGGTTCGAACGAGTTCGACGTCTACCCACTGCTCAAGCGGCTAATGCTGGACAACATTGGCCGAGTGGCGTTCGGCATCAACGTAAACTCGCAGGCCGACCCATCGGCAACGGGACCGCTTCTCAGTGCCGCTCTTCAGTCGATCGACTGCGCTCTAGGCCAAACGACCGACCTGTTGGCGAACAGCTTCACGTATATCGGTAACAGCTTGAGTAGCTTTATAGCGCTGATGTTTCGGTTCAATCTAATTTCTCATGCCAGCACAAACCTTGCCTTTGAAGCGGAGAAGATCGTAAAGGCCCGGCGTAAGGACGACGGGGCGAAAAGAAACGACCTACTGCAGACATTTATCGACGCAAACGGTGAGCAGAAGTTGCAAGTGAGGCTCTACTTGACCCAGTTCGGTTTTTTAGAAACGACCACACACAAAACACGTACTTTATGACGTTTAGTCGAATTTGAAGCAAGGGAAAGTAATGTACTTCGAAGATAAACAGACGTCGTGTCCCACTGCGCAGTTAGTTGTATTCTGTATCTGGATCCGATTTATATAACATATTTTCTCCTTGTATTTAGACATTACATAACCTGTTATATCCGCTAATTTTCAGAATATCTGCCTATGTTTATCTATATTTTTGTTGTTTAATACATGTGAATAGTTTGTGAACTATCAATAACAAAGAGAAACGTATTAACAGAAATCCTCCGTAAAAGAGTAAATGGTTCTTGCGAGAGCTTTAGTGTCACCATATCTCTGATCTTGTAGTGGTGAGAGAGGTGCTTTTCTTGTGCTCGTTGTAACATTGCTTGAAACCGATTTAGAATAACATCTGAACGAGATGTGTATTTTGTCGATATATATATATATATATATATATATATATATATCATACTAGGTCACAAGCAGATGTGATAAAGTCATCAGTAACAAGATGATTGCTCCTGATTTCACTTCTTAGTCGTGTAGTTAAGTAGCGGCAATCATTTGTCGTTGTATAGTGGAAGCAAGATGGTGGCCGCTAGGGACTAGGGCGCACTAGAGACTAGGGCACACTAGAGACTAGTGCGCTAGTCATGGTTGTCATCTACACCGGGGTGTAGCCGGTTCGATCCCTGTTGTTGATCGAGTTTTCTTTGAGCAATGCTTATTGAGAATAAATTATAAAACATGCCGCTGAGGGTCAGCGGCCATGCTGCCACAAGGATTGTTGGGGAAACCCTAGATATCTCAACATGTCCGGTGCCCTCGGTGCATTGAAGATATACCTCGCGGCGAGTTTCAAGCCCGTAGGGGACGGAGAATGGTCTAGAATTGAAAACAACCTCCTTAAAAATGTTTTAATTCTAGTGGAAGAAGGATGCGACCGGTCGCTGATGGCTTCGGGTGAAGGCGATGATGCATGTTTAGTTACCGGCAATGGCAAGAAGAAAATAACGCTGTCCGAAGACCAGGTGGTAAGCAATTCGGTGCTTATGTTCGCCGCTGGCTACGAGACGACCAGTACAGGGCTGGCATGCGTTCTCTACTGCTTAGCGAAGCATCCCGAGATACAGGAGCGGCTGCGGCACGAAATCGTCGCGATGCTCGGAGACGAGGGCACTCGAGGTGCTGACACCGACAGGGTCTACACGAAGGTTATGACCAACAAGTACCTCGACTACTGTACGCATGAGGCGCTTCGACTGTTTCCACCGGTCGGCATGTAAGTGGCGCTCCGATAATTGCACAAGATCATTGCAGTGCGATCTAAGAGCGATTGCAATCATTGTAATAATAGCTCAACGACATATGCATATAGCGGTGACGGTGTTCATGCCTGTCAAGGGGCTTCCCTGTTGTGGTAACTACCCTCAGGTAATCGCTAACATCAGATGAAAATCAGTGAAACGATTGAGAATAGCGGGAGACCGCTTCGGTATTGACAATTTGTATATCTCATATCCGCAGTACTGCCATTGGAGTGTCTGGCTTATTGTTTCATGAGCAAAGCTTCACGTGCGCATTTCCTAAGAAATTTCCGGGAGCGCTTACCATGTTGAACTTTGGGCCAAGGTCACCGATTTGCGGGATGATTACAGAAGCTGAAAAAACTGCGACCAAAACGCATGAAATGCTTGTCGAAGCTTACCGCGAGAATGCTCTCGGTAGATCACAGTGTTTCGAGTGGTTTTAAAAAGTCAACAGTGGCAATTTCGAACTGACCGACGAAGCACGCTGAAACCCGCCCCAAAAAGTTTGAGAAGACCAAATTGTAAACTTTGTTTGACGTAGATGTCACGCCGACGCAAAAAAACTCGCTGCCTAACCAAACGTATGCCAAGCAATCGTTTGCAGACGCTTGAAGGCCATGGGGAAGATCTGGAAGCTCTGAAAGTGGGTATCACATGAACCTATTGAAAGATAGCAACAGAACCAATAAACTTCTATGAGATTCTGCTGGCCAGGTTCGAACAAAAATCCTTTTTTCATCGGATCGTGACTGGAGATAAAAGTGAATCTTCCTCTACAATTCCAAGCGCCAAAAGACATGGTAAGATCCTGGCGCAGCAGCGTCACCGACTGTGAGGCCGAATCCCTTCGGAAAATAGACAATGCTCTGCGTTTGGTGGGACCAATGAGATGTTGTCTATTAGAAGCTGCTTAAACCTGGTTAAACTGTCGATGCTGCTTGCTACAGTCTACAAATATTCGATTTGAACCAGGCATTGTGTGCAAAATAATCAAAATACAATTTATGGTGCAACAAATTGCTTTTGCTTCACGACAACGCGTCGCCACACAAAGCGGAGTCGGTAAAAACCTATAAAGCATTTTCAGTGGGAAACCCTTTCCCGCTCCGCTAATTTGCCAGGCATAGCTCGATCCGATTACCAATTCTTCGCATCGCTAGGTCACATGGCTAAGCAGACTTTTTCTTCGCACGAAAACGTCTAAAATTGGGTAGGTGATTGTTTGCCTCCAAAGATGCGGACCTCTTCTGGCGAGAAATCCACAAGTTGCCCATAAGATGGGCTCAGTGTACAGCTAGCAAGAACCGTTACTTTAAATAAAATATCTTCACTCTTTATAGAATGACAGACATTTGCTTTTGCAAAAAAAATCCGTTTTTTATGCATAGTTTCAGTATGTACTATTATCAAGCAGCAACTGCGAGAAATGGCTATTGATGCGGTGGTCTTGAACCTTAGACAATACTATTTAATTGTTTGTTCCCAAGTGTGCTGTTCCGAGAA
The DNA here is from genome assembly GCA_003439945.1 of Dermanyssus gallinae. Taxonomy (NCBI): domain Eukaryota; kingdom Metazoa; phylum Arthropoda; class Arachnida; order Mesostigmata; family Dermanyssidae; genus Dermanyssus; species Dermanyssus gallinae. The sequence continues at coordinate 481,705 of QVRM01005186.1, forward strand.
AAGGTGACTGTTGTTCTCTTGGCAAACACATTATTTCTGAGGTTCGGTATGTGCGAGCAATATGTGGCCTTAGGGTAATTGTATCCGGTGATCTTAAAATCGCAATAGTTTTATCAGATTTGTGTATCAGCGTTGTGAGACCGCATGCGACAATATTTGTATACCACGCGGCTGGCCTACATAGTAGACTGACCTCCGTACAGTCGAACAAATTTTTACTCGTTACCATATTACGTCAATATTCGATTAAATTCGTTCAAAACAATTCAATTAAGAACAGGATCGTTTTTAATATTGTATATGATGCTTTGGGAGGCTCTCTGTACGCTTTAAATGCGTTGTATCTACTATCTATGTGATGTAAGCAATCTCTTCTCGTAGTGGGCTTTCCTTCAGGATCGACCCTTGGATTCACAGTAAATGGTAATGACTTGGATTGAATATTTAGTTTGAGCAAACAGAATAGTATGCTTCGGACTCTACGTAGCCTTAGTATACTTCAGTGAAATAAAGTACCGCTCAGCGGCCTAGCAGTATGTTATACTTGATGAGCTTGTTGAGTAATTAACACCTACATGAAAGGAAATGCACATGTGCGTACAAAAGCATATTATACAAAGGTGAAAAACATAATTTTTTTTCAAAAACTAAGCCAAAATGGACGCGCCGGACTGAACAGAGTTCATGTTTAGTTGTAGGTTGTTACAGTTGTTTGCTACGTACATTGCCATTGATTGTTGACGTGCGCTTGGTTTCCTGCGGCCATCTTGGCTCATCTCTGTGGCATTACGCTTAAGTTTGGAGATTAGTTTGCCGGTTTGCACATATATCAATCGTACGCTTTTACCATTCTAATGTGTCTTCTGTTCGGACACTTTGCAGATTTACCACTCGAAAGGTAACGACCACGACCGAACTCGAAGGTGTGAAGCTTGAGGCTGGTTTGAGCCTGCTCTTCCCGACCTATCTCGCGAACCGCAGCCCACTGTACTGGTCAGACCCCCTTAAGTACAATCCCGACCGTTTTGCCGAGAGACGCGCCCACCCACTGGCGTATCAGTCGTTCGGCGATGGACCCCGAAACTGTGTCGGAATGCGTATGGCAATCATGTCAATTAAGCTTACACTGAGTCATATTTTGCCTCGAATAAGGTTCACGACCAAAGGCGATTCTGTGTGGAAGTGTAAGCATGTCTTCTATCAGCCGGAGAAGGTTCTTTTACGCGCCGAGCTCATTTAAGAAAGTATCGCTGGTGTCATGGACAGCTTCAGCAGAGACGAGAGTAGCCAACCAGCTTCGACAATTGGCGGCACTGCACGACGAAGACATCGGCGAGGCGCTCATTGACAGAATACCGCCGTGTGGATCGTTTCCGTAATGCTTGAGCTTAAACGAAGATACCGAGTCAAGTTCATATGGGAGCTGTCTACAGATACGGATTGAAGCCGAGCGGATTGAAGAAGACTGCGATGACTGTATTTTGTCTTCAATCTTTGCTTTGTTATACAAAGGCTAAATATCCACCGCCGCCTTTCTCTAAACTGTGTCTTCAATACCTGTCTACTTAAATTTTACGTTAGTGCTTTGCTGCTTAATTTGTTTAAACCCACAGCTTGGCTACGGATAGCCATTGTATCTTTGATAAGTTAATATTGTCTACGTTTGGGAGGTCATGGGTTTAAAACTTGGACCGGCCACTCTTGATTGATTGATTGATCTATAATTTGCTTGACCTGAATACCTAAATACACATGTCACCTTCTTTTGTCAGGGCGGTTAGAGCGGCAGCATATATATTTCCTACGCATCCATATCAGCAGTACCTATTCAATATTTGCCTTCTATTGAAGCACCCTCTTCTTTATAATATCGACCTCGTCCTTTTTAACATTTGGTTCTAAGACTAGGGCCTAAGACAGGTCTAAATCTCTGCTTCCACCTCTCGCTGGCGAATTTTAATCAGCTTAATAGGTGTTTTTCACTATATAAGAAGCGAGTGCTTTGCTTGCCTATCCAAGCAAGGACTCGCTTTGTGTATCTCATGTCAGGCTTTCCACCGGCTGCTCAAACAATCCGATTAAGGCTAAAGATGCCGCGTACAGTACCTTACAAATGTTTTATTTCGGAGTGGGAAACTAAAGTTGAACAGGCCAGACGAGAGGTCGGTGATTTGGACGCTTTCAATGCCTTGCACCTTTGGTCTGGTCCTGCATGTGACAATCGCCGTGTATACACCAGGTACATAGTGCATTGTTAGCACTACCTGGTTCAATGTCCAAACGCAGCCTTTCACTAGGAGTACTAGTTGTGCGCCTGCCGGTTCTGCCTGCAGAGGTGTGCCAAGTGCTATGCAGGGGAATGCACAGCGCTGGACCAAAAATCGATGCACTACTTCTCTCGCCGGAAGCGTGAAGAAAATAGAGTTTCATGAAGAAACATTTTTGAACTGTATATTATACTCAATTTGAGTAAAATAAACATAATTGAAAAAACATTTCTGCTTCCCCCTAAAACTGTTCATTATTTTCCAATATGTTTAATTGATTCATTTTCTAACCCACAAGCTCGACATGCGGTTCATTCCCCCTTCTAGTATTTAGCTCGTTGTATCCTTGTACCCAAAATTTCTACCCTCGCATCTGTCAATTGCCCACTTGCTCTTAAATTGCCGTATACCAATTCTACCCCGCCATTTTACCGCTTTTCCGTCCTACAGAAACCTACCAAGCTCGATCTAAAACCCATCGCCAATTTAAATTTGCTGTATATATTTTTCCCTAAATGTTCGACCTCGCTCTCGTCTATTGCTGACTATATATATATATATATATATATATAATGCTACCCGTTTCTATTTATTAAGAATACTGATGGAGCTGACTATTGCACCCAATTTTCCTACATTCGAACTCTACTCCGCGATCCCAAGAACCCGAAAACGGCAACCCAATGCAAAACTTATCATTTCTCTTTGTATTGTCTCTATTATTATTTATATAACTTTGATATGTTAGCACGTTGGAGTGGACAATTGTCTCCGCGCGAACGTGTAATTAGGGGTTCTCTAACATTGTCTCTAGCTTCTTTCTCAACCCCGCGCTATGGACCAGAGACATTAGGAAACGCCAGTTCTGATATATACGTGGCCTTCCATATATTCCTTGTTATATTTATTAAACCCCCAGGGAACCTTACATTTTACTGTATTTCTTCCTCTTTCAGCCCTCCTTCTCCTTAATATATCTTCTTTCTCTAAAAAGCTGACTTAGATATCCTCCAATTCCCTCTCAGGTAATATAAGCTTCATTTTCCCCTTAACCTCATTAAATACTAAAATATTTCACGTACATTTTAATTGACTTTCATGGTTTCCAATTTTCCCAAGGTGAATGCCAAGGTCAAACGTTAGTAGTAGTCGCTATGCAACAACGCGCCCAGCGCTCAGCCTGGCACCCGTGTATAAGTTAAGAGGCCATACGAAAGAAGATTCGACGCTGCAAATTTGACGTGATTTGCCGATTGCTTCCAACGTACCGAGTGTCCTTTGATAGAAGTTTAAGATTGCATCTTCTAAAAATGACTGCCTCCTCAGCCTAAAACGTAGAAGCACAGAATCAAACTAGAGATTACAGACGTGTTTCTAATCTGCAAGGAGACTGTCTTACCTGCAGATGAGAAGTCGAATAAACAATACGTAGAGCACCTGCAAAAGAAAAGCAAGTTAATATTCAGTCCAGAAAAGCTCCGCTGCGCGGGTGCTCTGTGCATTCTTGAGCCGCCAAACCTTAATTACTCAGACTGGAGAGCCGTGGGCTAAATCGTGAAACTCTGTCCACGAGAAAAACCGATGCTTATAAACAATTTATTTGCAATTGGATGTATAAGTTGGCCGAAGTTTCTTCGGAGTTCTTCGCGTCTGGAGCAATGACTAATAACGCTTAGACTTTTTTTAAATATATATATAATACACAGAAGGTCAACATTTATTAAGAATACAAATGGAGCGACAATTGTCTCCCGAGAACGTGTGCACGCTTAGACTTGTTCAAGTCCGACCTGAGTGACAAAGTTGCTGAGAGTTGCAAGCGCTTGTTGTAAGTGAAATATTTGCTTGTTATAAGTGAAAGTCGTTGTTTAATGCGCGAAAGGAGGTCATTAATGAGAAGAGAAAATAGCAGGAGACTTAGATTCTCTCCTTAAGCAAATCCTGTGATCTGCTCGATTCCCTCCGGTTCGGTGACTCCATCATCCATGATTATCGAAATCTTCTACAAGTTATTTTTCAAGAGGCCTAGTAATATATTACGCGGTACTCTTCGTAGCGTCAGTTTTGTCAGTATGATCTCTCGTGACCCGGAATCAAACGCGGGCTTAAATCCACAAAGATGGCATAGATGTACCGCTTCGGCCGTCAGATTTTTTTTTATATCTTCTGTCAGCAGCTTGTAAGCCGTCATCGTCGACCGCCCAGCCCGAAACCCGTGCTGTTCCTCCGGGAGCGCATTATGGCACCAAAGGTAGAAGCTTGAGCGCCGTACGAGGATGGTAGACAAAACCTTGTATATGCAGTTCTTATTCGCGATTCCTCTCCAAGTCTTTGGGCCGTGGGAGACCCCTTACCCATGGAAATAACGACCATTATACACTCTCTTCATGCTTCGGGAATATGACCCGAGGCCTCCTCGTTAAACAACGCTAAACGTCTCGTCCAACAGGGTACGAAGGCGAGAGCATCCTTGATATGTTCGTTGTAGATTCTATCGGGTCCACAAGCTTTATTGTTGGCCAGTCTCAGAATACTATTCGTTACCTCCTGAACCGTAATTCTGTTCCGCAGACTTTCTGTAAGCTTTACGTCCTCGTTGGACACTTGGTTATCATCTAGTGAAACAGCTCCTCGCGCCTGGCAGGCGACGCAGGTCCACTACCAGCACGCCATCATTTCGAACGCAGCTGACTAGCGGATCGTAGCCGTCGTTGTTGACATCGTCGTGGGCGGTGGCGTTGTTGTTGTTGTTGTCGTCGTCGTCGTTGTGCCGGCTATGGGTTTCCCAGATGGTGGATCGCCGTTAGGCGAGTACACAACACAAGAAAAACAAAGATGCGCAAGCGTACAATTCTAAGCGCGCGTTAACGAGTGATGGGTTAGGCAGTTAGAAAAGACAGCTAGCATCTCTCAACTCATGTCTATCCGTCCGAAACGCTACCCCTGTTTATAGATGAACAAAAGTACACGTCTCGCCTATCATCCAAAAGTATCCTACATTCGTTTCGCAAGATGATGTCATCGGCACTACTACTACTATATGTATGAATTACACTGCAATCAACTAATTATTCTAAGAACAAAACAAAGTGTCGATCTGTATCGTCAATAAAACTAGAAACAAAATTACTAGCATTCAGATTATTTTTGACGCTACGGAAGCACGACACACTTGGCGCATATGAAATCGTCAATGCCACCAAGGCCACCAATGCCAAATGCAGGTGAGCGGAGGAAAGAAGAAGTAGAGTGACACACATTTTGATAACACAACATTTCATACAATGCAAAACATGTACACAACACAATGTTTTAGCACGAACAAATGCTTAATTCAGCAACGCCCAATTTAACATTAACCATTTTCTGGTTCCCAGGTGCTGTTACATTTTGATCATCCTTGTTATATATATATATATATATATATACAATATGTATATATATATATATATATATATATATACACAATATGTATATATATATATATATATATATATATATACACAATATGTATATATATATATATATATATATATACACAATATGTATATATATATATATATATATACAATATTATTGACCAATGTCTACGTGTATTTTGAAACATTTGCGAAACAGTTTTGGGTCAGCGCCTAACATGTATATATATATATCTATATATATATACATACATTCGAAACACTCGACCCCATCAGCTCAGGTACAGCGAAAATTCTGGAAGATATCGGAAAACGAATAGAAGACGTTACGGGCGATCGACACGAGGCCATGTTTTTGAGACAGATGATGTCTTTGGCCGTTTGTAGAGGGAACGTGGCTTCCATCATAGGCGCCATGAATTGACAGAAAACAACCAGAGTAAGATGAACCTGGCATAAACGTTTATACCCCACAAAAATAATAATAATAATAATATTAAAAGTACTTATGAGTTTGGAAATAAAGCTACGACATTTTAGGTAATGCTGAGCAGAATTAATGTCCCGTCCTGAAACGCCCCGCGGCGGGACCAGCAAACTTTAATCTTATTCAGTTGTTTCACTTTCCTCTCGTCGACAGCGTAGGCGGTGCGCCGGTGAGAAAATCTTGAGTGAACCTGGAGAGGACACGCGTTGTGGCTGCCGTGACCGCGGTATAAGTCGAACAGGCTCATAGTATTTGCCAGTATTCAAAAACTTTCTAATACAGCTTATGTAGCTGAAGCGCACAGTAACAGTGGCAACCGCAAGGTCGTCGTGTTGCTCGTCGTGTTCGCGTTTGCTTGAGCACAAAAGGCCGATTGACTTTCCGCCGCTCGAGCGTGTAGTAGCAGTGGTCGGCCATCGGACGGATGACGTTGCCGACATATTAGCGGAGGCTTCAAGGCGATCACCAACGGAAAGTGTGGACTACGCCGCTAAACAAACAATTTCATTTCCGCTAGTAACTAACCAGTTGCCGGCGCCAACATGCTGGCGACGGGTCTGCTGGTCGTGATCGCGGTCATCAGCCTGTTCGAGGTTGTCCGCCGACGATGGGAGCAATTTCGCTTCTTTGAGAAACGCGGCATCCCCGGGCCTCGGCCGCACTTTCTGTGGGGTCACTACACGCAGTTGCGAGACAATCACGCCTTCTGGCTCGAGAAGTGGTCGAACGAGTTCGGCGACACGTTCGGCGTGTTCTGGGGCGACAGACCGTTGCTCGTCTCGACGAACCTCGACCTTCAGCAGAAAGTGCTCATCAAGGAGTTTTCAAACTTTGTCAATCGCGCGCCGCTGTTTGCGCTCGAGCAAGCGCACCCCATGGTCAGGACGATGCTCGTGCACGAGACGGACGCACGCTGGAAGAATCTGCGCAGCGCCATTACGCCCTCGTTCTCCACGGCACGCATGAAGGCGATGGTGCCGCTCATCGTCGAGGGTATCGAGCAGTTTGAGGAGAATCTTCGAAAGCAGGGTTCGAACGAGTTCGATGTCTACCCACTGCTCAAGCGGCTAACGCTGGACAACATTGGCCGAGTGGCGTTCGGCATCAACGTAAACTCGCAGGCCGACCCATCGGCAACGGGACCGCTTCTCAGTGCCGCTCTTCAGTTGATTGACTCCGCTCTAGGCCGAACGACCGACCTGTTGGCGAACAGTTTCACGTTTATTAACAACAGCTTGAGTAGCTTTATAGCGCTGATGTTTCGGTTCAACCTCTTGTCTCATGTTAGCACAAACTTTGCCATTGAGGTGAAGAAGATTGTAAGGGCCCGGCGTGAGGACGGCGGGGCGAAGCGAAACGACTTATTACAGACATTTATCGATGCAAACGGTAAGTCACCGGTGATTTGAGATCTTATATTATATAACTAATTCTATCTTGCAATTGATACATGACTTAACCCAGCTCGATTTTTAGAAACGAAACACACGAAACCCGTATTTTAATAATTTTAGTCGAATTTGAAGCAAGGGAAAATAATGTATTTTGAAGATGAACAGACCTCGCTTCCGACTACGCGGTTATTTTATATTCATCTGGATACGGTTTAAATAACATATTCAGTCCTTGTATTTAGATATTACAAAACAGCTCTATCTGCCGATTTCCAAAATCTGCCTATTATATTTTAGAATATTGCTGTTTCATATTTGTGAATAGTTGTGAACTATCAATTACAAAGATAAACTTATTAACAGAAATACGCATCAAATTAGTAAATAGTTCCTGCGAGAGAGGTGCTGCATGTGCAGGGGGCTCATTATATATATATCTATATATATATATATATTTTTTTTTATGGGACCATCTTCTCTGGACGGCAAATTTATTTAAGTTCAATAACTCTTCATTGAGCTTGAAATTTCCATTATTACATAAATTCAAACAATTATAACTATCCAGGTAATTTTGCAGAAAAGGCTATCGCCCGTGTCTATATATATATATATATTCTTAGCTGTGTAATCAGATAACGGCGTTCATTTGTCGTTGTATAGTGGAAGAAGGATGCGACCGGTCGCTAATGGCTTCGGGTGAAGGCGATGATGCATGTTTAGTCACCGACAATGGTAAGAGGAGGATAACGCTGTCCGAAGACCAGGTGATAGGCAATTCGGTGATTATGTTCGTTGCCGGCTACGAGACGACGAGTACGGGGCTGGCATGCGTTCTCTACTGCTTGGCGAAGCATCCCGACATACAGGAGCGGCTGCGGCACGAAATCGTTACGATGCTCGGAGACGAGGGCACTCGAGATGCGGATACAGATAGGGTCTACACGAAGGTCATGACCAACAAGTACCTCGACTATTGTACGCATGAGGCGCTTCGACTGTTTCCACCGGTCGGCATGTAAGTGACGTTCCGATAATTGCACAAGATGATCATTGCAGTATGAACTAGTAACGCTAGCAATACTAACAAACATAAATTGACAACAACATACATATGTATAACAATATGCGTCTAGCAATATACAGGCGATGATGATGGACGTTCCTGTCAAAGGGCTTTCCAGCCGTGGTAACTACCATTAGGTTATGGCGAACATCAGGTGAAAATCAGTGAAACGTTTGAGATCAGCGGGAGACCGCTTCGGTAATGAGAATTGGTTTATTGTACATCGACGCTAACTGCGACTACACCGCAAATTAATATATACTATACGTATGGTATATATCTATATATCTATATATATACAGGGTCATTCGTATCAAAATGTACTTCTTTTGAGGTTTGATAGAACTCGGCAATAATTTTTCCCTATGGAGGGAGGATGCGGAAACGTTTTGTTTAGGAGTGGGGATGGAATTTATAAAAGTCGTTATTCTGTCTTATTTTCTGTTTCATGGTTGTACAAAATCTACGTTTGCGGGAGAACCAGTCAACGCATGAAGGAACCAATCATATCGGCGTGTTCTGCGCAACGGGTGACACCTCACTAGCTTGCGTAGCAAAAAGCGAATAGCTAGGTTGGGGAAAGTCATAGTAAGTCGATATGTTGTTATGTCTTGCGATAACCCTTTTTTTTGAAAAATCGTAAAATGTTTCCATTACGTCCAAAAATGTGTGTCCAAAAGACCAGTCTCACAAAATAGCAAATTTAATGCCCACCATTTCCGTACCAAAGTGATGGTGCTTCGTTACGTAGCTGTCAAGTAACTAACTGGTGGCACTAAATTTTCTAGTGCGTGAGAGTGGTCTTTTGGACATACATATATGGCCGTAATGGAAAAATTTTACAATTTTTCACGAAAAAGCGTTGACGTAACATATCGACTTTTTATGATTTTCCTTAATCTGGTTATTCGCTTTTTGCTACGCAAGCTAGTGAAGTGTCTTTCGTTGTGCAGAATTTTCCTCCGAACACGCCGGTATAATGGGCACTTAATCACGCCGGTATAATGAGCACTAATGCACTTAATCTGGACATCCCACCAAAAAATCGTAATTACTCCGCAACCACAGCTCGCATTGCCATACCAAAATGATCGTCATGAAATGCGCATTTGCCTGAATATGTTAGTTTAGCGCTGTAAGTGGTCGTAAGGTAATAATATGAGGTATTGGGCGTGAAGGTTAATAAAATAACTTCATTTTGGCGAATTCTCTTCTAAGCGACCATGTAGCATCTTCTGACCGGCCTTATAAGTTCTTCGAAAGAAGCAGAATTCACGAACACGGCGGTGTGTTTAGTTTCTGTATAGGAGGACTGGTTGTCTCGCAACAGCACATTCTATGCTCCTATGTCGGGCAAAAACACCAATGTCACAAACTGTAGTAATTTAACTCTCATTCCGAAACAGGGCCTCTTAGAGACCATGTTCCATTGGAAAAAATATTTGCCTTAACGAGCTCTACAATTCCATATATCGTTGATCAAATATTCCTGTAATACCCTGTATATACATATATATATATATATATATATATATATATATATATATATATATATATATATATATATATATATATATATATATATATATATATATATATATATATATATATATATATATATATGCATATGCATATGTATATATATATCATTTAAATAAAACACATGTTTATTGATAAGTAATAAATTATCATCGAGCTAACTGCGTAAGAGAAATAGCTCTCTGACAGTTATAGAGAGTTATAAACATCAGACGGTAGATAGGGCACGGCTGATTACATAAACGGCACACCCAGCCGACGTCAGGATCGTGGAAGCCTCTTCGGTGGCAGAGTTTATGGTGAAACCCGTGAAGTAAATAGCGGGTCACAAAATGTCGGTTGGGTTGTAGTGGGGTCTGCCAGTTCTGTGTGACCATTGCTGGCGATTTGAAGAAATTTCCGGAAACTGCTCGAACTTTCTTCATAAAGTTTTCTCTAAACTGACTAAGAGCAGTTTAAATAATGGTAAAGTTGGAATAATTTGGTGAAGTCGCAAGTTCCACAAGCATTTCGGCTCTCAGTCGTCACTCCTGTGTTCAAGAAGTGTGACCGTAGGAATGTGGCTCTATTGTCCGTCTCGCAGGGCAGCGTCATACGCTTAATTTTTGGATAAGATTGTGGTCGACTATATGATCAAATGCGTTCTTCGTCGCGGGCCTTTGGTATATCAGAACACGGCTGGTTTCATGACAATATGCTTGCCTTAGGAACGTAACCGTCTGTTCATTGTAAAGGTGAGAGATGCCGTTTTCGACAAATAAGGCATTGCACATGCGGCATGCCTCAAATACGTGCACTCGTTTCGATACTGCGAACCATTTACGTTTTGGACATTAGGGTATCGTTGCGGGACGACGTGTCGTACAAGCTTTATGCGGACGACTTGAAAGTGTGTACTTCTGCCAAGCGACAACTGCTATAGATGGCTATTGATGGGGTGGCCCTTGGATCACATACGCAATGCCATGTAATTGTTTGTTCCCAAGTGTGCTGTTCCGATTACAGGTGGTACCTGTTCTAATTGTTCTCTTGACAAAAAATTTATTCCCGATGTTCGGTATCTGTGAGCAATATGTGGGCGTAGGGTAATTGTATCGAGTACATTTTAGATCGCAGTAGATCTAAAATGTACTCGAGTCTAACACACAAATATATTAGACTTGTGTGTCAGCATTGTGAGATCGCATGCGACATGTGTTTTATACCACGCGTTGCTGACCTACATGGGGAGGCTGACCTCCGTGCAGTTGAACGAATGATTGCGGCCAACAAAAACCCAGAATGTACAGGAGGGGTTAATGTTTAGTTGTACGTCGTTACAACTACAGTTACCGCTGTTGATTTTTGACGTGTTGGCTTCCTGCGACCCATCTTGGCTCGTTTATGCGGCACTGCTCTTAGGCTAGGAGATCTATTTGGCCGTTTGCACATATATTAAATGTACGCTTTTATCGTTCTAAGGTGCCTTCTGTTTTGACCGTTTGCAGATTCACCACTCGAAGGGTAACAACCACAACGGAACTCGAGGGCCTGAAGCTTGAGGCTGGTTTGAGCCTGCTGTTCCCCACCTATCTCGCGAACCGCAGCCCACTGTACTGGTCAGACCCCCTCAAGTACAATCCCGACCGTTTTGCCGAGAGACGCGCGCACCCACTGGCGTATCAGTCGTTCGGCGATGGACCCCGAAACTGTGTCGGAATGCGTATGGCGCTCATGTCAATTAAGCTTACACTAAGTCATCTTTTGCCTCGAATTAGGTTCACGACCAAAGGCGACCCCGTGTGGATAAGTAAGCATATCCTCTACCAACCGGAGAAGGTCCTTTTACGCGCTGAGCTAATTTAAGTGAGTATAGCTGGTGTCATGGACAGCTTCCGCAGAGACGAGAGCAGACAACCAGCTTCGACCTTCGAATCGGCGCCACTGCACGACCATGGCAAGGCGCTCATTGACAGAAACCGCCGTGTAGATAGTTTCCACAATGTTTGAGCTTAAACGAAGATACCGAGTCAAGTTCATATGGGTGCTGTCTTGAATGTCCACCGCCGCCTTCCTTTGAAGTGTGTCTTCAATACCTATCTACTTTAACTTTACGTTAGTGCTTTGCTGCTTAATTTGTTTAAACCCACAGCCATTGTATCTTTGATAAGTCAGTATTGACTACATTCGGGAGGTCATGGGTTTAAAACTTGGACCGGCCACTCTTGATTGATCTATAATTTGTTTGACCTGAAAACCTAAATACACATGTCACCCTCATTTGTCAGCATATATATTACCTAGGCATCCATATCAGCAGTACTTACTGAATATTTGCCTTCTATTGGAACAACCTCTTCTTTACAATATCAACCTGGTCCTTTTTAGCATTTGGTCCTAAGGTTAGGGCCTCCGACAGGCCTATATCTATGCATCCACCTCTCGCTGGAGAATTTTAACCAGCTTGATAGGTGTTTTTCACTATATATGAAGCGAGTGCTTTGCTTGCCTATGCGGGCAAGGAACCGCTTTGTGTATCTCATGTCAGGCTTTCCACCGGCTGATGAAACAAGCCAACTAAGGCTGAAGATGCCGCGTACAGTACCTTACAAATTTTTATTTCGGAGTGAGGAGCTAAAGTCGAACAGGCCAGACGGGAGGTCGGTGATTTGGACGTTTTCAATGCCTTGCACCTTTGATCTGGTCCTGCATGTGACAGTCGCCCCGTATGCACCAGGTACATAGTGCATGGATATCACTACCTGGTATGCTCAAACGCAGCCTTTCACTAGGGGTACCAGTTGTGCACCTGCCGGTTCTACCTGCAGAGGTGTGCCAATTACTATGCAGTGGAATGCACAGCGCTGCGCCAAAAATCGTTGCACTACTTCTCTTGCCGAAAGCGTGAAGAAATAAAAGCTTTATGAAGAAATATTTTTGAAATGTATATTGTACTTAATTTGAGTAAAATAAACATAATAAAAAAATATTTCTGCTTCCCTCCAAAACTGTACATTCTTTTCCAATATGTTTAATTGATTCATTCCCTAACCCACAAACTCGACATTCTGTACATTCCCCCTCCCCATATTTAGCTTGTTGTATCCCTGTACCCAACATTTCTACTCTGGCATCTGTCAATAGCCCACTTGCTCTTAAATTAGCTCGATCCAAAATTCATCGCCAATTTAAATTTGCTTGTATATGATTTTTACCCTCAATTTCACCATTTTCTCACATACAACCGCTCTCGCCTATTGCTGATTATTGTACCCAATCTCCCACCCAAAAACCCAAAAATGGCAATCCAATGGAAATCTTACTAATTATCTTTGTATTGTCTCTAGCTTCTTTTCCAACCCCGCGCTATGGACCTTACTGCATTTCTTTCTCTTTCAGCCCTCCTTCTGCGTAAATTATCTTCTTATTAATCTTATCTTCCTCTAAAAAATCTGACTTAGGTATCTTCTAATTCTCTCTCATGTAATACAAGCTTCCTTCTCCCCTTAACCCCATTAAATACTAAAAGATTTTACGTAAATTTTAATTGGTTTTCATGGTTTCTAATTTACCCAAGGTGAATGTCAAGGTCAAACGTTCCCTGGTCGCTATGCAACAACGTGCTCAGCCTGGCACCCGTTGTATATATATATATATGGGCTACAAAAAAGTCGCTATAAAGAAAACACAGGAGACACAAGAGGTCTTATTTATTGATTTATATATTCTCCGCCGGAAGAATCTTCCAAATTTAAAAAAAAATCCAAACTATTATTCCAGTCCAGAACGCACGTGTTCGATAGAAGTAAATTTGTTCCCACTTAAAAAAATTTGCATCGATCTGAATAGGTGGTAATCAGATGGTGCTAAGTCGGGGGAATACGGTGGATGTTCCAAAAGTTCCCATTTTAGCTGGGAAATGTTCGAAAGGGTCTCCCTACTCACGTGGGGCCTTGCGTTGTCTTGGTGGAACAGGACACCCTTCCTTGAAATTAGTGCAGGTACGACTGCTTTAATTTTTCGTGAACCTCTTCGGGTTGTTGACAGTACACGGCCGTATTTATCGTCTGGTTATGCGGTAAAAGTTCATAGTGCACTATATATTTATATATATTTACACACCCTTTAGCAGGGTGGCTTTAATAGAACACATCAATTTGCTTGTACGTAGTTAGCGTTCCTGGTACTGCGCCAGGCAAATATTTTGTTAACAATTTCTTTCCGGGCAACAGCTTTAGCATGTATGTTGATCCCAGCTCTTGTGTTCGTCAAAATAGAATCAAAGAATATGTTCGCTCGATCTGGGAATTTACAGATAGAGATGAACGTGGCCCTATCAATATCATCTAGAACAGCACCAATATCATCACATTTTATATCACAAGTCCTCATATTGCAACGAAAAGCAACACGTTTTAAAAACTTCTTGTGCAGTTTCGTTATCAAATTTCTATCACGTTTCAATCTTAGATTCCATACTGGAGAGGCATATACAATCACAGGTAGGACATATTGCTTGTAAAGTTTGACATACAGATTAGGGTCTTTCAAGACAAAGGATCGCATTATCCAGTGCATTCTCCGACTAGCTGACGCAGCTACCTCTAGAACATGCGGTGTGTAGCTCGCAACAAGTTCTTAAAATGAAAGCCAAGAATTTTCCAAATCTTGTTTTTAATTTTTTCTTATTCGATATACTCCCCGAGAAGCTCAATACACTTTTCCCACCGAGATTTCAGAGCATTTATACCTCTTGAGTAGAATTCCGCGTCTTTAGACTGAAAATAGGCATTGACAGCAGCCTTAACCTCTTCATTGCTGGAAAAACGCTTTCCACCGAGACTATTCTTCAAATGTTCGAAGAGGAAATAATCAGAGGGGGCCAGGTCTGGAGAATAGGAAGGTTGTTCAATAAGTTCGAACCTCAGTTGGGCCAGTTTTGCCGTTGCTTGCCGCGACTTGTGTGCGGGAGCATTGTCCTGGTGAAACAGGACAACCTTCTTCTGCAAAGCGGGCCGTTTCACGATGAGTTCTTGCTTCAGGCAGTCCAACAGTCTTGCATAATATTCTCCCGTGATCGTTTTACCGCTCTCAAGGTAGTCGACCAGAATTATTTCACGTTGGTCCCAAAAAACCGTAGCCATCATCTTTCCGGCCGATGCCGTTGTCCGCACCCTCTTCGGAGGTCCTTCACCAGGTGCACACCATTGACGAGATGCTTCTTGGGTCTCGGGAGTGTAGTGATGGACCCAGCTTTCATCGACGGTCACGAATCTGCGCCAAAAATCCGACGGATTTTTCGACATCTTGGCCAAATTTCGCTGTGAAGCGGAAACACGCGCGTCGTTCTGGCCTTGGTTGAGCAAATGCGGCAGCCATTTTGCTCTGAGCATTTTCATCTTCAAGTTTTTGTGCAGGATAAAATGCACTCTACCCAAACTGATCCCCAAGGCCTCCGCTATCTCCCTAATGTTCACTCGCTTATCTGCGGCAACGATTTTCCGCACTTTTTCCACGTTTTCCTCATCAGTTGCCGTTTTTGGGCGTCCTGAACGTAGTTCATCCTCGGTGCTCCTGCGACCTCTTTTTAACTCATTAATCCAGTTGGAAACAGTGGCAAAATATGGCGCAGAGTCACCGTACACCTCGTCTAACTCAGTTTTCACTTGGGTCGCATTCCAACGTTTGAAATAAAAACGCTTGATAACCACTCGAAACTCTTTTTTCTCCATTTTTCAAAATCACGCCGATAAGTTGCACGGGAAAAGCGATCAAACGAAATCGCAACGGCCAATCACCATAATATTTTGACTGCTAGCAATCGAAAAGTTGCCGTTTCCAATAGCGGTGAAAGCGCGAAAAAAATCGAATTCTGAAAAGCTCATTTTAAGAACTTGTAGAACTACCTATATTTACAGAGAGCTTTAGATCTAATCCTCTACACCACTCTATCAATTTATCGAGGGTTTCTTGAAGAGTAGTCACGTTCGTTTCATTTTCTACAGATACATACATTTTTACATCATCCGCGTAAATTTTCACTCGCACTCCTTCAGATATAATATAGTTTAAAGAGTCAGTACGAGGTGTGTTCAAAAAGTATCGCGACGTTTGTGTTTTTTCAAAAATTATTCAATTATTCATGAATATCTATTTTGTCCCCTTCAAAGTAATCCCCATGAGATATTATACACTTGTGCCAACGGTTTTTCCAATCTTCGAAGCACTTCAAAAAAACATTTTTTTAAATCTTGTTCAGCTCCTCCTTCGATGCCGTCTTTATCTCGTCAAGCGTAGCGTAACGTCGTCCTTTCATGGGCCTCTTCAGTTTAGGGAACAAGAAAAAGTCACAGGGGGCCAGATCTGGGGAATACGGTGGCTGCGGCATCATTAGTGTGTTGTTTTTGGCCAAAAACTCGCGCACAAGCAACGATGTGTGAGCAGGGGCGTTATCGTGGTGCAAAAGCCAATTTTTGTTCTTCCACAAATCCGGGCGTTTCTGGCGGATTGCTTCACGCAAATTGCGCATAA
This sequence comes from Dermanyssus gallinae, assembly GCA_003439945.1. Classification (NCBI taxonomy): domain Eukaryota; kingdom Metazoa; phylum Arthropoda; class Arachnida; order Mesostigmata; family Dermanyssidae; genus Dermanyssus; species Dermanyssus gallinae. The sequence continues at coordinate 498,387 of QVRM01005186.1, forward strand.
CTTGCAGGTAATATTCCTTATTGGCCGTTCTACCCTGTGGCAAGAACTCATGATGCACCACGCCCCTGCAATCGAAGAAAACTGTCAGCAAAACTTTCACATTCGACCAAACTTGGCGCGCTTTTTTCGGTCTTGGTTCGTGCGGCAGCTTCCATTGAGATGATTGAGCTTTGGTTTCCACGTCATAACCATAAACCCACGATTCGTCACCAGTTATGACCTTCTGGAGCAAATTTGGGTCGTCGCGGACAGAGTCCAACATCTCATTAGCAATGTTCATGCGATGCTGTTTTTGGTCGCAATTGAGCAATTTTGGTACGAATTTCGCGGCGACCCGTCTCATGCCCAAATCATTGATAAAAATCGAATGGCACGAGCCAATCGATATGTTTAGGTCCTCAGCAACTTCTCTAACGGTGATTCGACGATTGGCCAATACCATTTTCTCCACTTCATTAATTTTTTCGTCTGTTGTTGAAGTGCTCGGGCGTCCGGCACGCTCTTCGTCGTTCACATCTTCTCGGCCTTCTGAGAACATTTTGTACCACCGATAAACGTTGCTTCGGTCCAAGGTAGCTTCTCCGTATGCCACAGTCAACATTCGGAATGCATCCGCGCACTTAATTTCGTTTTTCACACAAAATTTGATACAGGTTCTTTGATCCATTTTTTTGAATAGGTAAAAATCGAAGACGATCCAAAACACGTGCAAGCAAAGCAGCTGTCAACAATTAAGTGAACATTCAAAATGGTCGAGCTTGTCGGCATAAGTGAGAGACATGAGTACCAACATAACGCCACAAAAAATCGAAATTCGAATATACGTAACCCGCGAAAATTCAAAAGTCGCGATACTTTTTGAACACACCTCGTATATAATATATTGGAATACAACATTGAATTTATTCAATAATCGCACATTTGCACACTGAGGCAGTGCCCGCCTAAAAAATAATTTAAAATCGCCTCCCGGTGAGTTCGCCTGCTCCTCCTCCGCGACGGACCCAGCTCTTGTGGTCCCGGTGCGCCCGGAAGACCCGTAGGGTACCCTGCATGGCCAGGACGGTTAGGTCGATCAGGTTTTTCTTCGATAACCCGAGAGTCAGGAGATCCTTCACCGACTCGGGCTCCCATACACCGGTCATCGACACGGTGATGGACCCGAATTGGTGGGGAAGCGAGCTGGGAAGTTGATCCCTGACCCTGGGTATATCGTATTTCCTGATCTTATCCCGTCTGGCCAATGCAAGGTCTCTTGAGGGGCCGCAGACCTCGGCGTCCAAGACCCAGACCCTCGTAGGTGTTGTTATGACGAGGTCTGGTCTCCGAGCCGGTGCGGCGGGTCTTCGGAAGGTGCGCTCTCGTTCCACCTGCATTCCTTTAGCACGGAGTAGGCGGGTGACTCGCTCACATATGTCATCGTGGCGCTTGATTATAGGGCGATGGGTGTGATCGCACACTTGAGCGATGTGGGCCAGCGTCTCGACAGCGTTGCACCCATGACGACAAAATTTGTCGTACCCGGGGCGACCCCTTGCGAGTCTGGCACGCGTTGGTAGTGCGTTGATCCTTAACTTAATCAGGTTTATGTACTCCCTACCGGATAGGTAAGGAGTACCCTTGACCCAGTCATTTGTAAAAGGGGTTAGGTGTGTGTGTTTCAGGTGAGCCCCATCGACTGTGTTATGTAGTGTACGAGACCAGTACTCGGTCTCGTGTGCGGCGTCTTCAATGGTCGTGTCATCGAACACACAGAGAGCGCTGGTTTTCGCCAGCTCCTTTCTGTGATAATCGGTCGACAGCAGCCATTGAGTGCCTATGTGGGATGATCTGTTCAGGGCAGTGAGGCGGGAGAGACGAAGTCTGGGAATTAGTGTACGGAGACAGGGGATGTCCAGACCGCCGTGTGAGATGTGCGCGTATAGGAAGGCGTTTGGCACGCTGTTTTCGAGTTTGAGCCACTGCAACTTCACCGTTCGCCTGATCTCACAGTCTAGTTCTAGGAGGAATTTTTGAGACGGTCGGGGACCAGCGACCAGTTTATAGAGAATTTTCGGGATAAGGAATTGTTTCAGTATTGTTAAGCGTTGCTGGGGTTTAAGGGGAGCTGATGTTAGTCTGCCGAGTAGTTCTAGGAGAGTGACCTTGGCCGTGTCGACTCTGCCATTACTGTCGAACTCGATGCCGAGGTATCTCCATCGAGCGCATATACCCTTGGCTGGCAATTGCCTCCCTCCAACGGAGAATTCGGGGGTGACTGATAAAGGCTCTTCTTCACCCGGCTATCATAAAGATGCGAGATCGTAAAGCTCTTATCAATGTTGATTTCAAGGCCTCTTTCTTTAAGTAAGGGGAAAGCTAAATCTAGGAGTTGTTGGAGGGTGTTCTTGGTGGAGGCGAGGAGGATGAGGTCGTCCGCAAAGGCTAGGCCCATAAGGCGGTTTCCTTCTTTTAGTCGATATCCTAAATTGTCTAAGTTTATTTTCCTGAGAATGTCGTCAAGAACTAGATTAAATAACAGGGGTGACAGGGGATCACCCTGACGAACACCCCTGGTGGGCCTGATAGTACGACATTCTTTACCGAATTCGAGGAGAGTTTGGGACGATTGGTATAGGCGCTCGATATACTCGATGAAGACTTCCGGATACCCTCTGGCCCCGAGTGTCCACAGGACCGCGTCATGGCTGATCGAGTCGAATGCCTTACGCAGGTCGACCGACGCGATCCGCAATTCGCGGCCTGTGGACTTGGCATCATGAATGATGCCATCGAGAACCGTCAGGTTTTCGAAAGTCCCATCGAATGGGAGGAAGGCTCGTTGAGTGGGGATAATTTTAATAGATTTTTGGATACGTTTAGAAAGGATTTTATTAAGCGTTCTTTGTAAGTAAGAGCTAATCGAGATAGGTCGGAGGTCACTGGGGGAGGAGGCATCAGTGACCTTGGGGATGAACGCTACTCGAGCCTTCTGTTGGCAGGGGGGAACATCGCTAATGAATAGAATATTAAGGAGACAGCAGACATTCTCTAAGGGGAGTTTACGGAGGGATGCTAGTTTAATCCCATCCAAGCCTAGTGCTTTAGATGTCCCTCGGATAGCTGATTGCGTTTCTAGGAGGGAGATAGGGGTAGAAACGCAGTTGAGATCAGGGTTGGGGATGTAGGGGTTTGGCGTAAGTGGCGGGGGTGGGGGTTGAGTCATTGCAGTAGTCCAATGCTCAAAAGAGGTCCAAGAATTGTTCCCTGTGGACAACCGGACGTGACCTCAGCCATTGACGACAGACAATCATTTACTCTTACTCTAAAGGTCCTATGTTCAAGGAAAGCTTTGATCCAGTTTATGGGTTTCTGTCCAACACCGTACCGCGGGAGAATGTTCAGAAGCTTCGAGTGTGTAGCGGTTTCAAATGCAGACTTAAAGTCGAAGTATACACAGTCGAAGGGCTTGCCATCATTAGTTAAAAGAGCCCAGTCATTTTGGGTTTCCAGTAGTTGTAGTACAGTAGAATGGCCTGGTCGATATGCAAATTGCTCCCTCGAAATTAGACCTTGTGAATTCGCATTTCTATAGATCGCATCGGCTAACTCCTTTTCAAATAGCTTGCACGGCACAGAGGTAAGCGATACAGGCCTTTTGTTGTTTGGATCACTTTTGTCGCCGCGTTTATGAGCCGGACAGACAATGGCGCAGCGGAAGAGGTCTGGGATCCAACCATCTTCGAGGGTTCTGCGAAATATCAATGACAACGGAACACACACATCATATCCACATTTTTTATATACAAGAGCTGGGATACCATCAGGCGTGGCACTTCGCTTGTTGGCTAGAGAGCGAAGGTGGCGTTCAAGATTTTCTGGAGAGGAGTCAACGTCCTCAACCATGCGCAGGTCCTCAGACACAGGCGGCGTTGGTAGAGTAGGACGTGCATCGCGTAGCTGGACTTCCGTGGGTGATGGATACGTTGCGGCGAATACTCCGCGCAGAATTTCAGCTTTCTCCTAGTTTTGTGTAGCAACCGATCCATCCGCTCTATTGATCGAGCTTAAACAGTGTTTAACTTTCATTCGCCTTTGGATGTATCTATGAATCGTGGAGGGAACAGCCGATTGGGCTACAAAGCATTCCTCGATGATTCGTTTTCTATGAAGCATTATTTGCAGTTTCTTTTGCAGTCTAGCTCCTTCTTCTGGCGTCGCTCTGTTCAATTGGTGGGTGATGCGTTCTATGCTAGAATCCAGAGCACCATGCAGATTAGGAGACTTCCTGGGTACACAACAATCCATCAGGAAGTGCGTGTAAGTGACAAATTTGTTGTACATGTCATTTACGTCAATACAGGGTTGGAAGCAGGTCGTCCAGTTTGTGGCACTCAGATTCATGGTTAGGCATTCATAGTCTCCCTTGCCAAAGTCCCAGAGTTGTGTCCGATCCGTCGTCACACTAGGACAACTAGAGATCGTGAACGAGACCATCTGATGGTCTGTTGCAACTGGCGCCGGTGAAACGATGACGCTGTCAACAATATCATCTCTAGCCAGAACAATGTCAAGAACATTACTACCTCTCGTGGGATGCTCAACACATTGCAGTAGTCCTGCTTCGCAACAGTACTGAAGAAACATTTCTTCCATCGACAGTGGTGCTTCTTGGGCTCGTAACTCCGCTCGTCTGGATGAACAGTGCCAGTCTGTCCAGTTTATACCAGGTTGATTAAGATCTCCAGCAAGCACTACACTATGTTCATCCGATGTAATTGTTTCGAGATCGGTAATGAAAGTAGTCATTTTAGTCGATAGCTCCGCTCGTGATCCCGTAGGGCTAAAGTACGTACAGATAAGTCGTACTGTGCCGTTCGGAAGAATCAAATCAGCAGCAATAAGTTCAGAGGAAGTGTTGCCAGTGTCGACCTCAGAGCATGCAAACTTCGAACTAACAAGGAGCAGTACACCGCCGCCGTTTTGGCCAACACGATCTCTGCGAAAGACTTCGAATTTGCCACCCGCCGAGAGTTCAGCCGAGGAGACGTTTGTGTTCAGCCAACTTTCCGTGATGAACGCTACGCCGATATCTTCGGTGGTCATGAAGGCCAGCAGACAGTCGACGGCTCCAGGTTTGGCCAGTGATCGTGCATTGACAGATATGCATTTTATCGAAGATTATTCATTATCTTTTGATTTTCTCATCCTGTCCGTTTCAATGTTCGTTTCCGTAAGAGTCAGCCTACGCTTTCTTTTTTTAGTCAGTGGGAAGGGTGTCTTTCGATGACATCGGATTCTTTGAGACGGCCATTGAATTCTTTTATAATGGAACCATCGTTCCAGATGTCCTTGTCGAACATTTTCTCTACATCAGTGTCCGGCACTTCGACATAGAAAGAAGTGTAATGAGAGTATCGCGTCTTCAGTTTTTTGACAACCACGGGGTACACCCCTGCTTTGGTTAGATGATCAGATAGTTCTTTGGCTTTCAGCGTGGGGTCCTGACCGGACACAAAAATTCGTTCTGTGTGCAACCGAAGAGATGAACTGGGTTGAGAGATCGGACCATTGTCCTTACCGCCATCAACAACTAGGATACGTCTCTGTTTTCGACTGTCCCCACTTTTACCAGCAAATTTCATTCTTGGTTTAGCTTGAGATTTGACGGCGAACTGAATTTGACTTCTCGATTGCGAACTGCTAAAAGATCTGCTGTGAGATCGGTTCGTGCGTTGTATCATCCTGCCGCGAAGATTTCCCGCACGGTCGTCCTGAGAAGCATTTCCACTGTTCGCAGTCTTGCTTTTGTCTTTTTGTAGTAACCTGTCCAACTTCTTATCGAGCAGATTGTTCTTTTCAGCAAGCGCTATGTTTTTCGACACTAATAGGCGAATCGTCACATGAAGCTTTTTCACTTGACCACAAAGCGATTTGACTAGTGATGCTAAATCGGTCACAGTATTCAGCTCTTCATCATCCATTTCATCATCATCGTCAGTTGGTGGAGAGAGTTTACAATTGCCGCATTTGAAAGAATTAATAACCTCTTCTTTCTTAACTTCCAGAAATGTCAGATTAGTACATGCCGCTAAGTGCACGCTCAATTTACAGCCAACGCATCGGATGCTTGACGCTTTCCCGATCTCAAAACTGCAGTCCGGGCATGTACGTGGGTTGCCAATACTGCGCTGTTTCTTCTGTCCTGCGTCCAGCTGATCAGGCTCCATTGCGCGCTTCGTAGAAGTCATGCCTACGTGCAGCTGATTCTCCTCAATGTTTATTTGCCCTATTCCGCCCACATTCCACCAAATACACAATAAAACCTTGTTTTTTTCCCTTTCGGAACTGTTCAAACCACCGTTGGCACATTCTGTCTGTACAACAGGCATCTATCTCTAAATGATTTTAACAACTTTTTGTGAGCCTGCTTTGCACTCAGTCCATTTTTAAACTCATTTAAAATTGCCCGAATTTGGCATTTTTCTGCCTCTATTTTGCAGCACTTTTACGAACAAACGGCTAAACAGATTTCCACATGGTTGAGACCAGCAGATTCCCCGCTCTTTTTCACATGAAAACAACAAAGAGTGAGGCAATGATCTATGCCTACGCGCCGGGGCGGGCGCTGTGAAAGCCGCGCAAGCGCCAATCCGAAAAGACTTTTTTGTAGACCCTATATATATATATTTATATCTAGGGCTAATAATAGAACACTACTTCTATGCAACGTGTATATATATATATATATATATATATATATATATATGAATACAAATCCAATACATATATATGCTACAGTAAGCAACTTGTGAGTGCGATTCTTGTGATTAAGTTCGTTACAGTACGACCTAATCGCCTGCAAAATCTAGTAATCATTACGGTACGTGAGGTAGTACTCAGTTGAATCGTTCAAAATGTGTTTTCATGGTTTAATTATAGTCAAAGTGCCTAAGATTATTTAGGAGAACATTCCATATATATATATATATATATATACATATATATAAGCGGCCGTTAAGCAGCGCGGGCGTACACAGCGTCGGTTGGCATACAATGAGTCAGTAGTCTTTGGTGGGAAGCAAGCAGAGGACGTGTGTTGCTTGAGCGAGTGATTAGCAACTACATTAATGACAATAACAATATCATCGATGAGCAACTACATCGATGACAATAAAAATATCATTGTCATCCATGTAGTTCGTATGCTGTTCGCTGTTGTTGTTGTCGTTGTCGTCGACACTTTATTGTGTTCCGCTGCCAGCAAAACTGTCCTTAGAATAGTGTTAATGGCAAAAACAATAACATACCGCTGATCAAGCGGCTGCCAGTAGTAGCGGCACTGTGGTAGTCATGCTACTTTTGAATGACATGTTATTTAGTACAGGTAAAATCATTATCAGCTTGAACCATTCTTACCATCTCCAGGAATTAACTTACAATCGATTGTTAACCGAAGTCAAATGAGAACCGATGGAGAGATTAGCTTGCTGTCACTTGATGATCGGTGTCTTACAACTTGGCGCTCGTGATATCGGCCATCCTACCATGCATATCGTTAGTAAAGAAGGCCTGGCCGTGTTGGCGAATCCGTCGCCTTCAGTTGCACATGGATTTTCGACGCCGGCTCAGTTTGGCTACGGTAGAAAGACGAGTCCCATTTCTGTGGGCAATGAACCAATGATCGACGCAGCGTTTCAGCGTTGAATTTCAACTGATATCTTCTATAACAAAAACTGTCATGCGCGCCTATTGCCGCAGCGACTCTGGTTCCCAGCTCCGCCAGAAAACTCTTTGTGATTCTTCCCAATAGGCCCAATGTCTCGAAGGCGCTTGGTTCAACGATAAAGTTTTGTCTAGTTCTCGATAGTTCGCCAGCTTGCGGTCTTCAGCAAGACAACCTTCCTGGCTTCATGAGATTAGAGCCAGACCATCTCGACGCAGTTGGCTGGTTTTGGGGACATTGTTTGGTGACTGATCGACCGGCTCTTTGGCTGCATTTCTGTGGGCCGACTGCATTGTTCGGTAGATTACGTCGCTCAGAGCCAAATGTCTTGAGAACCTACCGGCGCTTCTCTTGCAAGTATAAGCAGGTTTACCCGTGGCAGACACCGGCATGCCGCACTTTGCACAATTGTGTAAAAATCAAACTGGTTCCCCTAAACGCAGACCGGAGACGATGCGGAGTGTAGTACAGTCCAGCATCGCCCCAAAGTGCAGTGAGCCATTTTCCGCTTATCGAATCGATCGCGGCTCTCAGTCGCGCCTGCTCTTTAGTGTTACTCGCAGGGTACATCAACTGCTCCGGGATCGACTTAACTAATTGCAAGTCCAAAGCTAATTATAAAATGCTTTCAGATAGCTGATCCTATTTATCTGCGTAGTAGCGGCAAGCTTGGAGTAGGCTTCCGGTGGTGCGATCCCTAACACCAATGTCTCGGTGTTTTTGAGAAACCAGAAGTAGGCAGAAGTAGCGATATGCAAAGCTATGCAAATCCCATTCCCTCTGCAGACGTCGGAAGCGAATCTTGTAATCAAGAGTTTTGCCTAGGCTTAACGTTTAGGATACCCTGAAGGGTACTTCGCAAGGTTTCATCGAACGACTGAAGCAGGTCCGGTTTGGCATAGGCTCGTCAACAACGGAAAAAGGTACATCAGCCTCAAAGTTGAGACAGTTAAGTGTATTTGCAATCAGGCGCACCAGCGAACAAAGTCAGTCAACTTTTTTTAGTTAAAGATAAGCCAATAGAGTCGTCAAAAATCGGCGCCCCTAGAAGCTCAAATTCGTGATCAGGAATCAATCTGACACCTTGAAAAAGAAATAAAGCGCTTGTTGTAAGTGAAATATTTGCTTGTTGTAACTGCAAGTCGTTGTTTATTGCGCGAAGATGGGTCATTTATGAGGAGAGAAAATAGCAGAAGACTTAGATTATCTCCTTGAGCAAACCCCGTGATCTGCTCGATTCCCTCCTGTTCGGTGACTCCATTATCCATGATTGTCGAATTCTTCTGCAAGGTATCTTTCAGGAGGCATAGTATATTATGTGGTACTCGTAGAGTCAGTTTTGTCAGTACGATATCTCGTGACCCGGAATCAAACGCGGGTTTAGTTCCACAGAGATGGCGTAGATGTACCGTTTTAGTCGTCTGAGTGTTTTTCCAATATCCTCTGTCAGCAGCTTGCAAGCCGTCATCGCCGACCTTCCAGCCCGAAACACGTGCAGTTCCTCCGGGAGCGCATTATAGCACCAAAGGTAGAAGCTTGAGCGCCGTACGATGATGCTAGACAAACGCTTGTATATGCAGTTCTTATTCGCGATTCCGCTCCAAGTTTTTGGGTTCCACGGGGGTCCCCCGTGGAAATAACTTCCATTATACACTCTCTCTATGCTCGGGGAATTAGACCCGAGGCCTTATCGTTAAACAAAGTTAAACGTCTCGTCAAACAGGGTATGAAGGCGAGAGTATCCTTGATATGATCGTTGTAGATTCTATCGAATCCACAAGCTTTATGCTGACGCTGGCCAACAGGCCATCGTCAGAATACTATTCGCTACCTCCAGAACCGTAACTTTTCCCGCAGAGTTTCCATGAGCTCAACGTCCTCGTTGATTATCAGCCAATGAAACTGCTCCTCGCGCCAGCGAAGCGACACAGGGTCACTAGCCTCGCGCACGACGAACTCAACATTGTCCGATGTCTGCCCGTTGGCCGCGCTACACCTAGCACTATCACTGGCGCCGGTTGTAGCAACGCCTGGAGTTCAGCTCTCCAGCACTGTAGCTGTGTCGACGTCTCTCGCCTCTTTTTTCATGCTGTATTGTTTTCCACTTGTTGACGGAGAGCCGGCAACGGCGGTTTCAGCGCCATCATTTCGAGCGCAGCCGACTACCGGATCGTAGCCCTCGTTGTTTACATCGTCGTTGGCGGTGGTGTTGTTGTTGTCGTCGTCATCGTGCCTGCTATGGGCTTCCCAGAAGGTCGGTCTCCGTTAGGCGAGTACAAAAATCCCATAACGAGCCAATTCGCGGCGCAAAATACGCACCAGGAAAAGAAGTTTAACTGCACCAGTTCACAGTTGTAGAAGGCATCAAGATACACCAATAAAACAGAGAGCTGCGAGGACACTCTTTACAAATGATTTCACAACCATCCCATCCCGACGGATTCATAACAGATGAAGACTCTAGACTGAACTCCCCACTATTCCAGACCCCTTATACCTGCACACACTGCGGTCGCGCCTTGAGAACCTCACAGGGCTTGCGGGCGCACACGTTTACAACCCCCCGGCATCCCTACGCAATCAATATCTAAGACCCTTTCAACCACAACCGACTGACTCATCCAATACGCCTTCTCCTCTTCATACTTCTTCTATCGATTCCTCATCAGCCAACCCAGAGATACTGGCTCAAACCTTAGCGCAGGCACGTCGAGATCTCAAAATTGCCAGGGTCATACCTCGGTGGAGCGAGAGAAGCCTGCGCCGCAGCCTTCGCAAAGGCGTCATGAAGCCACACTAACCAGGATAATCAAAGACAATGCGTCAGTGCTCGAACAAAAGAGTCTGGAAAATCTTCTGCAGATAGTTCCAAAGGCCCAAATTAATAGACTAGACAGGTTAGCTGGAGACCGGCAGAGCGTGTCTATAGCTGAAAGAAAACTAGCCGAGGGCGATGTACGCTTTGCTGCAATGTCATCTGCGCGATATGTTGGATCAAACTGTTCCTTCGTCAGAATGCCTGCTAAATGATCTGAGCATTTTCCTAGGCAGAGTGTTAAACGGCACATTACCTAAGTTTGGTCTACCAGTATTTTATGATGAAAATCTTACAGCTCTTAAGAAAAAAGACAACTCTGTCAGGCCCATAGCTTGACTAACTTTGCGTAGGATTGCTGCAAAGAGAGCAATGGCGAGAAATAAAAAAACAATTTTGACAGCAATCTTGCCGCATCAGGTTGGAGTGGCTGTTAAAGGCGGCGCAGAAGCACTAGTACATGCTACACGTGCCCTCTTGGAGACTGAGGACCATGTAAGGGTTCTGGTGAAACTTGATTTCTGCAATGCATTTAATACGTTAAGAAGAGACAAGATACTAGATGCAGTGATGAAGAAAAGTCCAGAGCTTTTGCCTATCGTCTGGCAAAATTACAGAGATCCTTTACTCTTAACCTGGGGTACAACTTCAACATTGCGTTCGGAAGCGGGCATTTAACAGGGTGGCCCGCTAGGGCCTGCTCTATTTAGTCTCGGTATATCAGATCTAGTATCGCAACTACAGAGCCCTTTTAAGGTGTGGTATTTAGATGACGTCACGCTTGCCGGCCCTGCAAGTATCGTCGCAACAGATTTAAGAAAAGCGCTGCAATTTGAAGAAGACGAAGGACTGACATTGAATGCTCTAAAATGTGAGATTACTGCTGCCGGGGGCTCACTTTAGGAGAGGGAGGAAGCAATTCAGAAGATCACAGAAATACTTCCTGGTATCACGCGTGTAGAGCTAAACAACTTAGAAGTTTTGGGGCCCCCGTAAAGCAAGACGGAATTTTGCATACATTCTCTGTGAACAAAGAAGCCCTTACCAAAATTTGTCCACGACTGACACGCTTGCACCCTCAGGCTGCGCTGTGCATTTAGAGATATAGCCTGGGGTCTTCAAGATTTAACTATATACTGCGTACATGTCCTGCTTTGACGTGCCCCGAAGAAAAAACGGCGTATGATGACGTCAGAAGAGACATACTCAGTGAAGTCCAAAACGTAAATTTAGAAGAGAACACCTGGCAGAAAGCAAGTCTTCCGATACGTGAAGGTGGTCTGGGAATAAGGAGTGCCACTGACCTAGCTCCTGTCTGCTACGCTGCTTCACTGGTCCAATTTGGTCCGGTGTCAGCTTCGTTAGTGGAGGAGGCAGCTCGATTACAAATAAGATATGAAACCAGTAAAACACGGGACACTATTAGAACCATGGTAGACCCGGGCCCTTTAGAAGAACATCCTAGCCAATATAACCTAGATAAGCTCAAAAGCAAAAAAAAGAGCAGAGAGATCTTAGACGAGCTTGTTTCCCGGAGAGACCGCGCCGTATTCTTAGCGGCACAAGATAACTTCAGTGGGGGTTGGCTTAAAGTCTTACCCTCGCCTCAGCTCGGCACCATGCTGGATCCCAACTTTTTCCGCATGGTTTCAGCACTTAGAATCGGCGCTTGCGTCTGCGAGCCGTTTCAGTGCAAACTGTGTGGAGAGATGGTAGTTTCCAGTGGCCTACACCCACTGAGTTGCCCGAAGAGCGCCGGTAAATCTTCCAGACATGCTGAACTAAACAGTGTAATTATAAGGTCCCTTAGGAAAGCCGGTATACCATCTACACTCGAACCGAGAAGTTTAGTGTCCGCTGGCGAAGAAAGACCTGATGGGGTGACCATTGCATTATGGTCACATGGGAAGTCCCTAGCTTGGGATGCAACGGTTTCGTGCACAACCGCGGCGTCCTGTTTACACCACACATCTGTTGAGCCGGGGTGGGTAGCAATGCACGCGGACGCCAGAAAACGGGTTAAATATGCTGGACTGGAAACAAGATATATTTTTGTGCCTATTGCCATGGAGACACTAGGACCAATCAGCAAGGGAATCGAAGCATTTCTCAAAGATTTAAGTAAGCGAATTCAGGAGGTCACAAGCGACCGAAGAGAGGCTCAATTCTTGAGGCAAGCGTTGTCCTTGGCCGTTTGCAGAGGAAACGCGGCATCTATTTTAGGCGCCATGGAGAGAACTAATTATTTCAAAAAACTTTGCAATAATACGTTCAGACCTCACAACTGTAACATTGATTAAATAATAATAATAATAATAATAATAATAATAATAATAATTATTATTATTATTATTATTATTATTATTATTATTATTATTATTATTTATTACATGTTAAATAATGTTACAATTGTGAGGTCTGAACGTATTATTGCAAATTCTTTAAATAATTATTTCACTCCATGGCGCCTAAAATAGATGCCGCGTTTCCTCTGCAAACGGCCAAAGACAACGCTTGCCTCAAGAATTGACCCTCTCTTTGGTCGCCTGTGACCTCCTGAATTCGCTTACTCAAATCTTTGAGAAATGCTTCGGTTCCCTTGCTGATTGGTCCTAGCGTCTCCATGGCAATAGGCACGAAAGTATATCTTGTTTCCAGTCCAGTGTATTTAACGCGTTTTCTGGCTTCCGCATGCTTTGCCACCCACCCCGGCTCAACTGAGCTGTGGTGTAAATAGGAAGCCGCGGTGGTGCACGAAACCGTTGCATCCCAAGCAAGGGACTTCCCATGAGACCATAATGCAATGGTCACCCCATCAGGTCTTTCTTCGCCAACGGGCACTAAACCTCTCGGTTCAAGTGTAGATGGTATACCGGCTTTCCTAAGAGACCTTATAATGACCTTGTTTAATTCAGCATGTCTGGAGGATCTACCGGCACTCTTCGGGCAACTCAATGGGTGTAGGCCACTGGAGTCTACCGTCTCTCCACACAGTTTGCACTGAAACGGCTCGCAGACGGGGGCGCCGATTCTAAGTGCTGACATCATGCGGAAGTGGTTGGGATCCAGCATGGTGCCGAGCTGAGGTGAGGGTAAGGCTTTAAGCCAACCCCCACTGAAGTTATCTTGTGCCGCTAAGAATACGGCGCGGTCTCTCTGGGTAACAAGCCCCTCTAAGATCTCCCTGCTCTTTTTTTTGCTTTTGAGCTCATCGAGGTTATATTGGCTGGGATATTCTTCCAAAGGCCCCGGGTCCAACATGGTTCTAATGGTATCCCGCGCTTTACTAGTTTCATTTTTTATTTGTGGTCGAACTGCCTCCTCCACTAACGAGGCTGCGACCGGACCAAATCGGATCAGTGAAGCAGCGTAGCAGACAGGAGCTAGGTCAATAGCACTTCGTATTCCCAGACCACCTTCACGTATTGGGAGACTTGCTCTCTGCCAGGTGTTGTCTTCCAAATTGACGTTTAGGACTTCACTAAGTATATCTCTGCTAACGTCATCATACGCGGTTAATTCTTTAGAGCACACTATAGCAGGGCATGAACGCAGTGTGTAGTTAAACTTTGAAGACCCCAGACTATATCTCCAAATGCACAGCGCGGCCTGAGGATGCAAGCGTGTCAGTCGTGGACGAATTTTAGTAAGGGCTTCTTTCTTCCTAGAGAGTGTATGCGAAATTCCATCTTGCTTTACGGGGGCCCCCAGAACTTCTAAGTTGTTTACCTCTACTCGCGTGATGTCAGGAAGTATTTCTGTGATCTCCTGGATTGCTTCCTCTCTCTCCTGAAGCGAGCCCCCGACAGCGGTAATCTCACATTTTGAAGCATTCAGTGCCAGTCCCCCGTCTTCTTCAAACTGCAGCACTCTTCTCAGATCTGTCGCAATGATACTCGCGGGGCCGGCAAGCGTGGCGTCATCTAGATACCACACGTTGAAAGGGCTCTGTAGTTGCGATACTAGATCTGATATACCGAGACTAAATAGAGCAGGACCTAGCGGGTCACCCTGTTGAATGCCTGCTTCCGAATGCAATGTTGAAGTTGTGCCCCAGGTTAAGAGTGAAGGATCTCTGTAACTTTGCCAGACCATGGGCAAAAGCTCTGGGCTTTTCTTCATCACTGCATCCAGTATCTTGTCTCTTCTTAGCGTATTAAATGCATTGCAGAAGTCTAGTTTAACCAGAACCTTCACTTGGTCCTCAGTCTTCAAAAGGGCGCGTGTAGCATGCACCAGTGCTTCTGCGCCGCCTCTAACAGCCACTCCAACTTGATGTGGCAGGATCGCTGTCAAAATTGCCTTTTTATTTCTCGCCATTGCTATCTTTGCAGCAATCCTACGCAAAGTCAACCCACAAGCTATGGGCCTTATAGAGTTGTCTTTTTTCTTAAGAGCTGTAAGATTTGCACCATAAAATAGTGGTAGACAAAACTTAGGTAATGTGCCATTTAACACTCTGCCAAGGAATATGCTTAGATCATTTAGCAGGCATTCTGACGAGGGAACAGTTTGATCCAACATATCGCGCAGATGACGTGGTCGCAATCCATCCAGTCCGGCTCCGCTTGCAACAGGGAATGAGCGAATTGCCTCTAAGATCGCCGAATTTTCGACGCTCTCGCAGATTCCAACTGTAGGTTGCTCGAAGGTTTCTAAGCGCTCCTGACAGGCGGCCGGTGGTGGCGGGTGTTTGTTTCTTAATTCGCGCTCTGTGCAAGAATTACGTGGTGCAAATGTATCTGATGACAGCAGGACCCTAGCGGCAGAGCGTACATCGCCCTCGGCTAATTTTCTTTCAGCCATAGACACGCTCTCCCGATCTCCAACTGGGCTGTCTATTCTATTACTTGGGGCCTTTCTAACTGTCTGCAGGAGGCCATCCAAAGTCTTTTGTTCGAGCATTGACGCGTTGTCTTTGATGATTCTGGTTAGTGTGGCTTCATGATTTTTTCTATGTGGTAAGGCCAGCATCAAAGATGGAGCAGACATTAGGCTGTTCCAGCTTTGAACATCCAGCTTTGAGTTGAAATTATTCAACGCCTTTGCGAAAGCTACGGCACAGGCTTCTCTCGCTCCCCGGGGTATGACCCTGGCAATTTTGAGATCTCGGCGTGCCTGCGCTAAAGTTTGAACCAGTGTCGCTGGGTTGACTGATGAGGAATCGATAGAAGAAGTATGAAGAGGAGAAGGCGTATTGGATGAGTCAGTCGGTTGTGGTTGAAAGGGTCTTAGATGTTGATTGCGAAGGGATGCCGCGGGGTGTAGACGTGTTATGTGCGCTCGCAAGCCCTGTGAGGTTCTCAAGGCGCGACCGCAGTGTGTGCAGGTATAAGGGGTCTGGGATAGTGGGGAATTCAGTCTAGAGTCTTCATCTGTTACGATTACGTCGGGATGGGACGGTTGTGAAGTCATTTAGGTATGGTTTTTGTCGATACTCGTGTTTTCCGTATGAACCAAAGGTACTTCTTTGGAGCCATCTAAGACGGCTATCATAAAGGCCTTTCCTGCCTCCGACTCAAGAAAAGATATAGCTCTATTAAAGTCTTGGTTGTCTTCTAGCCATTTAGACAGTAGGGGCTTAAAGATCTTCCATATCTGGAGAATTCCATTAACGATATTTGAAGATCCTGTAACTGTTTTTTCTTGCGACTTCGGCTGCCGTCTTTCCGGTTGCTTGTTCAATGCTTGTTTCTTTTGGTCGACATTTTTTCTAAATCTTGGGGGGGGGAGGTGGCAAAGCACGGTCTCTCCATCTTTGTGCATTATTTGTCTAGGACCCATAATTGTTGTAGATCGTGCGGCATCAGCATAGGACTTCTGTCCTTCTGTCGAGGTATTATTATTCTGCTCTACGACTTGAACCATTGTAGGAAAATCATCTTTGACGGGGAGACGGGTAAATACTTTCTCGTATAGCTTCACTCTTTGTGCTTCGGAATATATTCTTCTTACACCACAATTGCTATCGTTGGAAGCATGGGCGCCGCCACAGTTAACACAACGGGCCTTATCATGGCATTCCCATATTTGGTGTCCAGGGCGGCCGCACTTTCTGCACGTGGGTTCACCTTGTTTTTGACAATCGGTAGCCTTATGCCCGTACTTATGGCATTTTAAACACTGCAGAGGAGAGCCTGCACATAACGTTACTTTAAATATTTCGTCGACAATTGTAACCTCTGAGACCGGCATGGTTTCGAATCTTAGTCGCACCCTCGCGGAGTTTTTCCAGCCCTTCGTTGTTTTGCCTCCACCGTCCTGTGTAGCCACAGCAAATTTTTCCCTTTTTACTTGGCTAACACCCTGATCTTTTAAACATTCAAGTAAATCTTCTTCGGTGAACTGGGGATTAACACCGGAGATCCGTCCCCAGAACGCTGACGTATCCTCACAATGAGATATTGATACCCCGCAAACTATTTTCAGTGTTTTTGCAATTGCGACCTGTTTTGGTTCTTTGACACGAATTGCTAGCTTTCCTTGCGCTGTGATACGCGCATGCGCTCCCGGCAAAGATTGTCTTATTTCATTATATATCTTTAGTAGGCTGACAGTCTTCAATGCGGCCGGGTCATCCAGACATTGAAAAATAATCTCGGGATCAGCTAGCGCCTCTAAATTAGCGACTCTTTGCCGAACATGTGTACCCGATGCGGCTTTCCCTTTGGCCACTTTCCTGGCCGCAGCCATGACGGCTTTATCCATTCTTGTTGGAATAGTAGACCACTCTCCGCCTCCAACTTCTCCAGCAGAAGCAGCTGTTTCACCAGCCGGCTCTGACGGATCGTCCTCTATATGAGATGCATCTCCACTTTCGAAAGCCCTCTCCATCATACCTGCTAGCCTGGCCTCTCTCCGCTGGCTCTCCTTGGCAGCAGCTGATTCTCTTGAAGATGGTTTGGTTCTAAAGCACTTTGCACTTTGCACTTATTATTATTATTATTATTATATATTTAAAAGTAATTATAAGTTTGGAAAAAAGGTTACGACATCTTATGTGACGCTGAGCAGAATGAATGTCCGTCCTGAAACGCCCCGCGGCGGGACCAGCAAACTTTAATCTTACTCAGTTATTTCACTTTCCTCTCGTCGCTCAGCGTAGGCGGTGCGCCGGTGAGAAAAGATCTTGAGTGAACCTGGAGAGGACACGTGTTGTTGTGGCTGCCGTAACCGGCGGTAGAAGTCGAACAGGCTCATAGTATTTGCCAGTATTCAAAGACTTTCTAATACAGCTTATGTAGTAGAATCACACAGTAACAGTAGCAACCGCAAGGTTGTCGTGTTGATCGTCGTGTTCGCGTTTGCTTGAGCACAGGAGGCCAATTGACCTTCCGCCGCTCGAGCGTGCAGTAGTAGTAGTAGTGGTCGGCCATCGGATGGATAACGTTGCCGACGTATTAGCGGAGGCTTCAAGGCGATCACCAACGGAAAGTGTGGACGACGCCGCTAAACAAACAATTTCATTTCCGCTAGTAACTAACCAGTTGCCGGCGCCAACATGCTGGCGACGGGTCTGCTGGTCGTGATCGCGGTCATCAGCCTGTTCGAGGTTGTCCGCCGGCGATGGGAGCAATTTCGCCACTTTGAGAAGCGCGGCATTCCCGGGCCTCGGCCGCATTTTCTGTGGGGTCATTACATGCAGCTGCGAGACAATCACGCCTTCTGGCTGGAGAAGTGGACGGACGAGTTCGGCGACACGTTCGGCGTGTTCTGGGGCGACAGGCCGCTGCTCGTATCGACAAACCTTGATCTTCAGCAGAAGGTGCTCATCAAGGAGTTTTCGAACTTTGTCAATCGGGCGCCGCTGTTCGCGCTCGAACAAGCGCACCCCATGGTCCGGACGATGCTCGTGCACGAGATGGACACACGCTGGAAGAACCTGCGCAGCGCCATTACGCCCTCGTTCTCCACGGCACGCATGAAGGCGATGGTGCCGCTCATCGTCAAGGGTATCGAGCAGTTTGAGGAGAATCTTCGTAAGCAGGGCTCGAACGAGTTCGATGTCTACCCACTGCTCAAGCGGTTAACGCTGGACAGCATTGGTCGAGTGGCGTTTGGCATCGACGCAAACTCGCAGGCCGACCCATCGGCAATGGGACCGCTTCTTAATGCTGCCCTTCAGCTTGTCGACTGCACTCTAGGCCAAACGACCGACCTGTTGGCGAACAGCTTCATGTTTATCGGCAACAGCTTGAGTAGCCTTATAGCGCTGATGTTTCGGTTCAACCTCATATCTCATGCCAGCACAAACTTTGCCATTGAGGTGAAGAAGATTGTGAGAGCCCGGCGTAAGGACGGTGGGGCGAAGAGAAACGACTTATTACAAACGTTTCTCGACGCCAACGGTGAGTCACCGCATATCTGAGATCTTATGTTATATAACTAAACTTCAACCGATGCAAGGTTTCTATCTTGCAATCGATACATGACTTGAGCCAGCTCGATTTTTAGAAGCGAAACACACGAAACCCGTATTTGCTGAATATTAGTCGAATTTGAAGCAAGGGATTGATAAATATTTGTCGAATTTGAAGCCGTTTGAAGCAAAATAATGTACCTTAAAGATGAACAGACCTTGCTACCGACTACGCGGTTATTTTATATTAATCTGGATACGAATTAAATAGCATATTCAATCCTTGTATTTAGACAATACAGAACAGTTCTATCTGCCGATTTCCAAAATCTGCCTATTATATTTTAGAATATTGTTGTTTCATACTTGTGAATAGGTGTAAACTATCAATTACGTAGAGAAACTTATTAACAGAATTACGCAGCAAAAGAGTAAATACTTCCTGCGAGAGAGGTGCTGCATGTGCTGTGAGGGGGCTCATTATATATATATATATCCTTAGCTGTGTAGTCAGATAACGGCGTTCATTTGTCGTTGTATAGTGGAAGAAGGATGCGACCGGTCGCTAATGGCTTCGGGTGAAGGCGATGATGCATGTTTAGTCACCGACAATGGTAAGAGGAGGATAACGCTGTCCGAAGACCAGGTGATAGGCAATTCGGTGATTATGTTCGTTGCCGGCTACGAGACGACGAGTACGGGGCTGGCATGCGTTCTCTACTGCTTGGCGAAGCATCCCGACATACAGGAGCGGCTGCGGCACGAAATCGTCACGATGCTCGGAGACGAGGGCACTCGAAATGCTGACACGGACAGGGTCTACACAAAGGTCATGACCAACAAGTACCTCGACTACTGTACGCATGAGGCGCTCCGATTGTTTCCACCAGTCGGCATGTGAGTGGCGTTCCGATAATTGCATACGATCATTACATTACAAACTAGTAGCGTCAGGCGAAATTCAGTGAAATGTTTGAGATCGACGGAAGACCGCTTCGTTAATGAGAATTTGTTTATTGTACATCAACGCTACCTACGACTACACCGCAAATTAACAAATTTGAATAATGATAGAGTTGGAATAATTTAATGAAGTCGCAAGTTCCACAAGCATTTCGGCTCTCTGTCGTCACTCCTGTGTTCAAGAAGTGTGGCTGTCTCGCAGGGCAGCGTCATACGCTTAATTTTTAGAGAAGATTTTGGTTGACTATATGATCAAATACGTTCTTTGACGCGGGCCTTTGGTTTATTAGAGCACGGTTGGCTTCATGACAAGATGCTTGCTTTAGGAACGTAACCGTCTGTTTATTGTAAAGGTGAGAGATGCCTTTTCAACAAATAAGGCATTCCACATGCGGCATGCCTTAAATATGTGCACTCGTTTCGATACTGCGGACCGTTTACGTTTCGGACATTAGGGTATCGTTGCGGGACGACGTGTCGTACAAGCTTTATGCGGACGACTTGAAAGTGTGTACTTCTGCCAAGCAACAACTCCTATAGATGGCTATTGATGGGGTGGCCCTTGGACCACATACGCAATGGTATTTAATTGTTTGTTCTCTAGTGTGCTGTTCCGATTACAGGTGGTATCTGTTCTAATTGTTCTCTTGACAAACAATTTATTCCCGAGGTTCGGTATCCGTGAGCAATATGTGGGCGTAGGGTAATTGTATCGAGTACATTTTAGATCGCAGTAGATCTATTAGACTTGTGTGTCAGCATTGTGAGATAGCATGCGACAATATTTTTATACCACGCGTTGCTGGCATACATGGGGAGGCTGGCCTCCGTGCAGTCGAGCGAATGATTGCGGCGAACAAACAGGATCGTTTCTTAACATTGTAGCTAATACTTTGATACGAAGCTGTCTGTACGCTCTAAATGCGTTGCACCTACCAATGTTGTAAGCAATCTCTTTCCGTGGCGGGTTTCCCGTCGGAATCGACCCTTCATTTCACAATAAGTTATTGAGTTGAATATTAGCTAAGATCACAAAGGCTAAAGATGCTAAGTTTGAGCAAACGGAATAGTATGCTTCGGACTCTACGTAGCTTTAGTATACTTCAGTGGAAGGAAAAATCGCTTTAATGGTATGATTACGTCATACTTGACGAGCTTGTTCGCTAATCTGACCTGTATGTAAAAGAAATGCCCATGTGAGTACAGTGGCGTGTTAAATCGGGAGTAAAAGAAAAAAAGTCTAAAACAAAAAAGTTGAAAACATAGAATGTACAGGAAGGGTTAATGGATAGTTGTACGTCGTTACAGCTACAGTTATCGGTATTGATTTTTGACATGCGCTTGACTTCCTGCGACTCATCTTGGCTCGTTTCTGCGGCACTGTCATTAGACTAGGAGATTTATTTGGCCGTCTGCACATATATTAATTGTACGCTTTTATCGTTCTAAGGTGCCTTCTGTTCGGACCGTTTGCAGATTTACCACTCGAAGGGTAACAACCACAACGGAACTCGAGGGCCTGAAGCTTGAAGCTGGTTTGAGCCTGTTGTTCCCCACTTACCTCGCGAACCGCAGCCCACTGTACTGGTCAGACCCCCTCAAGTACAATCCCGACCGTTTTGCCGATAGACGCACGCACCCACTGGCGTATCAGACCTTCGGCGATGGACCCCGAAACTGTGTCGGAATGCGTATGGCGCTCATGTCAATTAAGCTTACACTGAGTCATATTTTGCCTCGAATAAGGTTCACGACCAAAGGCGAGCCCGTGTGGAAATGTAAGCATATCCTCTACCAACCGGAGAAGGTCATTTTACGTGCCGAGCTAATTTAAGTAAGTATAGCTGGTGTCATGGACAGATTCAGAAGGGAAAAGAGCAGGTAGCCAGCTTCGACAATCGGCGGCGCTGCACGACGGGGGGAAGGCGCTCATTGACAGCATACCGACGCGTGAGTAGTTTCCACAAGGCTCGCGCTTAAGCTAAGATACCGAATCAAGTTCATATAGGCACTGACTACGGATACGTCTGCCTAACGGATTGAAGAAGACTGCGGTGACTGTATTTCGTTTTCAATATTTGTTTTGTTATGCGAAGGCTAAACTTTGAATATCTACCACAGCCTTTCTTTGAAGTGTGTATTTAATACGTATGTACTTTAACTACGCTACGGGCTACGGATAGCCATTGTATTCCTGATAAGCTAATATTGTTTACGTTCGCAAAATCGTGCGTTTAAGAGCTAGACCGGCCACTCTTGATTGATTTATTCGCCTGACCTGGATACCTAAATATACATGTCATTCTCTTATATCAGAGACGGTTAGAGCGGCAGCACATATATAACCTACGCATCCATATCACCAATGTATCTTCCAATACTTTTTGAGTATATGCTTTTCACTGGGACAATCTCTTCTTTGCAATATCGACCTGGTCCTTTCTAAAATTTGGTCCTAAGGCTAGGGCCTCCGACAGGTCTGTATATCTGCTTCCTTCAAGGCTGTACATTCTTTTACAATATGTTTAAATTAATTATTCCCTAACCCACCAGCTGATGGGTTAGCGAATGAATCAATGATGAATCAGCTCGACATTCTATATTTTTCCTCTCTCTATATTTAGCTCGTTGTATTCTTGTATCCAACATTCCTGCCCTGACATCTGCCAATAGCCCACTTGCTCTTGAATGATCGTATTCTCATACCCCGCCATTTTCTCGCTTTTCTTTTCCATATATACCTGCCAAGCTCGATCTGGGACCCATCGCGCCCGTATTCAATTTACACGTACATCATTTTTTACCCTCAATTTTACTGTTTTTTCCTATACTCTTGCTCTTGTTCATTGCTGACTATTGTACCCAATCTCCTTAGCTGCAAACTCGATCCCACTTCGTTTTGATCCTTAGTGCCGCCTTCATCAGTGGCATCTGTTTAATCCATCTTTTATTTGTGCCATTCTTAATCCTAATGCTAATTTTAGCTTACTTTGTACTTCCCTCTGTATAAGTTTTGACTCCCACCCCCTCAATAAATTGCCTGGCGCAATTGAAATGGCAACCCAATGTAAATCTTATCACTTCTCTTTGTATTGTTTCTAACTTTATCTCCAACCCCGCGCTATGGACCAAAGAGGCATTAGCAAAAGTCAATCCTAGTACATGGATGGCCTTCCATATATTCTTTGTTATATTTATTAATCCACCAGAGGCTCTACACTTTACTGCATTTCTTCTTCTTTCAGCCTTTCGCCACCGTAATATCTCTTCGTCCTCTAAAGAATCACCCCTTTATCTATTCTAGTTTCTTACCTAACTCAACCGTCTATCTGTCGCATACCTCCATAGCAAAGCCGAACGGCTTCTATTTAGTTGTAACGCAGGTTTGACAAAAAAAGGATCTTTTGTCTGAAATTTAGGATTGTATTTTCAAAATTCTAAAAAGAGTTTGATTGTTTTGAAAGTTAGCGCATAACCATTTCATAGTTTACAGTCAGCATACTGATGATTAGCCGTTTTGTTTTAGTGACGAATTAGCTATGCTCCATAAACTGACTACTTCCTTAGCCTGAAGCGTAGAAGCACAGAAAAAAAGTAGAGATTATAGGCATGTTTATAATCTGCAAATGCACTACCCAGAGACTGTCTTAGCTGCGGATGAGAAGTGGGGTAAACATTATGTAGAGCATCTGCGAAAGAACACGCTTATCTACAGTCCAAGGAAGCTCCAGTCTGCGGATGGTCCATGCATTCTTAAGCCGTCTCGAATACCTAGACGGGAAAGCCGTAGGCTAAATCGTGAAACTGTGTCAACGGATAGCACCGATGCTTATAAACAGTTTATTTGCAATTAGAGGTATATATGACTAATAACGCTTGCCACGTGTTTCCTTGTCGTTGGGGAGTACTTTGTGAACAACTCTATATGCAGAAGATAACATACTTGACCTTGAGAAAGAACTTGAAGCTGACCATCAAAACCTTCAAGAAGCTTGGACTTTTTGGTAATCTTTGGTGAATTGATTTATCACATATCGAGTGACATCAACGAAGTGGGCCGTTAGAGCAGCGTTTTACTGCTTGTCTTCCACCATACACACGTTGTTATTACACACTATTTGGTTATCTGCAATGACACGTCCACGTTACAAGAACGTAGCTAGCAACTTATAATAGGTAAATCAAGATTATGCTACGTTGTTCCTGAAAAGTCAAAGGCACAGTCGACTTCGAACTTTCAGTATAAAATCAAACAATCAATGCCGTCTCAAAAATACAAACAAAAATGGCTTCTCGTGCGTTTGTCTCTATTTTGCAGCACCAAAACGTTAACCTTGCGGAAGTCTGTGAAAAGGTTTTCATTTAAAAACAACTAAAAAGTGAATGTCGTGAGATGGGAACTCATTGGAGGTTTAATAAACGAAACACAAACGTTTATGCGGTATCAGAAATCCCAGACAACCTCTACATCTGAAGGCTCGAGAAATATGTATATACATGGTGTCCGGAAAATTTATGAAATCGATAATACGAATTGTAGAGCTTGTTAGTGCAAATATTTTTTCATCTAATATATAGTTTCGACATAAGCACATCGTCGCGTTCGCGAAAAAATTCTGCTACTTTTAAAGAACAAATAGCGCTGAGCAGAAAATGTGACATTGCTGTTTAGAAGAGAAGTTGCAAAAATTATGTTTTTTCTACCTGAAATTCTTCCTTCTGCCTTCACGTCCCATACCTCAAAATCATAACCCTACGACCATTTACAGCGCTCACGACTAACATATTCAGGCAAATTCGCATTATATATATATATATATATATATATATATATATTATATGTGTAAAAAGATGCCATTATTGTAGCCAAATTTGCTACAGTACGACTTAATCGCTTGCGAAATCTAGTAATCATTGCGTTATCTGAGGTAGCAATCAATTACATCGTTCACAACGAGTTTTCATTGGTTTAATCTTAGTCAACGTACCTAAGAATCTACATATTTTTACTACAACCTTGTAACCACCTCAAGATATATATATATATATATATATATATATATCGTTCACAATGAGTTTTTATTGGTTTAATCTTACTCAACGTACCTAAGAATCTACATATTTATACTACAACCTTATAACACCTTTAAGATATATATATATATACACACACGCCGTACAGCGAAACACCACAATGGCGTGTACACGTGTATCTAATGATCTTCATTCATTTATACGTATTTCTATCGGAGTGTTTATTCTTACTCATGTTTCGGTCGCACAAGAAAGGAGTCTTGTTACGCTTGAGGATATACGCAACGTTTATTGTCGTTCGTACGCATATGGCGCGTCGTAGCGCCACGTCATCATAATTATCATTAACCTTAATCGTTATTGTTGTCGCTATCGCCACCACCGTCCTTGATCTCATGGTCATCACCATTCGGCTGGCCGTCACCATTAACACAATCGTTATTTTGTCTGAATTGTTATCATTTCGACGGCAGAGCCGCATCAATCAGTGTCAACATGAGTCTATCCGTTTTAGTATGTTGTTGTGGTCATTGCTCGCGCATACGGAATGCCATTAGCACACCGCTTCATGTTCACTATTCTCAATGCTGCGCTAAGGAAAAAATAAGCCAACCTATATTGGCTGGCCGTGTTTTTTTAAGGGGACAATGGCGGGCCATCGGCACTGACAACTTATGTCCACCACACCCACTCACATATATATGATTTCGTACCGGCGTGACACCGGGATCATAAGAGACCCACCATGCCACGAAACAACAGCCACAAAATGGTGATAATAGAGACCCCCTGTGGCGAAGCGGTGAGAGAGGTGGTTAATAAAAATGACAAGATCATAAACATTAGTACAGGAGGGACACGAGAAGAACGGCAGGAGATTAGCCCTTGCAACGGGACGACCATTAACCATGGTAGCTAAATTCGTACCAGATTCGGGATTCAGCCAGAATGCAATCAGTCGCGTCGCCCGCTGCCCCCGTGCCATAATTGTGACCGCGGTGCACCTAAACTATACTTCTCGTTCGTGTTGTTCTTATTATCGTCGTCGCCATTATTGCCAATACTATCGTTGATGTGTCACTGTACTTGTTGGTTTGTGTTGCTATCATTCAGAATGTTCGTCACCTTTGTACCTGTTCGCAATAGATGTTGATACAGCCTTTCGTTGTTGCTCCAATTGTGTGCGCGACTGTTTGCAACTCTTTCTTATTCTCTAAGTGATGATTAGCTGTTATCATTATTTCAATTTCAACTGCAACTTTTTTAAAATTGCAGGCGCACTTTAGTAGTGTTTATTTTCATTGTTATCGCTGCTTCTGTATAGTTGTTATCATTAATGTGGTTGTTGTTCGCTGCTGTTGTTATTGTTGTTGTCGTCGTCATTTATATTGCTGGTTGTTGTTGTTGTTATTGTTGTGCTTATTATCGTGTTCCGCTGCCAGCAAAGCTGTCATTAGAATAGTGCTAATGGCAAAAACAATAACATACCGCTGATCAAGCGGTTGCCAGTAGTAGCGACACTGTCGTAGTCATACGGCTACGTGAATAACCTATTAATTAGTACAGTTAAAATCATCAAAGAAGAAGAAGAAGCATTGTTACCATCTCCAGGAATTAACTTACAATCGTTCGTTAACACGTATGCTGTAGTATGCAGCGTGAGAACCCAATTAGTGGCTGTGATGAGAGCTTGAGTGAAATCTGCTATTACTTCTCTTCGTCGCCGTTTGTCGGACGAAGTTGTCGAAGTCAAATGAGATCGAGCTGAGAGATTGGCCTGTTGTCACTTGATGGTCAGTGTCCCACAACTTGGCGTTCGTGATATCAGCTACTTTACCATACAGTTAGTTGGTAAAGAAGGTCTGACCATGTGGGCGAATCCGTCGCCGTGTGATTTCACCAATCTCTGAATACCTATATCCGCAAGATTCGTTCATGTCTGCATGCGTACGCAGTACCGGGTTGATGCAGGGTTATCAGCAAAAATAAACAAAATAAATTGAACAAACGTACAAGTCTAAGCTTGCATAAACGAATCATGGAGGGCAGTTAAAAGAAGCAACGTAATCTAGAGACAGCTTGCTTCTCTCAGCTCATCCTATACAAAACGCTACCCCTGTTTTTATATGAACAAATATACACATTTGTCCCGTCATTCGAACGTGTCCTGCATTCGTTTCACAAGAGGGTGTCATCAACACGACCATCGTTACTAATTACACTGTGATCAGCAGACTATACTAAAAAAAAACATAGTAAAACTCATGTCCCGTTAGAACCACGCATGTTTAGAATCCCTACTGTCAATAATAATGCTAGAAACAAAATCACAAGCATTCATATTATTGTCGATGTTACGGCAACATGAGAATGTCACGAATGCCAAATGTATGGAAGCGGAGGAAAGGAGAAGTAAAGTGTCAGAAATTTAAATAACACAACATTTCGTACAATGCAAAGCATGTACACAATTCAAAGTCTCAACACGAAAATATGGTGCCTTAATTTATCAATGCCCAATTTAACATTAACCATTTTCTGGTTCCCAGATGCCGCTACATTTTTATAATGCTTGCTTCGTCACACAATATATATATATATATATATATATATATATATAGCATATACCGCAGATCATTAACCTGTCGGTCAGTAAGCAAGGGAACTACTGCAGCTTGTTGTTCAACCAAGCAAGCACCAATTTGTCCCGGTAGGGGACGAAATTCGCAACAATAGCGGCAAATGATGTGCACGCAATTAGCGCAACAACTAGAACTTGATAAGAACGTCACATTGTCATTTTGTGCAAGTCCTGGCGTATGTTGGAGGCTGTTGCGTCGGAGAAAAGCGTTTATCAGTCGTCTGTTTTGGATGTAGCGCTGCTGCAGCTGTTATAGGAAAGCAACCGCAATACTCTGCGTTCATTTCCTTATCAATTCCGAAAGCCTTCCAGCTGTGTTTGTCAATATATATATATATATATATATATATATATATATATATATATATATATATATATATATGTGTGAGTGTGTAAGCCTATGTATATCTGTAAACATCTGCCCCTCGTAACATATGTGATAGGAATGGGGTCACTTTGAAAAACACGTTTATCAATGGGATTAACAACTACGACGGTCAGACCTCCACACATCGGCCGTTATGGCAAGTCACTTCTCCTGAAATTGACCCGTGCTGGCTTACCCGAAAGTAATATTAGCCACCCATCTAAACCGTTGTAATGGCATTTACTTGCATGTACGTTCTCCCTCGCCGCGATGAGTTTGCGTACCCATGCTTTCTAGAGCAGTGTCTCTTGCTATCTATCTCTCTCTCTCGTTTGCCAAATCTATAAATATATGTTGTTGTTTTTACAAATTCTTCCCTTTCCAACTGGGTGGCCACTAAATTTCACAGCACGGTGCTTTCGTCGCTGCCCGAGATCATCTTGCGAGCATATAAAGTGTTTTTTTTCTTCTTTACGGCAATTAAGCTCATGAGGCACGTCCCCTTTACGTTGAAAGCGTTGTTTCGACATATGTCATCCAATCGTGTTTGTCGATTCTTTTGTCGTGTCATTAATTCGGCGCCATTAGGACACGGTGACGCCGCCGCCGTATAGTTGCGGAAAATTCTGCTAGAGTTACACAACGAAATGCTTCTGCAGGCAAATCGAGAAGAGGAGAGCATGACCTTCGTCACTAACTGATCGTCAAAATGCAATGCCCACACAAACAGTTGTCACGAACCCATACTTATGCATTATGCTTAACATTTCTCTCGATCTAAATGTATATGTTTCTTTTTTCCGGCTCGAATCACGCAACCTTTCGCAAACGGGCGCGTAGGAACTAATTCAAGCCGTAATGTATTATTAAAGCAGTAACTGAATAATAAAAATGTATGCAGTTAAATGTTGGAACGGTGATGGTTCAGTGGGTGCTAGCACTGGTACTACTAATGATGAAACAAGCACATGCACGATAATGAAAATACTAATGTACAATTAGCGTCACGACAGCTTATACCCACACTTGTAGGCTTGTATCTCGCATCATCGATTCACCTGTCAACACCTCATAACACTTATCTCTTCCTCTCCTTATCTCATCAGCGTTTCGATGCGCTGTGGTGTAGCTGAATGTTATCTTGACACCGTTGTCCGGTTAATGCTTATGAACGCCGTCTCCTCCAATATGGTTGCTATATCTAAAGGATTCCTGTACTACTTCTGTGGTAGCAGTTGCAATCCTAGCAACGCAAAACGAACCAACGCGAAAACATACCGGCTACGGCAGGTCTGACGAAGCCAGATCCTTGCGGAAGATCCTAAGGATTCTGGCAGCGCATGTGAGAGGTGTTCCCCTAAGGCATGAGTTGAAGCGTCACAATGCATTACGATGGCAAAAAGCTCTACAAGCAAGGTTCTCTTCAATTACAGGAATGCACTTATTGTGTTATGACCATGCCCTTATGGTCATTCACACTTTGCCGTAAGTATCACCATTGTTACTACTACGTCAAGCAGGCAGTTTTTGCCATATTCATGATCGTGAAAGTCAGTTTATCTGCAATCTATCTACCCGTCACACGCTCCTACATCATCAGTTACTTCACCTCTGGGACAGCCGTTACTCTCAATTGGGTGGCTCGCTCAAGTTGGACCGTACCAGAAGTCAAACTATAGATAGTTGCCATTATGATTACGGTGATGAAGATGATGGTGATGATGATGATAATGAGGATTATTATTATTACTGTTATTATTATTGAATGGGTTGGGGCTTGGCGATGCTGAGATTGGTATCGCCGACGATGCGAGCTCGAGGAGAAGCGTCTGGCGGTCCGGATCTACAAATCGTTGCTGCTGTTGCTGCTGCTGCTGTGTTTGCGGCTGGCGAAAAAGTTCCCACTGCAGCGGCAGTTCTGGCTGTCGATCTACGGGCGTACACAAACGTCAGTCCTGGCCAAGGAAACGGTTGTAACCATGCGCTCCCGAGAAGATGACATCGACCCAAAGCCGCATAGCTTCGGGTGACGTCGACGACAGGTGATAGATGCGGTCAAGGGTCTTCACACAGAACGCCGCCATCTTCTTATTGCCATGATCAACGTAGACGTCATCGATCGACTCGAAGTGAATCACGCCTACAATGTTACACATTCGTACAGCATACAACGAACTATTAGTATGCGCCCGTCATCACAAGTAAAAACCGCAAACCGCCATCGATTGCAGTTGGGTCAGTAATGCCGCTAAATGTTAGATGCTCACGATACACAAACGAACACAAAACAAGAGATATTTGCTTATACGGCTAGTTATACCGTTAATGCTGTAACCCTTTACTTAAGATCTGTCGGAAAATGCCTAAAACAATGTATGTGCAAAATAACGACCAGATAAATATAGCTTATATTATTTGCACCAATGCAGGGTAGTAAGCAGGGCTTTCCAGTACACTGCGTGAATGATCTATATATATATATATATACATATATACATTTTGGCAGCAAATTCTGAACAAATTTTGGTAAGGGCATGTGAACAGTGTGAGAATGACGCACTCTGGAATTATTAACATTTCTTTAGGGAAGTTGTCTTTAATTGTAGACCATCCACCGTCATCTACGCGATTAAAATACATTCAGAGGCATATCTTCAACGCACCGAGAACCGAACATGTTAAGATATCTAAGGTTTCCTCAACAGTCCTTGTGGCAGCATGGCCGCTGACTCTCAGCGGTATGGTTTGTCATCTATTCTCAATGAGCTTGCTTAAAGAAAATTCGACCAACAGCACCGGGGATCAAACCGGCGACACCCCAGTAGATGACAACCATCACTAGCGCACTAGTCCCCTAGACGAGGCCGCCACAACATGCTCGGACCATAACGAGATCCGTTTACTAACGCAGTTGACTTGATTGAATACTGACATGTACTGGACATGTTTGTGGTGACATACACGTTATCGTACCTTTGAGCTTCCTCTCTGTTTTGTCGATGAAGTACATGAGTGCCCGGCTTGCGCGATCGAACACAAACCACCTCTTCTTCCACCACCGGCTGGCACTTCCCAGTTTGTAAAGGTAGCCTCGGCAGGTGTTACTGTCGACGCTAACATCCTGTGCGCAAATTTCCAGCTGATGGCCACAGCTAGTAATGTGAGCTCGCAAGTCAAAATGACCCTGATCGGGGAACACGGGCAAGTAGCAGGTCAGCGGCCGCTGACTCATTCGACGACTATGGTTGTTGTTGTTATTATTATTACTATTGCGAAGAGAGACAGAGCCGGTACCCATCTGGCCAAGAGCCGCCGAAGTTTTCGGTGAGAAGAGTTCCTCGGACTCGGTCGACGAGGACACCATCTCCGAGCCACAATTCGACTGCAAATAATAAACGACATTTTGTTGACACTTACAACGTACTATTATATAACATAGCGCTTAACTCACGCCTCGAGGCCGATTTAAAAACCTGGAATGGCTAAGCAATTAGAATATGAAGCGATGTTGCTTATACATTCAGATGCACTAGTCGCCCTACAAAGCAAACTCTAAACAGGCATACAAAATCATCCTCCTAGCGATGGTAATAAACCGTTTAGTGCTATATATTGTGCTACCACTATTTAAAGTAAATAGCTTACAGCAGATCCACGCGGCAGGTTGTCAACAAAATGACGCTTATCTAGTTGCAGCAGATGAATCGCACACGTAAGGGACACACGTTGGGTGACGTTCAATGCTAATGGGCGTAATCACAAGTTTTGCGATGAGACTTAGTAAGGCTAAAGGGCTTATAAGACTAGACGAACTCAATTACATAATGAGCAGACAGCTATACTAGCGCCACCACAACACACACGCTAAGTAAACACTTGAAGCGAACAGGATACCAAGCACGGGTAGCCAAACATTTTTTGACAAGGGAAGGAGTCATTAGAGAGAGATGCAGTACGGGAGAATAGAGTACGAATACCACCGCCTTAAGCTGCTGTTGCCACAAAGAGAATGTAGTGGTCGGTGTAGATTCACTTTGGTGAGCCGGAGAGGCGCAGCGCTGGAGAGACAACAAGTGTACGGCAAATCTATTGAAGTTTGTATACGCAGATGAAGCAAAACATCTATATATATATATTTATATATATAAATATATATATATAGATGTGTACAGGAAGTCCGGACATTTTTGGAGATCGATACATAGAACTCTAGAGCTCGTTAAAGCAAATATTTGTTTGGCAATCGAACGTGGTCACCGAGAAGTCTTGGGTTGGAGTAAGAGTGAAACTATTAAAATCTGCGACCGCGGTGTTCTTGCTAGACATAGGAGTATGAAATAAAGCAAATAATTTCTGCAACCACGGATTAGATCGTCATAGATCTGATACTAAAATGATCATGAAATGCGCATTGGCCCAGATGCGTTAGCTTTAAAAACTACGAATGGTTGCAGGGTTATGAGTTTGAGCTATTGGGCATGAAGGCTAAAGAAAGAATTTCTATTTAAGTTCTTTAGATATTTTTTTTCACGAATAAGGCGATGTGCTTAGTTTCTGTATAGGAAGACTGGTTGTCTCACAATCGCACATTTTGTGCTCCTATGTCAGGCAACAACCTCCCGTTGAACTTTTCTAACCGTTTTTCTATTTTGAGACAACACTTTTGAATTGAATCTTCTACCTCAATCGAATTATCTCAACAACCGGTACACAGCCTGAGACGCGGTACATAAGGCGGCTCCTTACCTACATCGACAAAAAAGTACTCGCTTCATGTATATAGTGAAACTCTTTTGCAGCAAACCAACGTTTGCCCAAATGAGGTGTCCCCAATCATCAGCGTTGAGAAAAATCTTGAGTATGAAGAGCTCTACTGCCGTCGGGCCGGACAATGGCCGGACATCGCCTACCTTAAAGAAAGACTAGAACGGTGCGTACTGTCTCGACGATGTACGCAGTAAAGGTTGTCTCAGTATAACGAAGTTTAAACTCCAAATACCGGAAGAGGTTGACAAACTCCAAGAGTTGGCCGCCGTAGCGTATAATGTCTTTGACAGCCAATCGACCACCTCTTCTGAATTTCACAAGTATTGATTCTCATAGCGTCTATTCCCGGCCCTTATATATATATATATATATATATATATATATATATATATATATATATATATACATATATATTCCGTGCACTCACATGTTGGTACTCAGACTCAGTGTCGGATTCGCTACCCGAGAAGCTTTCGGAGTCGAGACTCGACTGCTGCTGGGCCTGCTGCACCACCCGGAGGCTGTTCTGGTGGCTTCGTTGTTGATCCGCCCATTCGCGTTTCTTCGCCTCCAACTCATCGGCGATCGCCCGCTGCTGTAGCTGCAGCTCCTCAATGCGTGCCTCTTTCTGGCCGATCAAACGACCCATCATTATCACTCGTTGATTCACCTACAACAACAACAACAACAATACCACCACCACCACAACCATACGTTATATACGAGCGCATTAACAAGGGCAGCATCACCAAAAACAATTGTATATATATATATATATATATATATATATATATATATATATACATATATATATATATAAATAAATATTATTTATTTCCAAAAAGTATTCCGTGTATCAATATCAGATGATGAGTGCATGTGCGGGCCACTACTCATTTGAATGAATAAATAGTAAACATCATTCATCTAAGTAATTCACAACTTCTTGCGGCTGATTATAATAAAATCAAAACCTAATTGTGTGTTCCTAAGCTACTCAAAGTTACATTATTCTAAAACGTCCCTAGCATAGCCAATCTAAAAGGCACAACGTGATAAAGAAAGACCGCACTCTTTAAAGTGGCGTTTTGGACCAATTCCCGCGATCTGACGACTTAAGAGGTCAACACTCGCCAATAAAGCATTCCAAAGACTCCCGAAAATATAAGTATTTGACTGACTAACCGAATTCAGTCAGATATCGGTTCAGAGGTAACAGCACTTATAAGCCCAAGCTCTAAGATATGCATGCACGATTTATTGATTCTTTTTTAAGCCCAAAAAACTAGGGCCAAAATTTGTATACGCGTCCAATTTTCCACGTTAGCTAAGGTCATAAAAAATAATTCACTGACCATCTTTGTTCCTCCATCATATTCGTGAATGGTATTAATCGAAAATGCTTATATACATTTATGTCAAACGCCTTATAATGTATGTTTGCACTCTGTCTGAGCGCCATTTATATATATATATATATATATATATATTGCCCCAGAAAAGTAGAGTTTTTCAAAAAGTTTTCAGTAGACGTACCTCATCGATACGTTCGTCCCGACGGGCTGTACTCTCCATGATCTGAAACTCGAGATCTTCGTAGGCGCGCTTCTCGGCTTCGAGACACTCGACCTCGTTCTCCAACCGCTCGGAGATTTCGCGTTCGAGCGCGGGTGACACGGGATCATCTAGCGTCTCTGCCATTTTTACCGTCAGTTCCTATAGGCGCAAGTTAAATGATATGAACGAGGTTAGCAAGCGTGCACACGCAATCCGCTGCACTGTGAGTCACAGGGGTAGTGTTAAACTGGATTGTGAGAGTATCTGCGTAGTCTAACACTGTGAAAACTTACGTGGCTCTAATCTAATAAATAATAACGAAGAGGTACAAACATACACTCATATATATATATATATATATATATATATATATATATATGAGTGTATATAGATATACAGGGCGTTTTGGATACCAGAATTACGAATAATCCTATGCATACTTCCGATACGAATCCACTCTAACATATATATATATGTATATATATTTATATATATATCATGAAAAATTAAGAGTAAGCGGTTGAATGTGGCGGCTCGACCTACAATCGGTCGAAGGTACATCCCAGCCGGCCGCGTAATAATAATAATATGACCACTCTAGTAGTCGTTTGCAAATTATTTTCAATGACATATAATCTTACGTGGCTCTTATCTAATAAATAATAACGAAGAGGTACATACATACACTCATATATATATATATATATATATATATATACTTAAAAATTAAGAGTAAGCGGTTGAATGTGGCGGATCGACCTACAATCGATCGAAGGTACATCCCAGCCGGCCGCGTTTCTGTTAACCAGAACTAAAAACGTAAAAGGACAAGGTAATAACGTATAATATTTTTGCGAAGAATTCGAGCATATTTCATATTTAAAACGTCCGCAAATATCATCCTTGCAGCCTAAAGGAAAAATTTTCGGCAAATCAACAGCTTCAGTAGGCCTCCTCTGCGAAGAACTAGACAGCTTCATTAGACTCTACGATTTCATTACGGATATATTTCACGAGGCAATGGGGAAGAGAGCCGTCTCCGTAGAGTAAACGATTCTTCGTACTTTCGCTGGCCAGGTTTACTTTCCGTTGCTAACGAGCAGTCTACTTTATTGTTAATTTAGAGAGTTTATTGTTGCTGTTGCTGCGGTTGACTTATCGTGCGCAGGCGCAGGTTCGTCGGCAGCAGAAACTAAGTATGTCACGTCACCCGGCCATAGTTTCGGACTGAGTTGACTGACTTTTCTCGACTCAGTTCATTCTCACACCAGTTCAGGGTCAGCCACGCCCATTTCGGTTTAACGGCAACCACTAACCAGTATGAGGACCTTCCGGGCCAAGCAATAATTCGGCTGCTTCGTGTGATACCTCTGCATTTTGAGCTTGCCTTTAACCGTCAACCTTATCTTTGATAGTCTAATGTTAACCTATTTTGGGTTTGTTGTTACGCGTACAACAACTCTCCCTAGGCCGGGAAAAACCCCTTGATATTTCAACGTGTCCGCTTATGCTGCCACTCTAAGCGCATCTAAAAGGTTCATGACGTGTGCATTTAGGTATACACATTAAGAAAGTAATAGATAAATCCATCCATGGCCTTTTACCGTTATCGTCAAACACAATGTTGACTGAGTCCGCAGACGACTAAAAGAAGAGAAATCTGGTCAACAAAGAAGGCAGTTACAATAATATATATATATATATATATATGGAGGGAGAGAAAGGGAAGAAGAGAGGGAGATCAACTATGTAAGTGCACGACTAGTAGGAACGAGTGATAATCACCCACAATAAAGGACCTCTGAATCTCATGCATCGCATGCCGTCTGCTTGATTGCCCATCGTCCATCAAGTACCCCACCGCTAAGCGACGCCGTATGTCCGTCCCGAACAGTTCTTTTTTGTCACTGTTGTTTGTCGGCGACGCGACGCGACACGACGCACAACTCACCTGCCACTTGAGGATTCGTTCGCCGGCCAGCTGCAGCCGGCGTTCTTCGTCCTCCTTATCGCGGAGCGTCTCTCCAACGAACATCTCCTGTTCGGCCTCGAGCTTGCCGTACTGGATGAGGTCTTCCTTGAGCGAGAACTGCTCGTCGCACAGCTCGCCGGTGACGAGCGCGAGCTCCATCTGCAGCTCGTCAATTTGCTCCTTGAACGCCGCCTCGAGCTGGGCGAACTGCGACTGCAGAAGCGACGCCTGCGCCGCGTGGATGTGCGCCGCCATCTTCTGCAGCGACGACGACCGCGCGGGCATCTTGTCCAGAAGCCCTTGGCTAGCAGTGCCTGTGGAAGCGGCGGCGGCGGCAACGCCACCGAGACCGCCCGCTGCCCCAGCGGCGCTGGCAACCTTGCTTTCGCCGGAAACCGCCCCCGTCATGGAGTTTCCGGCCGTGCCCCCCGCGCCAGCGGTTGCTGAAGCACCGCCAGTAGGCGGAAGCGAAGCAGAGACGCCGCTCGAAGCTGTTGCAGCTCCGCCGTTGACGCCCGAAGCAGAGATTCCATTAGCCAGCGGCCGATGATGATGATGCTGCTGTTGCGGATGATGATAGCTCGGAGACGTCGCGCCTAATATCGGATCCTTTTTCAAACAACAAAACAGAAAAATGCCACCCACCGGGGTGATTACTACGATCTTTTTGGCTTATTTACGGTGTTATTAATACGCAAGTTATATATATATATTTTTTTTTAGATTCGAGTTTCAAAACGTGGTTTATTATAAAAACTGCAGAATACAATGCTTCTCAGTTTTCATTAAAAAATATATATAGATAATAATAATTAAATAGAACAAAAATGACTTGCTGTCAGTCAGGAACAGCCATAAAATAAATTTAATCAATCATGAAGTATCACAAATCATAAACACAACACAAATAGCGTTTGTGTCTCAACTATGACGAAATGTGTTGATGAGAAGATATATGTATATATATTTCGAATTGTAATGTTCTCTCTCCCACCTTGAACCCAGATAACTTGAATGCTTTCCGGACTTTAAAAAGCATACGCTTCTCTCTAATATACAGCCTAAGACGAGCTTCACCCCTGTAAAGCTTCTGTAAAAAAATTCTTCTAGCCGGGTATGTCGGCCTGCAATCTGCGATCATCGATGGAAACGTTCCTTGGTGTGCCGAAAATGTCATGGTTCTTTTCCCCGCCAAATGCTTAAACATGATGCGCTTGACTTGATTATATAATTAGTGAGCCAATGAACCATACAATCTTTAGTTGTTAGCCAAACGTTTTAGTTATCGGCGACTTGGGAGCCCCACCTAATTAAATACAGAAAATTGCTGAAGAGCGTGCAAGATATGCTCCTGAGGCGCCTGCAACTGGTGTGCTCCCGAATATACAGTTTTATGCGCTTCCCATCGTTTCCCGACTACTCGAGCAAGGCCATGAAACGGCCAAACTTTGTCAAATTAAAAAGTGTAACTTAGGTGAGCATTTATTTGAGCTCAGATGCAATAGTCTGATAAGCCGACGGTCCGTTAGGCCGAAGACCGCGACCCGCGCGGAACATATTAACGGGGTGTTTGCCAGGCAAATGACCAAATAGTCAAATGAAAGTCCCAATCGCTGCACACTCGCTCGTCGCTTAGAAAGCACCATATGCTTGATAAAGAAGTGCTGTCCTTTGCTGTCACGCAGCCCATGCTACTGCCTATTGAATACCGCATCAAAACTATTGCACAACACACCCGTTTAAATTATAATTACGACACACTAATAGCGCCTTCCTATATCATGTATGTTGTTCACTCGAACTTACATCTTTTTAACTAATACATATCTCCTCCTGCTTGTCAGCCCAAAAGGGCGCTACATACTCAAACAGGGTGAATTTTAAATAAATAAATAAAAGGGCGCTACGGCGGCGCTCGTCCCGGATGCACTGAACAGGTAATGTCGGATCGGAGTTAACAGCGCAATAACGAAACCAAAATGGCGGCAGTGGTGACCACGACGAACACGAGGGACGTTGGAAAAGAACAATCCCGCCGCTCCGAACAGGAGAGACTCGGAGGTTAGGAAAAAACGCGCCCAACAAACCCACCTAGCAGCCATAGGTGGGTTTACACTCACACGAGAACAGGGATAGACCGCACAAAATAGGGAAGAGAGACAGGGACGACGGGGGGAGGAAGAACTACTGAAATTCATACCCAGCAAATGTAGCGTATTGCCACACCAGTACAAACGTAATCATCATGGCGAGAGCGATGTGGCGGAATTTCAATATACATCTAATGCATGTAGATGTAACTGCTATATATATAAAATAATGTTTCCTATATTACTCGTAATCGTGAAAAATCAAAACAAGCGCAAACATCAGGTCATTTAGTTTGCTAGCATTATGAGCGCAATGGCAAACATTTAATCTAATGGATGTGTAACAACCCAAATGAGAAATTTCGGAATCCCGATTTTTGATAGCCGTTCTCAAGTTGACCATTCTTCTTTGGCTAGCTACGTTGGATGTTGTTTCCGGTATGTTACGTTCCTACATCGAAAAGCTATTTGCCTTGCAATCGTATAATTTGCAAATTTATCACCGGTCAGCCGCACCGGTATAACACTTATAAGCAGAACATTTCCGAGCCCCATTCTCATTCTATTGAGAAAAAGCTTATTTTAACGAAATCCTACCAACTAACCGTCAATGTTGTTCCGTCCAGATCACAGTAACAATTGTTACACAAAATATGGTAATGTGCAAAGTGGCGGCAGTGAGGGGTGATAATGATGTTGGCGGCTACGCAAGCAGCGTTGCAGAAGCGACTTCGAGGGCCAGCCAACGCCGATACCATCGGAACAAGAAAAGAGCTGGCCCGCAAAGCTGCAAAACTGCCCACAGTATCCACACAGCATCACTCCAGAGTGGTTCACTCACACCGAGAGTTCTACCGAGTAAATGGGAAGCCAATGAATGAACGAACCTACGCAGTACGACGCAGACGCACAACTTATCCATTTTCGGGAAAAACAAAGATAAGCCACAACGTATACAACTGTTCCCCTGCTAACTTACTGGCTGCCGACGCTAGTTACTTTGTGCAAAGTTTGGTATCAGTCTATATATATATATATATATATATGGAGGGATGCAAAGCTGGCAAAGTCGATCGACAAACCTTGGGCGAAGGTATGCCGGGCACCGTCTTGATACGGTTGCGCGGACTTTGCGGCGGGCTCGCCGGCGACACCGGCGTCCTGCCAGCCAAGTCGGCAACGTTGTTGATGGCTGCGAGTTCGTCTTCGGACGACGGCGTGGTGGCTTTTAGCGATCCGTTCGTTTTGATGCCGATCGTCGACGGGGGCGACTTTCGGCTGCCCGGAGGTGACTTGAGCTGCAACGGGCGGTTCGGAGGACTGTGGCCATTCGCCGCCCCCGCCGACGACGAAGGCAGTGATGCCCCGGCGGCGGCAGCAGCAGCAGCTGATGCCGAACTCGACGACGAACACGAAGCGCCCGCCGTAGCCGCTGATGCTGACGCTGCTGCCGCTCCCGCTCCGGCTGCCACCACCGAACCCGTCGACGAAAACTGGCCGCCCGTCAAGCCTGCGGATCCGGACGACACGAAATTGGCGCACATGTTGATGATGTCCTCCAAGCGTTGTCGGGCGTCGCGCTCCTCTTCCTGCTCAGCGAGCCGTTCCTGCACCACCTGCATGACAGTTACGCAAGAAAAGCCGTGGTGTTACTCCGAAGCAGTCATCGTAATCGTTGGCGGCGGTTGTTCAGTGCTGGGTGGAAGCTAGCAGAGGTATAAGCGATTATATATATATATATATAATCGCATGCCTGACGCTAACAATCACAGTGGCAGCACATATCAGAACACAAAGCAGCAGACACAAGCACTAGAAACAAGTATCAAGACAACAATTGCTGAAAGTAAAAGCGGTACGTCTTAATCATCAATATGCATCGTTTTAATATAACTACGTTTCTTCTTCTCGTCGACGCAATAGCTGCTTTGAGAAACAAACAAACAAACAGCAACTCGTACAATGAAATCATCCCAATACCAGACCAAACAGAAATCGGAAAGGCAATAACGGTTCAAATTGATG
Organism: Dermanyssus gallinae; assembly: GCA_003439945.1. NCBI lineage: Eukaryota > Metazoa > Arthropoda > Arachnida > Mesostigmata > Dermanyssidae > Dermanyssus > Dermanyssus gallinae. The sequence continues at coordinate 538,682 of QVRM01005186.1, forward strand.
ACGACATTCAGTCGTCGTCACCGTCGTGAGATAAGAGTATTATTATTATTAGCTGACTAATGAAGAAATTCTGTATACTTATTTCAATGAATCTCTTTATAAGGAACACGTTTTTGTTCGTCTGTATAGACACAGCGTACGATTATTCCCACCAGCAATGAAGCTAGTGAAGTTCACCTCAATCAGAAAGCGCGGCGACTATAGCAACTTGTCCTATATAGAGCTGAATGAACATAATCCGGGTTCGACCATTCGACTCCAAACAGGTAATAAATGAACGCACAAGTAAATTTATCAACAAACGATACAGCAATGTTATAAGCAGCGTTGTAGTTCCAGCTATCATCCTCCATCATTTCGGCTATCGATGAGCCGAACACGATTCGCGATTTGAAACGTCAGGTGAACTTTTTTTGTTGATTTCAAAAACAAACTCATACACAGAGAACGAGAGTCTAGAAGATGCTACACACACATATATATATATATATAACGCCTCGCATTTCAGTAAATACTGTTCTGAAAAGTATATATAATTATAATATTTTTTTCTGGAGGAGGGTTACGTAATAAAAAGTAAAGTGTAATGCAGTTACGCATTACAGCTACGAATAGAGAATATCCTTTTCCATCTATGTATGATGGCAGTGTGGCATCTTGTAGACTCTAGTTCTCTTGATATTAATAAAAAAACATATATATATATATATATATATATATATATATATATATTTATATATATATATATATATATATGCATATACAGAATACGGAATAAGTACACGTTGAAACTATAAGAGTGCTGCGTCATCCAAGTGAAGTATCGTCGGAGTGGCAAAACGTGGGTATCGGGTTGAGTGGTGACGGTCGGTCGGTCATCGATCATCGCTGCACAAACCCTTAGATTAGCCCTGAGGTGCATGGCGAAGGTGGCAGCAGGTCTTCGGAGAGGTCGAGTAGACCCGAACTCCGTCGTTTTTTCGACCTTGACTTCTGGTTCTGCTTCGCCCTTCGCCGTAGCGGCCTGATATGCGTGGCAGCTTAGCATGCCGCCTGCGTGGAAACCTGTTAGACAACCCCTCCAGCTGCCCGCCCGGCTGTGCACCTCCGGCAGCATCGCATGCTACATTGCATTATTGCTTGCCTCACCCCGCGAGCCCGAGAGGACCGTTGTCGCCGCAACCAAGCAGCAAGTGGACGAACGAGTTTAGTCGCATAGTGAGTTACTCACTGAGGTCACAGGCGGAGGCCAAGTTTCCTCAGCCTTTTTGTTCCTCGTTGTCGCTATCGGCATCATGGAATCACGAAAAGATCACTAAGCCAGCTCGATCGATTTCTTCCCGCTGAGCAGAAGAAAGACGATGCAGCATCGGCGTTTTGCTGCACGGTTGTCTGCGGCTAGCCTACAAATGGCTGCATGATACTAAATATGCCGTCATCCTGTTCGGGCTAGCTGCTATTATGAGTCTAAGTGTTGCACTTGGAACATGTGCACACCCACATGCATGTATATATATATATATATATATATATATATGTGTGTAGGGTATTTCACAAAATCGCCCCACAAACTCTGAAGTCTAGTGCAACTCGGCGCAGATTTAGTGAAGATATGTCAGGATCAGAAACTCGATGCAACTAATTTTGGCAATTTCGCTCTTACAACAAGTCTCAAAACAAGTCATTTCTGCCCCTCGTTCTGTTGGAAAAAATACGTTTTCGCCGAGCTGTACTAGACCTCACAGTTTATTGAGCGAATTCTTAAACACCCTGTATATATATATATATATATATATATATATATGTCATGTCTGTGCTGCGTTGCTAGCCGATCAAGTGGCCGAGTTTACGGGCACCTGAGAAGGCTCCCGCTTGTGTAGACTACGTGTGACTACAAAGCGCCACAACTGCGGTTGAATTCAACGATCCGCAGACGGACAAGAACGTATGAGAACGACACGGCTATCAGTTCCCATGGTGGCGTTCTCGCGCAGGGCAAGATTACCGGAACGCCGCAAACGCTGGTCAAAACAAACACCAAAACGCGCTACTATTCTCATGCCAATACCACAACCCACAAGACTAGACTAACAACACAGGAACAATAACAACAACACAACACAATCGCTAAAACTATCAACAGTATCCATATAAGCGGCCATAGCAACAGCAAGCGTCAGCCGCAAAACACAGTTAAAAGGACACGAAATACAGCGAAAACAACAATATCGACTAGCAAGTAATTAGGGAAGCAACTCAACAGTGTGCCAAGGAACGTGCAGCTTGAATTTGCACAAATCGAGATTTAAAAAAAACGATGCTTCACGCATTGGGATCGCAATCAAACAGAGTAAAGATTCATAAACGACGGCACATGAACCGAGCAGTATCGCCAGTTTAACAATAAAAGCTTGCCCGAACGAGTTCGTACGAGCGATGCCCTGCACCGTCACAAGAACAATTACAACACTGACAACGACGCCAGGCACCGGACCCATACCAGAAGACAGTCAGTATACAAGCCGAGAAAACAGCAGTTTCCAAAGCTTAATAAAAAAAATAACGATCAACAAAACAACTGTCTATGATTGAGGATAAAATAGTAATACTAACAGCAGTAAAGACAAGAGCTACAACGATACAAGCCCAACACCGGAATCCGAGAATATATATATATATATATATATATATGTTCAACAACAATGACAGTACACAATAGCAATTGACAATAGCATCAAAGAAAAATGCACTCACGCAACACCAAAATAAATATAAAAAAAACTACATACTAAATACAAGGTAATCCAACAAAGGAACCATAAACAACCATGTATCTCGTAACCCGATTGCATTCACAGGCCCTGGCAATAAAAAAAGATTGCAAATTACGACAGCAACAGCAACGACAGAAGCCAGAGGAGATGACTGATAGATATAATGCAAGCGAGCGTTAAACGCTGTGCGATAGTCCTACTGAATAAAGAGAAGACCGTTGCGACAGGAGTGACATGATCTAATATACTAGTATTGAGCCCTAGAATCAGGTAGGTATATGTGGGTGAAATGTGAAAAAGAGCGAATTTCGCCCACCTAAACGCGGCACTAATTAGTAGGTCTGTGTAATTATCCTTAATCGACGTAGACTGGCCTTTCGTGGAGTAGGATGATTTACATTTTTGAAGCATTCATTGGAGTTCACCAACGTCTGTATATATGTAGATAGCAATATATTTGAACATTCTTTTTCATAGATGGTTAACGGAATGTTTCAGCTTGCACGCAGTTCAACGTGATATATATATATATATAGCTTTTATGATACGTGACAGAAAGAATGTAGCTCCACTACGTTGGACCATCATCTAACGGACGTAGAAGATTCTGTTATAAACGTTAACTTTTAAACCTCCCCTGCTAAATCAGATCATATAGCTGTGCAATCTACAACAGCAGCCGAGCAGTTATTTAGCGCCCCGACCACCGTGGGTCCTTACTACACGTAGGTCAACTTTAAGATGACTGGGCCGGCCTAGCACTAATTAAATTACGGCGTTTGTCCTCCGCATGTAATCCTCCGCTAAGGAACAGTACGGGTCACGTATTAATACCGTTAACAATCTGGTAGCGCAGTGTACGCCGTCTTTTCTCTTGACAACTTTATGACTCGTGCTCAGCAGTAGCGTTGCAAAATGACATCTTCAGTGGCACATAGTTGACTTTCGCGTAATGAGAAGGACTCGCTGCTTGCACGATCTTCTTCGAGAGTCTATACATTCAGTCGTTAAAGTTTTAGCAGATCTCCAACGGGACGGCCGTCGCCCTTACATCGAGAGATGGTCGACAGCAAACTAAGTAGAGTTAAGCGCAAATGTAGCCGGACCCCAGACAATTTGCCACCGATAGCGCGCACTTTCGAACCCTCAATTCTAGATCAATTAATCAAGTTATTCTCCTGGTCGACTTTATACATATATATATATATATATATATAAAGACTTGGGTAAGACATGCGATCTGAACTTGAAATTTCGGATGCATACAGCTGAAACAACTATCTGTATGTCGCCTCTGCAATTTTATGATACGTGACAACAAGTTTTATATCAAGCGATATCAAGCTTTTATTATACCAAAATTGACGTAATGTGTCCTCGTATGGATTATTGCCTTTCTGCGATAAGGATGTTTCATTACTTGAGCAAGTGTAAGACCGCTTTATAAAACAGTTGTTAGTCGCTGCAATATATCCATACGCCAGGGTGCACTTTAACTTTAGAACTTTAAAACATTTTATATAACATGATAAAATATATGAATATATAAGTGCATGAATAAATAAACAACAACATACAAAAATGACTTTCCTTTCCAAAATAGCAAGATTAGATAGATTAGATATTGTGAATCAAGTCTTTGCTTGACGGACTGCGCGCCGCATACGACAATGTGACGACTACGGTTGACTCTATATATATATATATACATATAAATATATGGTCTTTCAAAGTAGAGATCACCTCGACGATCAGTATTAATCTACGAAGGCTAACGCACTTAACCATAAACGTAAAGTCAATAGATCCCGACGTGTTTCGGCAAAATAACCCACTCTCGTACATCGGAACACTTAGTGCAGTGCGCTCGCAGACTATATACATATGTATATATATATATATATATATATATATACGTGTGTGTGTTCACAAGTCGCATGTTCGAAGACGAGAAAGGCTATACCGCAACAATAACGACAAACCAGGATGAGTATGAGAGATCGGACATGTTTGGGGTCGCCGTGCCAGCTCTGACCGGTTTTGGTTCGAGTGATCGTCGACGTGCGGTAGTAATCGGCAACCATACGATACCCAAATACCCCCCATCTATTCGATACCCCGCCAAAGCCGAATAACTGCAGCAACAACAACAACAATAACCGTAGCGGCTGCAGCAACAGCAAAAACAACAACAATAATACCATCAATAACAAAAACAACAATGCCAGCAGCTACAGTAGCAGACACTGTATGAATGAAGGATTATATATATATGCCATATAATCGTACTGATAGAAATGATAACCATAACAACAACGACAACAGAAACATCAACTAACAACAACAAGATCATCACGCGCAACAAGGGTTCTAATAAACAGGTGTTACCGCTGACCGTTATTCGCCTATCGAGGTCTAAGGCGAACAACAGCGGCTTTTATCGATGTCGTCTGAGAAGTTCTTCTAAGTAATAGATTTAGTAATGGTAAGGATGAAAATAAGAATCATATACAGTAATTCTTTAAAGGAATTGCAATAATACGTTCAGACCTCACAAGTGTAACATTGTTTGACATGCAATAAACAATAAATAGAGTAATAATAATATTAATAATTTCTGGGTCGAAAAAACCTCCTATATTCGAGAACTCGTGGCGCCGCGTTCGTGCGGAGACAATTGTCTACTCTAAAGTGCTAAATATATAATTATATATATATATATATATATATATATATATACTACCTGCATTTGTGAGCTCCTGACGCCGAGCCGAATCTTTGTACTTGGAATTTGTTATAAATATGTATATATATCTATATACTAACTACAGAACAATGATGCTTCGTGGGGCCGTCCGGAATGAATGCCGTTGAGGTTGACGACGACAGTCGATTAGCAAGAGTTGACGTAGACTAATAGATGGATGGTCGCTATTTGATGGTCGCGCAGGTTGCACGCCGACGTAGCGTCGTCACATTGGAGCGCATAGCGCGCGTCTGTGGTTCGTCCGACTGTCAGAGTCGTAGAGGCAAATAGTCCTGAAGAATCTGACGGCTACCGGAGATGGGGTTGTCGATGAGTCAGTACAAGCTACGACTTCAATGGTACAAGAACAACCAAGAGGACGACAGTAGCACTAACAACAACAGCAATAACAACAACCATAATAAAACTCACACCAACAACAACCTGTAGTAGCAATTGTAGTACTGTCGGGCTAGTGCACTCGTCTGGTACTCATTAATTAGCGTGCTAGATCTCCAACGACGACAACAACAGGAACGTTGACAAGATCACTCACTATCCTCATCGACAACAACAACAACAATGAACAGGTGCTGCAGCCCTGCTTTAAGAAATCGAGCAGTTTACTCACGCCACAGGTGTGCACGCACAAAATAACACTATCGAATGCTCCTCACGCAAATGCACTTGGAGAAATGCAGGCAAAGAAAGACAGCATAGGCCAGACGATGCTCTTGACATTCTCGACCGACGAGAAAACGTAAGATGTGGGTGAGCAATTGTTGTCAACATTTGCCGGTCGTTGTCGACATAGTCGACATGGTACACATTACAGTCGTGGCGTAGTTGAAGTTATGAGGCAATGAAGTTATCATTGTTGTTGTTGCGAATGTAGCCGTGCTATGGACTAGTGCGGCTACTTTCGGGGGGAGCGGGAGGCTACCTTAGAGGGCGGGGGCACAGGAAAAGGGATGATGAAGTGGTAATGAAGATGTCGATTCCGACACACAAAACAAATAGACACACGAGATTGATAGGTAGAAACGAAAACTCTAGACAGAACTAGTCGTCACGAGTGCAGCAGTAATGACAGTGGCCGACCATAACGGCACCAACAGTCTAGCCACTACCATAAGCTCGGACTATACAACCTATACGCTGGAGAGCGCGCGGAAGAGAGAGAGAGAGAGAGAGCGTGTGTGTGAGAGAGAAGGAAAGATAGAGAGAGCAAAGATCAATTTACAGTCGCTGCTGCTGCTGCTGTTTCTCTTGCCTTTGGAGGCCCTCGGCTTGTTGGCGGCAGAGGCCATCCATGGCTCAGCCGGGCCGGAGAGGAGGATGAAGGCGGGAAGAGAGCAGGAAGAAGAGGAACAGCAACAACAACCACGACAACAACAAGAACAACAACCACGACGACAACAACAACAACAACAACAATAGGGCTATTTGCCCGGCTGGCCGCTCGCCGCGATGGCCGCACGGGTAAACATAGCCAAAGTAGCGGTAACAACGACAACAACAACGACACTATGCTAGGTGCACGTCACGTATACGGCACGGGCCGCGACGACGTCATGGCTACGTCACGCCAGGAGGGTAGGTATCGAGTGTTGCCTTCAAAGCAGCAAGCGCCGGCAGAATCAGCCACTAACAATTGTGGCAATCGCAGCGGCAGCAGCAGCAGCCGTACCCGTGACAGAACGAGGTGGCAGCAATAAGAGGTCGGCTCTCTCGCGCGTACCGAGAAACCGGCGCGCGTCCACTTTCCGTCGGAACTAGATATTGCTGGCTGCCTCTTCCCTACCGTTATAGGCGCGGCAACAGGAATCATAACAATATTGATATTAATAATAACATATAGTAGGAGTGGAAGCAGTAGTAGTAGTAGTAGAATGACATATAGTAGGAGTAGAAGTAGTAGAATGACATGTAGTAGGAGTAGAAGTAGTGGTAGTAGTAGAAATAATATAAACACTATTGATAAAAATCATGATGAAAGTAGATACAATAGTTATGCTTCTGCTTATAGTAAGGCTAGCACGCGTTCACATACCACACCCGCAATTGTTTAAATTGGGACATAACAACAATACATAAACGATCATAATATCAATGATATATATCGTCAAGCCAGGTCGACTAGCGGAACATGCGCGCACCGTGAAAACTAGTAAATATTCTGAAGCAGCTAGGAAACACATACCGATAACAATGGGCAGTCTGAAACCTATCAGTGAGGGAACTGACTTGTTCCTCTGACTAAAGAGCACTTATGGGATCATGGGAGATCGACGCCAGACGCACTGTTTTTGAGGCAGGTGCTGACTTGGGCTGTCGGGACGGAACTCGGCTTTTATTGTGAACAATGAAGGTCCAGCAGACGTTCACACCTGGCAACAGCATTGACCGAACAAGAATGCTAAATAATAATAATAATAATAATAATAATAATACCAGAGGTCGCCCGTGGAAAAGTGCGATTATGAAAGGCGCGGCCCCAACAATATATATATATATATATATATATATATATTGAGAGAGAGAGCGCGCGAAAGAGGGAATAAGAGAAGATTAAAGGGCAAAATAGGCATGCGAAACGGAAAGTAGGATCAGTCGAAAACAAGAGTCAGACTGTTGCCGTGGTGCCGTTGTGAGCAATGTTATGTTATTGCTGCACATTCGACTTACAATGCTGTGATCATTGTGTGGTAGTGGACGTTGATAGTAGTAAAACTGTCCCCGATTGTGTTTCGGTTGCCTTGCCTTGTTTTATAAGCACACAGCATGCGTGTGTTACGTTATGTTTGTACTCTTTGTCTTTACAGACAAAGAGTAAAAACAGTGAGTAAGTGAGAGAAAGAAGAGACGGAGAGGGCGGGAAAGAGCAGAGTATAGCAGAGAGTATGTCCGCATGACTAAGTCGCTTAGCGAGAACCCTGCTGTTAGCTATATGTGTTGCAAAAAAGCGAGGGCCTGGCTAGTGGCAACGGAATTGCTCAAAGTGCTCGCATGAATGCAACAAAGTGTGGGCGGAAGCCTTAACATCGTTCCTACGTCACTACCACGACATCAAACACAACAACATCAACATCATTATCATCATCAACAACAACATCATCATCGACAACAACAACAAACAAAGCATCACCCTTATCAACAACAACAAAAATAACATCACCCTATCAACAACAACAACAACCAAAACAACAACAACAACAACAACAAGTAGTGAATGTCTGGGGGCTGGTTGACGATGTCATGATGCCCTGATTCATTACGATGACGTAAATGCGCCAATATGTGTTCTCACTCGAATTGAGCGAGAGAACTAATTCGAGCGCTTGATTCACATTCACTCAGCAGCGAGAAGGATGCGAAGGACGGTGACTACAGAACCTGGCAAGCGCGGCGTAGAGCAGGAAAATTCTAAGCTAAGCGTTCTGGGTGTGTGAATCATTCTGGTTGCGTGGCCAACTGCCACCTTCTCCGATGCCGATGTCGCTGGCTGGCGAGGTTGCCGCATTCGTCGCAATCAAATCATCCATCCGTCAATCAGTCAGTTAGTCAGTCACTGCTGGTGCCACTTCGGCTTTTGCTGCCGGTGTTCGTTGCAATTCGTTGCAACAAGGCGCGCAGTGAGTTTGTTCGAATAGACCACCGAGTACGTTTGCTGTTTTTCGCTGTTGTTGTTGCTGTTGTTTTGTTGTTGTTATTGTTGTTGCTGCTGCTTGGTACTTATTGTTGCTCTTTTGTTGTTGTTGTTGTTGTTGTCGTCGTTGATGTTGTTGTTGTCGTTGATGTTGTCGTCGTCGTCGCCATTGTTGTTGTTGTTGTTGTCGTCGTCGTTGTTGCCATTGTTGTCCTTATGATGTTGCTGTGACCGTTGTCGTCTTTGCCATTTTGTCAGCGTTGTTCTTGCCGCCGCCCCTGTTGTTATTATTATTATTATTATTATTTTACTTTCATCGCTGTGCTTCTGTGGCCATGGCTACTATCGTCGCTGATATCGAGGTTGTTGCTCAAATTACAGCCGCTCTCGATCATATTTTACATTACCGCTGTTCGTTCAACGATCGCTTGTGAATCGCGCCTGTGGCGCATTTGTCATCAACAACTGGCATTTACCACTCTACAATGTTACTCCAATTAATATTGTATTGCGGTTGTAGCTGGCATATTGTATTGTCACAATTGTGACCGCAGTAACGCAAAACTTGAAACAAGTATACCTGGTTAAGTACGCTTGTTAGCGGTCTTATTTGAGAGAAGCGACTAGCTGCAGTCAGGAAGATGTAATGACAAATAATGAATCAAATTCTGGATGAATAGATTTATTATTTGCTTGACATGTATACCTACACACAAATGTCACCCTTCTATATCAGGGTCGCTTAGAGCGGCAGAATTGTCGGACATGTTGGGATATGTAGGCTTTCCCCTAACAGACCTTGTGGCAGCATGGCCGCTGACTCTCAGCAGTATGGTTGAGATTTCATCAGCCTAGACCATGTCGCCGCAAAAGTATCTAGATACTAGCTTAGTGTGCTAGTCATGGTTGCAATTTAACGTACTTGTAATAAAGCGTAGTCATGGCTGTAACCGGCGCGTCGCCGGTTCGATCCTTATTATTAATCAATTGTTATTATTGAATGATGCTCAATGATATATATATATATATATATATATATATATATATATATATATATATACATCATGTGGTTAGGCAAGGTCTGCCTGCTCAGTGGTTAGGTGGGCAATGATGTGGCTTAAAAATGATACGTTGCAGCTGTTGATGTCATCAGTAACAGAGCCAATAAACGTATATGGAAAACATAGTACGCATATGTAAACATAACAATTATGGATTAGATTACGGAACTACTGTTTTAAATGTACTTATTCCGTTATAAATTCGAACATTTATTTTGTTATTATTACCAAGTCCTAGTGACATCAGCTATTGGAGCAAGTGGGCAACATCAAGCAAATATGATGCTGCTGGCGCGAAATAAAATAAAACAATAACGACAAGCAAACGTTTTTTTTTCTCCCAAAGGCAGTAGATGAAGTTCTGATGCACAGACGGTTAGTAATAATAATAATAATAATAATAAGCCGAGATCGCAAAGAAACGCAAATACTCTGATTTGGGGAGGAGATATCATATATAATATAATAATATAACCTCCTCAAAGACCTAGATGTCAAAATTAGTGCTAACACGGGTGACCAGCGCGAGGGCGAGTTTCTGCGTCAGCAACTCTCGCTCGCAGTGTGTAGGGGAAACGCCGCCGCTATCATCGGCTCTATGGATTGAGAAGGGGAGGGTGAGCCTACGCGGGTACACGTTTGGGTAGGAATACTGAAAAATTGAATAAATAGTAAATAATAATAATAATAATAAGGGGTGCAGAGCGTGGCTCGATAGTATAACGCCTGATAGAGACTCGCGAGTCTGTCGGACGTTGTGCTTGCCTAAGAAGAACTGCTCGAAGAGATGCTGCGACTCAGCGAATAGGTAGTGGTAAAGTGAGGTGCTGTTGGCTGGCTTACCTTGCGGTGCTGCTCGGTGAGTTCCTCCTCCCTTTGGCGGAGCTGTTCGCTCGATGCGCTTCGTACGAGCCCCATGAGGTCGTGTGCCGATAGTGAACTCAGCGGTGCAGGGTCAGGGATAGGCACTTTGTCGAAACGCGGAAGCGAAAAGCACCTGCAAACACCAAAAGATGGAACTATAGTACAAGGTTCAAGATCACTGCCCTCATAAATAGCATCGTCATAATTGTTGCGCGTCTTTTTTTTTATATATGCTACGTAAATTGGGCTTATGAAAAAATTACGTAACCTTATTTAGCCAGCTTAGAATTGCATCAAAACTCGCGCACGCGTAGTCAATCAGATCCTAACAACTCAATTGCCGTACACATTTCATGCGTTTTGTTATGCACTTTTACATATATATATATATATATTTATATATATATATATATATATATATATATATATATATATATATATATATATATATATATACGTTGGAAATAAGAGCATATCCTTAATTCCGTCAAAAGAGACAGTCTAGTCATCAAACTTGAAAACTAAAAGTACATTTTGCCATTGCTATTATTATGTAGAATCATTATTCCGTAATTGAAATGTTATTCTTAAATACATACAGCTGTCACGCCTCAGCTCATGGTACCCACAGTATAAGCCGCGTTTCCCTTACGAACTGTAAAGACAGATATATTCCCCAAAAACGTTGCTGTTAATAATGTCAATCGCCTACGCTTTACTTAACACATTTTGCAATTTTCTACAAAAATATATCAGTACTCTCCAGAGCTGATGTGAGGGCAGAAGAAGAAAGTTCTTGCTTTGTACGCGTCGATCATATGCTGTTTCACATGTTCGGCTATAGAGTCGAAGTTTACTAATGTCCTGTCTTTTTTGTTAAAATGGCTGACTTCTCTTATTGTGGCTTTTACTGACTTATCGACGAGCGAGTTCGTTAGCTAGCTAAACTTATTTGAAGAGACAACGTAGCAGAACCCGAAAAGCTTAGTGCCCTTGTGGGTAACACATCGCTTTATATATCTTCGATGATTTCATCATAGGCAGCGAGGTCCTCCGTCAATGAATCTCAGAACGACAGATATGTGTGGTATGGGCTTAACGAAATGCACGGCCTTAGTTCAAACGTCTTCAACTAATGGCGATGACAAAGGCCTCCCTCATCGTGGTTAACCCATGTTTGACAAACGTGGCGCCCGAGCTAGCTAGTCGAACAATAGATCGGAGATCACCCTCCTCTTTAGAGATATTTGATGTAGCTCTCTCTCTCTCTCTCTGTTTAGCTCAGTCCACTAATCAGTTTCGACTAAAGTCGCTTTCTTTCAGACGGCGTTCCTGTCTGCCAACCAGAGTTTGTATTTGCAACTCCTTCTCTATTGTTTGTTGACATCAATGTTCCGTCGTCGTGATCTTTTTTTGGACATACTACTTTGTTTGGCTTCTGTTTTCCCTCCACTCCGTCGTTCAAAACTCCGAGGAGTATCTAAATCGATTCCCATTTGCTTTCGATTTCCTTACGTTAAAACAACTTCGATAAACATCGCATTTGTTTGAGGCTGTCGCGGGTTATCCAGCTCTACCGACCATCCACGAAAGAAAAAATAGAAAGATAAGCAGAAAAGACAATTGGTACTGCCAGGTCACGAATGCATTTGCATACTAGCTACAGCATGAAAGCATAATTGCAACAAACTAACTAGCAATGCCATTAATCTTTAAAAGCACCTCATTCGCACCCATGAAATCAAAACTGCCCTCGCCTGATCATGTTGCTCTCATGCTGATTTCTATTTCTGATATGGTACATTGCTGCTAAAGCAATATATCTAAGTACACTTTAGTTTATTAACCAGTATTAGTTGATACACCTTTGTATTACAGCTTTACTACACCACTTTCGTCAGCCGTATCGTTGTCTCATAAAAACGCCAATTAACAACCGCAAACTTGTATTCCCATTAAGCAAGATGATTGTCGAAGGCCTCCGTTCTCGGTCAGGTACACGTCCTTATAAAGTGCTCCCCAAAGAGTGTTCTTGAGGCGAACAAATAAACAAGCCGGTTGCGGCAAGTGCGGTGGACTACTATCACTCTTTTTAGAAAACTGGCTTCAATTTTGTCGACAACTATCAAGTCTGCTTTGTATAAGTATGAATAAGTAAAGCCATATTACCTATACCCCGTAAGAAGCTCAATTTAAAGGACGGAAAGCGACGTTCAACGACAACCTATGAGGCTCTGGGATACTATGAAATGACAGAATGCCCTTGTGAGTTTTTTCCTCAATATGTTTGGTAAAATGTAATGCTTGCGTTGAGAAGACTACTCCAGCGTGTGAAACATGCTAAACAAATTGTATTGGTGCTAAACGCACGCAAAATTCATCGGTGAACTTACCTCCGCGGCGAGATTTAATTGCTTTAGTTTTTGAAACATTTATCGCTGGAGGATTAAGGTTAACAAACGTTTGCAATGATGCAAGCGATTGCTGTAGGTAAAACCGACTCAGGGAGAAGATGAGAAAGATACCTCTGTAATTGTAAATTCCTGTAATGTGATAGTAATAATAAAAATAATATCCGATGAATCCAAGTGCAAGCGATTTGCAAGGAAAGGCTGCTATCCAAGCAACGTTCTCACACACGTAACGTTCTCGGAAACGAACCTATTATGGAACTGTGAGCTTAATTTGTCACGGCGGCGAATGAATGGAGTAATTATTCGCTTGACATGTACACCTAAATACATATATCACCCTTTTATATCAGGGGCGCTTAGAACGCCTGCATATGCGGGCATGCTAAGATACCTAGTGTTTGTCCAACAGTTTTTGTTGCATAAAAAGAGACACTAAAATTGAGGATCGGCGGACTAACTCTGGGAACGGCAAGCTCCTTAAAGACGAGCTCAAGCAAAGTATAATACGTTCGCGCCAGGCAAAAAGTGTAAACTCAACTAATCGGTCATGTCGAACAGCATTAATCAATGTACACAACAGGTGCACAAAGCAACGAACACAAGCAAAAGCCACTTCAACTCAAATAAATTGTGAAAACAGAAACACAAGGTTACCTGTCGCCATGGTCACTACCACTAAATGATCATAAATTGGACATTTGATGTAGTAAAGACAACAACAGCAACAAATTAGGTTGGCGCCGCTATCGATCGATGGGGGACGCATCAACGCCAACAAAAAAATACTGTCACCACACCCACCGCTGACATATTACTAGAAGAGCTTGGCAGCGGCGTTGCTTCAAAACTCACTGCAGCACCAAAGAAGAGAGAAGATAGGGGAGGCGCAAAAGAAAAGAGAAATGCGCAAAAGGCTATGAAGGTTATTCGAGAACCAAGGTCACTATGATAGCACGATGGCGGGTGCGAACACCAGAACGTCTCGCTAGGACGTCAACTAGAGCGATATACGCAAACGCCTCTCTTTGCAACCTGCTCCTCTTGCAGGCCTTTCCTGCGGTGTGTCGGCCCGTCAGTCGCTGCTGGCAGCAGCTACAGCGTTAGCCAGGGCAACGGCGGGGACCGCAACCTCCCCCCCAACGCACCTGTGTGCCTGCTCCGTGGCTGATTGGAGTTGGCTGGCCTTTGCAGGCGGCCTGGTCATCCGCCATGAACACAAGCGCCTGTGCCCTTCCAGAAGCGACCGCCGCTTCCAACCGCCGCTGGCCGGGTAGCTGGGGTCTCTTTCCGCCCGGAGGCTTGGAAAAGGTCATCTGGCGACTCTCGTTGATTCTCCCCAGCTCCTCACCCCCCCCCCCTCTCTCTTTCCTCTTGACTGTGTTTCCCATATTCGATCTCTCTCTCTCCCACCATGCCTGTCTTTCTGTGCCTCGTTCTCACTACGAGCTGGCGCCCGCTAACCGCTAGAAGTTGTTAGGTCAGACAGCAGCAGACCGACCACCCAGTGTAAAACACGCGTATGTGGAGAACACGACGGGCACAACATCAACGCTGGCCACTTGCAGCCATTAACACAGCCATATAGCCACATTATAGACGACCATGTTCCTGCTGCGTGTGTCGTGGGCAATAGAAAAACACCAGCACCGTGTCGACGTGCTTCTCCAACTATGGCTGGGCCATGCTCACATACGCAGCCATACAGACTCCCCCCCCCCGCCCCCTGACACACACATACATCATGTATTTACGTGCAGTGCCGCAATCGCCGGTATCATTTGACCATCACGCTGACCTTTAGACAAACATATCTGTGTGTCTCACTTCTCGTGCACATAAAAACGAACGAACACATTTCCACCATTTTGCACTCTCTGTTGCATCCAACACAATTTAAACAAATTACGTGATCCCTATTGTTCGCTCCATAGTGTTTATTTCGTTCCTGAACCCGCAGAACGATGCGTCGCTTGCATGCGTGCGCAGACAGAGTTCGGTGCACAGCAAAACTGGCTTGGCCAAGAATTCGTCAGTTAATAACTGGTGCAGAAGAAATCACCTACCTCAACACCGGTACCACTGATGTACACCGATACAGGTACGACCGATTTAATTCGCTGCAGCGGCTAGAGAAGTAGCAGTATGCTATATAGGTTGGTCAAAGCAATGAGCTTCTCACGATAATTATTATTTTTTTATGTCACAAGACATGTACCTAAACGACATCGAACGAGCCATGTAAGTAGACTGTTCATTTAGTTATTATAACAACACCTCTCGGTATTGTTAATTACATTACATTACACGTGTTCATGAAGTCTCGGAAAGGGCATTCGTTTCCGTAACTAGCGTCACGCTTATCGGGCGGCAATATTGAGCTAGGATCGAAGTACGATGCCTGCCAAAGATATATATATATATATATATATATATACATATACATACATACATTTACATGTACCTAAACGACATCGAACGAGCCATGTAAGTAGACTGTTTATTTAGTTATTATAACAACACCTTTCGGTATTGCTAATTACATTACATTACACGTGTTCATGAAGTCTCGGAAAGGGCATTCGTTTCCGTAACTAGCGTCACGCTTATCGGGCGGCAATATTGAGCTAGGATCAAAGTACGATACCTGCCAAAGGTATATATATATACATATACATACATACATACATTTAGATACACCTAAGGCTGTCGAGCCCGGTGGCGTGGTGGCATGCGTCTGCGCCTCGCGACCGGAGGAGACATATATGTGCGCGGGTTCGAACCCCACCGTTGCACATTTGTATTTATGGGGGTCCGTCTATGAAGCAATGCGAAAAGCAGTCCCATGGGCGTTAAATCTTGGCTGAGAGTCAGCCCCGAAAGGATTTTTTTTTAGATACACCTAAGGCTGGCTTATTGCGTAGGCTTATAATTATCCAGATTAGCCTGCTATATAGCGCTACTAATGCTAATAAGCGTTGTGAGGTCACCTGTGTGATGATATTGTGACACGCGGCATCATAATATTATCCACGATCAAACGCATTGTAGTTCAAATTACAAACGCATGAATTCTGCAAAGAATGGCACCACACTTTTAATATTGCTGCAGATAGTGCTGTAAAAGGAGAACCCTCTATACAATGCTACGGTATTAAGATAACGGCATATTTTAGGGTATGGGAGACATACATATACTATTGGAAACAACTTTTGGGTCAGCAAAATTTCGTCATCTCGAAAATATCTCGTTCCCATTGTTGTATTCGATGGATATTATACGTTATCGAGACGTGTCGTAACATCGTCAAGAGCCGGTCATATGTGAAAAAATATGTTTCACTAAAAACGTACTTTGCTGAAACGCCTATCCAATGATTATATATATATATATATATATATATATATATAAATGGGTTGTATTTCTTTCTTAAGACATCTCTAGTTATAATCCCTCAATGGCCTCATGTTGCTTTTACTTACGCGGTGACGCCGCGCGTGTGCTGCAGAGCAGAGCTTAGGCACCCACAGATCTCTATGTATATATATATATATATATAGACACACGTGATAGATGTGAACTTCTCTTCCTCACTTTCCGGCGTCTTTACGTTGAGCGAACGATGGACGTAGCTCACCCGCCCACAACTTTTCACCCGTTCGGCGTCTACAAGATAGACTCTTCCAAAAATGGTTTCCCATCTCGGCTGACTTCGACTTCACTTTGACGAAATGGAAGCGCATCGAAGCGCACGCTTCTACGCCTCTCGATACACTTCGTCGTTGCCCAATGCCATTTCCACTCCGCCACAGCTGGGCCAGGTTGAAATGAAGTGTAGATTCCCTATATATATATATATATATATATAATAGTCGAGTCGCATTAATGCGACTGTCGTCGGCTCGCATTAGCTCATCAATGGAGCTCCAAAAACGAATGCAGAACGTGGTCCCCGCAGCCGTGTAACTAGTTCGCGATGTTTTGCATCGACTTGTTTTTTGTGATCCGCCTTCTCTTTCTCCTCTGAAGCTCCCGTAGGCAACCGAACTCGACGCACGCAATGGAGAAATACGATAAGACTAGAGATGGATCTAGTAGATTCACTATATTTCACTATACTGACGACCCACTATAGACTCGGTAGACAGACTATGTCTAGCACGTCTGATATGTGGAACGCTAGACAGAACGAATGAGCATTAATGGGGTTGCCGGCAAGCGACAACGAATGCTACATGAATAAAAACAAATAACACGTTTGCTCGGAAGGCAAGCACTCTGATACTCTAATATTAGGCTATCAAAGTGCTTGCCTGATAAACCAAAGACGTTTAGGCAAGTGTTAAGTTTGTTTGTACTATTATTCAAATGTCAAACAGTCAAATAAGATGTACCTGTGCCAAGCATATGAGTACAATTTCTTTACTTGGGTAATATATACAAACAATCTAAAAGAAAAAAAAATATATATATAGCCTAGTAAAGTAGTTGTACGCAAAAGAATCGTCCAGCTGTAATGACGCCCTTTGTGAAGTGAACAGATGTTAGCATTTTCGCTTTCTGTGTATTTTGTGTTGATAAATAGTCATATATATATATATATATATATATATATATATATAGATATGTAATGCTGACAGTTGCACCCATTGGGTGATTGCTATAGTAGATGACGGTAAACCGTACACCTGCGTGTGTGACAGCACTTAGACAGCCGTTTCCAATACACTATTAGTAGTACTACATTGTAATGGCCAAATCAAATGAATTCCTGCTTCTCTCCTGTTCTTGTTGTGAACGCGTTAACGTTGCCGGGAGACAGATATAACGACCTGAACTGATCCGATGCGACGAACGTAACAAACGTGCTCCCTGGCGTTGTCAATGAGGTAAAAATCAATCTCCCCCCTCCCATCCTCGCGAGGCACCCGAGCCTGTAGTAGACGCACATCGCACTCCCGGCCCGAGCCGCCCCGAACGTCCCCAAATGGGGAAAGCAGACGCTCCGAAAGCTAATAAAGCTCGGTATTCGACCACAGCGAGGGCATCTACCAGAATCACAGGTGCTGGCGCACACACTCGACGCAGTTAGTGCATCAAATAATAATATTAATTATTATTATTATTATTATTTTTGAACAACACACTTATGATGACAATGTTCATAATAATAATAATAATAATAATAATAGCATACGCCCTTGTTTACGCATGAAGAGGACAGGACGGCTCAACGGGCCAGTCAGACATATGTTGTCTAATAAATGTAAAATAAAAGTAGGTTTTACTACAAGGACGTTTAGCAGTATGCCAGGCAAAAATGTTTATTGATGTGCTTGCATCGGGCAACAGCCTCAGGGGTGGCAAATATCGACTTCGGAGAATGCCGCATAGACGTGAACTAGAATTTCGGCACGTATCTGCTGATGTACGACGCCTTCGTTCGCCCATCACCCCGCGGGCCTCTATATTGGAGACGCCTTGGAAGCGTGTTGTAAACGTCCTCTGAACATTTTCGTTGTTCGGTAGGTCTGAATGTCCATACAGGGAACATGAGCTTGGGAGAGACATGTACCATCCACAACTCGCATCTACTTGAGGCCAGCGGACAGGTACATGTCAACATCCAAAACAGAAATACCGCGTTTCGAAATAGTACACACAACCGCGTTCCGAACAGTTCACGATTCCAAAAGGGAACAATGAGGAAAAAGAAAGATCAACAAAACTAGACTCTATTCTTTCGTAAATGCAGACACAGAATATTTCTTCGAAAAGGCCAAATAACCAGAGGCGCTGCGAAGTGCTATCGCAAACACAAAACCAAAATAACGTGAACAGACAAGAAAGTGCTTGCCCCGGATATCCTTCAAACGACTTAAAGGTAAAAGAAAGTATTTGCAAAACTACTCAGAGCTATTAAAAAAAACCGGCCCTAATGCACACGCTAAACCCGCAATGGCTGACCCTCAGCCAACATTCAACGTCCACGAAACTCCTTTCGCATTGCTTCGTAAGACGGACGCCACCAATAAAAACCGTTTTGATTCAAACAGTGGAACACACGAAAGGGACGAGGAGTATAAACGACTAAGCATAGAATACAGATTAGGCGCATCGCATAATCTCGAGCAAATTGCCTTCGCTCCTATGAGATGACCGGCAGACGAATACACTTAAATATGCAGCGATACAAAGGAAAAGCACTGCAGCTGACACGACTCGCAAACACAAGAGAAACATAGCATAAAAAACAACGATCTCGAACGAGAGAGAATTCGTTGCAACCTTAGACACCTGGAGAAACATTTGCCGACACTGCGAAAGGTCAGGGAGACCTTAACGATGCCAACGACGTAGACAGCGCTACGCTGGAGGCACCACATCAATGTTTCGCACATTTCTCGTAGTAATAGTCAAGACGACAAAAACCTTACACCTAAATTGAAGATGGCTACTAGCTAATTGACAGTACCAGAGCGAACTGCTAAACCTCGAGATGGCTACACATATAGTATACGATACGATGGGCAGTAGCAGGGAGCGCACAAACACACGGAGAAAACAGACAGAACAGCAAACATCATGACGGACGTTTGCGTATATGCTACGTAAACAAATGAAATGACAGTACCAACAAGCAAATAGCCGATGTTTAGCAAGTCAAGCGGTCAAAGCGCACCATACACTGAATAAGACTATTCACGATAACATACGCGGACTATCCGGCCCTAGTCAGTAGTAGCCGCCCGGGCCGAAAAAAAAACTTGCACTAAAGGTTAGCGGTGCTCCAGCAGAAAACTGAGGATGCCTTACTGAAAGACAGAAAACAAATGAGATCTAAGCATTCGCCTGCACACAAGAGGATCGCTCGCACTACCAAGCAGAGTAAGTATGTAGGAAGGAGTGATTTTACATTTGGGCTTTTTCTCTTTCCAATCTAGAACCACTCCTACGCCCTCCTAGGCCATGTGGGACAGGCACTGACCAAGGTGACGGGGGGCGGGACGGTTAGGACATTAGCCTGAAAGGAATCATGCCACAGATTGGAGGCGTTGGAGAAAACGTAAAGCGCCTACTAGCTACGGTGGCGGACTCGATACTCGTACTGCGCGCGCTTCGCCCATTAGAGGCAGACAGCGCTTGACTGCAGACGCGACAGAAGATTAAGAGAAAGCAACTAGCGAGTTGGAGTTTGTCGGGGTTTGCCGGGGCACGGACGATTTCAGCCATCTCCGTCGTCATGGTTGTCGCTGCGCTTAAACTGTGGGAAGTACACTATTTGGCGCCACCCGGACGTAAACGTGACAAAAACGGGCAGAACACACTCGCGCACGATGACCGGCCGCGACGACAGGAGCTTCAAAGAAACTATTGAACGACGAGCTGAACACATGATAGAAGGAATAGGCAGCTAGCACACGCACAGCGCTCTGTGATAGTGAGGATAGCACTGAGCACACGATATTTGTGGGAGCGCCTCAGGGTAGAAAACGCAAGGTGTCGTTGCAAGGTCAACCAGAAAGATGCTATCACTTACGGAGTCAACAATCGGATGAGTGCCGAAGACTAGCAACACGACTGAGTACTTCTAGGAGACGACGTACGCAAGGCTGGGCGACAATGGGTCAAACGGCTGATAGTTTGCTGATATCTGCAATACTTTTTAGCCTTTTATCTAGAGCAAAGGGCATACAAACGAAAATTGATGCACAGGCAAATATAATACGAAATGAATGTTCCCCTAAACAAGCCGAATGATCGAAACCAAGTAATCCATCAAAACAACGCGCAGATGGCCTTCCACTAGCCCAGCGGAAGGTCGGTCGTCTGAGTATAAAGTTGTTGTATACAGTCCATACATTCAGTACTATCGCAGTCGTCCTTAGTGATAGCAAACTGAAAGCAACAGCAGAGGGTAGTTTACGTGGCAACAACGCGGCTCGGGTTAAGCCCCACTCCATCTACAAAACAGAGGAGATACGCGTAAGTGCATATTCACTTCGGCGGAAAAAGCCACATACGTGTACGGGGGTTAAAGCCATAAAGTAAATGCAGAACCGAACCTAGCCCTACATCATAATGGCTAAATGCAAAAAGGTTGAGCGGTGTGGAGTGATCGAGTTCATCTTTGATAGTTGGTCAACAGCAAATCGCTGGCGTGGGACTATCGAGGGATGTTACAAGTTACGCATAGCTAAATGTAAACCAGCCGCCTTGCAACAAACCCCTGCGAATGGGTTATCAAAATCTAGGCAACTTCATATGACGTCAGGAGGACAATATTGCATATCGTTAGACACATATTCAAAAGAATGACAGTCATCAGCGGATAACTGCTGCACATATTTTGGCCTGAACAAAATTTCCGCAAGAATCGATGACAATCTTTTATATATCTTCTGTTGAGGTACCCACGTCTATTTTATTTAAAATATAGGTATGAAGTTTGTTAATGGAACAGTTTTTTCGCAAGTAAACGGGGACTCTAGTAGATATATTCTAAGACTTTGTAAACTCAACATTCTTTACGGAATGACTCAACTATCTGACAGTCTTTTAGCACTCCTCTAAAATTGGAGTAATATTATGCTTATTATTATTGGAATAATTCGACGCCTAGTCTTAGATTCGACGCAGCGTATTTTTCGTCGCTGCGAAATGTAATTGCAGCTATCTAGACCGAATAAACATCAGCGTGCGTCGTAAGGCGGACGGTAAGCACTTTTGCAGTTACGCTGGGAGCATACTCAAAAAAATGAACACAAAACCTGGAGCAGTATCCGAAAGTTCAGATCTCTTCCACTGGGACACGGATCCTTTCTCCCCTCCGTTGACTTCTATAGGCCACTCGTTTTTTTGCTCTTAAGGTTCGCATTGCTTGCACTCCACCAGGCATTTACTCTGCCTTATCATGCAAGTCGGTCGACTTGAGTAGGCTAAGTGACGGTGCATCCGATGGTTGCAGGTGGAGCACTTGATGATGCACTCCGCCCAGGGATTGCCCCTGGACATCAAATATCTGCCTCGCTTAATGCGTTCCTGTCCATTTCCGTAATTCCTTATATTGATAATTTTCCCCATGGTTCAGGGCGCAACTGCTTATATTTATATATACAGGGTGTTGCAGGAATATTTGAAGAGCGATATACAGAATTGTAGAGCTCGTTAAAGCAAATGTTTTTTTCCAATGTAACATGGGTTCTGAGAAGTCTTGTTTTAGAGTGAGAGTGAAATTACTACAATTTGTGACACTGGTGTTTTTGCCCGACATAGGAGCACAAAATGTGCTGTTGCGAGACAACCAGTCTTCCTATACAGAAACTCAGCACACCTTCGTGTTCGTGATAAAATTCTGCTTCATCTGAAGAATATGCATGGCCGGTCAGAAGACGCGACATGGTCGCTTAGAAGACAATTCGCCAAAAATGAAGTTCTTTATTAGCGTTCACGCCAAATACTTCAGAATCATAACCCTACAACCACTCACAGCGCTCAAAACGGACATATTCAGCCAATGCGCAATTCATGGCGATCATTTTGGTACCAAACATATGTCAAGGCGAGCTGTGGTTGCGGAGTAATTACGATTTTTCGGAGAGCATGTCCAGATTAAGTGCATGTAAAATGACTGTGTGGCGACGTTCACTACCGCCGACGTGTCGCGCGACAGCCGCAGCGCGTCATTTTTCATGCACTTAACCTGGACATGCCCTCCGAAAAATCGTAATTACTCCACAACCACAGCTCGCATTGACATATGTTTGGTACAAAAATGATCGCCATGAATGCGCATTGGCTGAATATGTCCGTTTTGAGCGCTGTGAGTGGTTGTAGGGTTATGATTCTGAAGTATTTGGCGTAAACGCTAATAAAAAATTCTGTATATCGCTCTTCAAATATTCCTGCAACACCCTGTATATATATCTCATGTGGTCCTTGGTTTCAATAACCTACGGAGCACAATGCAATAGCTTACGTGTGGAGAAGACAGCTGGCGTTCTAGCCCACCAGATGGCGGCACTTGTATGATGACAGGATTGCACGCGTGTTAGCTACATTGGTTGTCTTATGCAATGGCATCTATTTGCATGCTTACCAAAGGTGCTTATAACCTCAGTGATGAACGGACACTTTTTAATTTCGTAAGACTTTCCACAGGAACGATGGCCTATTGCAAACACCAGTCACTATATATATATATATATATATCGTGAGCTTAAATGTTTAAATTAGTATAAGTACATACCTGAAAGTACCACCTAACTGGCAACGCTCTGATAATATCATACCGCATGCAGCAATGATAAAAAACGATATTAACATTAGCGTATATAATATTCATGTGTATAAGATTAATATGCGAAGAACAAAAGCATATTCGTGCGAGCCGATCAAGGTATGCGATCATAACATATTAGTACGCCAGCCAACTCGACACACTGTGACACATGCAAGGAACGGTAAGTTGTTACAAACTTGACCTAAAGAAAATTACAATTAGATCACAAACACAGTTTTTGCAAATACCTGTAGTCGTCCTCGTCAGGATCAGTGATGGCGTGCAGTGGTGAGAGAAGGCTCTTGGGCAGCAACTGCTGTTGCTGCTGCTGCTGCGATGGGTGGTTAGGAGGGTAGCTCTGTAGACGGCTCCTCTGCGGGGTGATCTCGTAGGCGCCCGGATTCACCAGAAAGTCCACAACGGGTGATTCACACGTGCCCATGGTTCCAGCTTCCGTACGTGGGCGGCAGATCACACGGCTCGCTCGATCACCACTACGCGCCGAATACAGAGATGGAAAGGAAGCAGCAACAGAAGACAAAATAGTCGACACAGACAAAACAGCAAGCAATCTGTTAATTTAGTGACACTGACCCGAACTGTCGTGCGGGAACACATTCGCAGCTACAGGCGCCTACAGAATACTACGTTAGTTAAGTAAATACTAAATGATCTCCCGTATCTAATTTGTGTTATTCGTAATATATGATACCATATCATATCACTCATCATGTATTGAAAAAGGGGTATTTGAATAGAAGCAAAGTCGTTCCGAATTTGTGAACGACGTGCAATCCTCAATAATAATAATCATAATAATCATCATCATCATTATGTCGGCCGTTTGTTGGAAGTTGGTTGTTTCAAGCTCATCTTGTGCTGATGCCTTAAGAAAACTGCGTTTCCTTTTTTTTACCCCGCTTCGCCAACAATAGTATCGATCGACAATACTATACTTCCACTATAGTCGCGTGTACGTTTCTCTATTTGTTCATCTATCTCCAGGCAGCAGTGTCCATGTTCCCCTGTGAGAAGGAGAAATTGATGAATCTGAATAGAAGAATAGTAGTCAACTCCATGCTCGCATAGTTTGCTATGCCAGCTACTATGGAGTTCGTGGACTCGGGCTTCCGAAAAGCCAGCTTTTCAAAGACCCAGCGTATTCGATTCAAAACGATATAATGGTAATAGTCATGATGATGACGACGACGACGGGCTGTGCAAACTGACACAAGACTGAACAAAGATATTCAGTCAGGGTCTGATTATAAGAGATAGAGAGGCCACATAGAAGAAGGGTGACATGGTGCAAGCGAGAGATAGAGAGAAAGGAAAGTTAAGAGAGAGAGAGAGAGAGCAAAGTAAAAACAGAACTGACACACAGAGCCAATACGACTTACATGCTCACTCAACACTCTAAGAGATCCCAACAAGCAGCAGGCGTCTAGCAGCCCTCAACACGACTTCAGCTTTCTCTCTCTCTCTCTGCGCTCGCTCTCTCTATATGCCTCTGCGTTCTCTCAAACTCTTGGGTATCAAACGCACGATAAACGCACGAAGAATACGCGGCTAGACACAAAGATACGGCTACTACCGCCACCAGCGCGCCGTCATCATCGGCATCATCATTTGCCGACACTTGCGCAGAGCTTTTTATAACGACGACAAAATAGCGAAGGAAAGACGGGGAAAACGCGCCAGCAACTCACAACGAGTGGAAGGCTCTCGTTCGGGCGGCGCGACTTGGCGACGGTGGAACCGCAACCAACCAACAAGTCGAAACCACGAAGTTGCTATGAAAGCGTTTCCCAGAAAAACCAACAACAGCAACAGCAGCAGCAACAACAATAGCAATAACAACAAGAACAACAATAGCAACAACAAAATAAGGCTAAGAACAAAAAGTAGACGATGACAACGACTACGGAGACAGCTCTACGGAGGCCGCGCGAGGGACACATGCAACAGCCAACCAGAATGAAATCAACCAACTAAGCGACCGATCAACCCAGGGACGCAGGGAGACGAGCGGATGGACGGACGGACGGACAAACGAGAACTAAGACTGATGCAGATAGACAGTACAGACATGAGCATGGCGGTTGGCAACAAACCGTAGTGTAGCCACACAGCAATGAGACAATACAAGCTCCACATCTGGATGTAGTCATCTCGCGCAGATCTCGCCGTTCTCATGTTTTTTTCATGTACTTCAGATGAGGCGGAGAAGGAGGTATGCGTGGTCGATTCGCTGCTTTGCTGGGTTAACAATATCGCTGAGTGCTGTGATCTCGTTGCCGCAGCCGTTAGACACAGCCGTCCGCGTTCGATTTGTCGTTCACCATTCGTCGTTCATCGACGGAGATTATAAACGATGCTGATGATAAATCTGGCTGGAGACGACGACGGTGACGGTGAACAGCAACAATAACAACGGCAACAAGAAACAAATAAACAAACAACAGCAGTAACACCAACAACAAAACTAATAATAACAACAGCAACAACAACACAAATAAGAATGTCGCAGTGTACGCAGGCTCCGAGAACCGAAGAGAATATATCTAGTCGTCGAAAAGTTAATGCTCTGTTGCTGTTGCCTTAGAGGTGCCCCTAGTTTCCCTATTGGGCCCCATCAACATAGAGACTGATAAATTCCTTAAGGATAATACCGCAACAGGCGTAACGGGTGATGAACGCGAGGCACACATTGTATAATGGGTGATGTCTTTGATTGTCCGCGGAGGGACTGCAGCCAACACTGTGGATGCCATGCGCTGAAAAAACACACGGCGAAATGCTAGCACAGTCCACATGTCAAAATTGTCCTAATTGAGCAATATTGGTAATAATATACAATTAGCAAGGGTTTATCATTATAAACATTTACAGGTATCAAAAATACTCATATATATATATATATATATATATATATATATATATATATACATACATGCATATACGTTCTCCAAAATGAGGCGCGTATAGGCACCGTTTATGCATCTCCCATTTGTGAATGGTGTGGCTTGCGCGGGCTATATCTATATATATATATAATTATTACAGAAGCAATAACACCGCGATAGTAGTAGCGATTACAAATCATTGTAATCGCTCTTTGCAACGATATCGTCCACGAGATCACCATGAGACTGATAGTGACAGCTGAGCAGAGCTCTAGTAGACGCAGGACACGTCAACATCACGTGCCGATGATGTTGACAACTTCTCGCCACACGGCGTGTGGACAACGTGCCCGTTCACAGATAAGAAGCACGCGTGCCATACGTGTTAGGCAAGCTATAACGAACAAAACAGAACGCCAGGCAACTTCGTCGATGTCATCAGCTCTCCGACGATCAGGGCCGGTCGTGCTTGTACCAGGCAGGCTTGCCCAGAATATGCACGCTGAAGCTATTTACTGCTGCTAGAGTGCAGAGTACCACTAGGTGGGGACAAATCTGGCCATCGCGGCCGGCGGCTTGCACTGTTTTTGATCGGCGGCAACAAGGCGGCGCTTACGTGTTTGCATACAGAATCGAGAAATACATATTTAATAATACGGCTACTAATAATAACCCCAGCCGTAATCATCATCGTCGTCGTCATTAGCGCGACAATGGTGGTAATGTCCTCGGCTGTCAGAAGGCCGGCGAACGTTTCGTAACGTACAGGTTACGCAACGTGGCCCATTCCACTAACTAGACTACTAGAAGGAAATCAGGAGCTACGCGTACACATAAACCAACCTGTGTATAGTTTCACTTCCTTTCCACTGCTCAGCATCGAAGAGCACATGTCGTCGTTCTGTATCAATAAAGGTAGGTAGACAATGTCGATGGCATCGTAACATCATTCAGCAGTCCAGCAAAACAACAAGAACATCTATACCTGTAACGGTAGCACTAACGACCATGGTCATAATAGTCACGTAATACATGTTGATGGCGATGTCTTTCAAGCACCTTTGACTACGTGGAACTTCTGGAACAACACACAAAAACATAGGCTATTTCTACTCTGAGTGGAAACGTTGAGTAACAACACTTTACGCAACAATTGACGCAGCATCGCATTATCGTCCCGTCGAGACAGCAGACCCGTTGTTGGTGACAGAGAGGTAAGATTGAACTGCTGTCGACGATAACCACGACAGTAATACAACCATCGCTTCAGAAAGAAGTACGCTAATGATCATGTTGTGATTATTACCTGCATTTCGATATACGATATATGAAGATCATATAATCTAGAGAAGCAGATATTGTTAACAACAGCAATAACAAAAACATCAATGACAACAACTACTACTACTACAACAACGATTACCACTGCTACTACTACTACTACTACTACTACTACTACTACTACGATTACTACATATATTAATAGTTATAACCTTGTGACGGAAATATGCCGAGGTCAAACCGGACCCCATTCAGCGGTACTCACTATACGGCAATGGACGCAAGCTGTAGGAAGTACATGACGGTCGCGTGACGGGTCGAGCAGCCTGGTCATTCATCACCAGGATTAACAGGCAGCACTTATCGAGCCAACGAACCAACCACGAAGCGATCAGGCAGAACTAGGGGAGAAAGACCGATCAGTTTGAAGTGGCCGGCCGTCGTGGTAACAGTCGTGTTTTCGGAATAGTAACCGTAGTAGTTGTCGTTATCGTCGTCGTCGTAGTTCAGTAATAATGAGAGCGCTTAAGTAATGGCAACGAGAATAATAATAATAACAATAATAATAATAATAGTTTGACAACAACGACAGCACGCAAGCGTCCACCAACAAAGCAGGTCAGGCCTGGCCAGGTAGGCCGTGGGCCGTTTGTCTCTGAGTGTCTCGCTGCTAGGCTGTGCGGTCGTGAATAGGCAAAGCGGCGCCACGATAGGCAAATAGAGCGAAAGACTTAAGAAGAGTGAAAAAGAGAAAACGAAGGCCATCCAGTTAGTTCGCTAGCCAGCCTACCAGCCAATGGGAGCGCGCGTGAGAGAGAAGACACGGCGATGTACAGGAAGAAGAAGGAAGGACGAAATAGGCTTCAGCTAGCGCCAGAAACATGAATGCGGCCATCTCGATCTATGATGAAGTTTTGCCCTCGGCAGCAACAGTGGGCGAGCGAGTACCCGCGAGTAGGCCTGTACTGAGCTAACTCTGTACTCTCTTTTGATGGCCACTACTGTAGTACTACCAAGTACAGAGAGTGCGCCCAGTATACACACACATACAGTCAGTCGCATGTACACAAAACAGTGTGCGCAAGACAACAGTGCGCTTGCGCCTCTTGAGGTTTGAGCTTCGGCGCCAGCGTCGTCGTCGTCGTTCTGTACGTCCCTGTTGGGACATTTGTTGACTAACCAGCAACGGCGGCAGCAGCAGCAACAACGACAACAACGGAAACAACAACAACAACTGCAACAACAGAAACGACAACAACAGAAACAACAACAACGACAACAACAACAACAACAACAACACAACTCGTACAGTGACCCACTTGTTCTGGCGGTCGTGATATGGCCACCTTTATTCAGTTTGTCTTTGACAATGACGACGACGACAACGTCATCATCAAACTAGCTTGTTCTAACTAAACGGGCGAAACCGCCGTCGTTGTTGTAAAGCTTCTCTGTTGATGTACATGGAGAATATCTTGTCCTGGTTGTCGCTATTGTTATTCTTGTTGTTATTCTTGTTATTGTTGTTGTTGTTGTTGTTGTTGACATCGTCGTGGTTGATTTCGTCACCATAACCGTACATTGGGATGCCATACTAACTAGCTAACTAACAAACTGCCAGAGTAGGCATCTTAGCCTTGGCGTCTACACCGCGTGTAGCCGAAGCAAGAGTAAAATAACAACGACGACGACGACAGACTATATAAATGGTTCGTGTCGTGACAATTTCTACGGCAATTTCACCTCTAGTCTGCCCTAAATCTATCATCGACCTCCCTCCATCTACCCTTTCTCCCTGCACGCTTCTGCCTAACCCTTGCCGAGACTGCCGGGGGTAACGCAAGACCCCAGTGCACCCCCCCCCACGCACCCATATTCGGGCGGACTCACAGATGGGCCAGACGCGCGGACTAAGTCGCTCGTGAAGTAGCAAACGAACATGTTGACGACAATGACAACAACAATATTCCTTATGACGATGATGATGATGAGAATTGGTGGTGGTGGTGGTGAAGAAAACCCCCATTGATAGCGAAACGAATGTTTCTACCTGGCGCAGCATATTTGCATACATATTGTACATTCACACATACATAAACGTCGACGCACAGTCCTGTAATACGCGTACATAGCTGTAGCTTGTTTGATAGTCGCCCTGTCGCTACGAGCCTTGGTACGTTTTCTCTGCCTCTCGGCCTCCTAGGTCTAACGAACGTAGAACAACTCGAACCTTTTGATCTGAAGCCAGCTGCAGTCAGGCAGCCTAACTGAACGGGTGAGTGGGGGGTGAGAAGATGCTAGTTCGCGAACAGGCGTAACAATTGTCGCGCGGCACGACCAACGTGACCCAGTTCGTGTCGACGAATAGTTGGCACGTTGCGCAAGACTGGCCGCGCACGCAGATCGACGCGCACGCCACTTTCGAGCAGCGAAGAAACAAGAACAACCCAAGTGTACAGCGATATCGTGACACTGCTGTAAGTTATGTCGTCGTACTACTACTACTGGTAGTAGTAGTAATAGCAGTCGTAGTAATTTTTTTTGTAGTAGTAACGCTAGATGGCCGCACGACACCACCACGCAAACACCGACATCCATTCAAATGCAATTTACGTAGCACTGATAGATGGCGATGGCGGTGGCGTGGTCGATGATCAAATATCAGCGGGATAACAAGTTCAAACGTCTTTTTGTTTTGTATACAGTTGAAGGTGATTGGGTAGTGATCATCGTTGCCGAATGACTTTCGAGTGAGTACAGTTCGAAACGAAACGACACAGAGTACCGTAGTGTAAATGCAACACGACAACAATTACCATACCAAAGTGAAGGACGTGAAAAACGTTCACCAAAAATAATTCAAAATATTGTAATCATTTCAATAACAAAAACAACAGCAGCAATCGTGTATATATGCACGATATATATATATATATATATATATATATAAACGCCTACCGTTGTATTTAATAGTCCTTATGGTATAATATATGATGGTTTAATGGTATTACTATTTAATGATATAAGATATACATCTAGATTTAGAGAATACCACCAGATGCTCGATATATTTGTTGCTCAGGCAGCCATGTTATCCTGTGGAAGTAGAATCTGCTAGGATTTCCCTAAGAATTCCTAGAAGAGGTTGCGATTCAGCCGATCTCGGATCTCGTCACTATTAATTAGCTGTCACAATTTGCATATCAATCCAGATGGCCTGTGGCCAGACGAAGCTCCAACGTAGTGCTAGACGCAATCCTCAGTCTGAATACATCCCTGCCACTTTTAAGGCGTCCTTCCACTATCTGGTCTTTCAGCGCTACGCTGCATACATGAAGCATGAGATAATTAAGTTATTTTCAAAACGGCTGCAATTAAGGCCATGTTTAACAAGGAACGTACTTCTACTGATTCTTTCACAGGAAGCCTGCCATATAATTATGAACATATGAGCATCTAACCTTATACACTCAAGAATCTCCATAAATTAACCTCAATCGGACAGAGTCACAAAACCAAAATAAAAAGCACCAACTCTAAATGGTGGTCATAGCAGTCAAATTATACTAATAACATTAGTAATGACTATTGTTATTACCTTATGTAATAATGACAAACACAATTGGTTACAATTATTGCGCAATTGAAACAATCTCATCGTCTTCTGACTGTCACGCTGCTCCTTGCGCTCACTCACATTGAAAGTCGCATATCGCCTACGGAGAGCCAAGGGCAAAATCTGCCTCAAAAACGGTGCTTGATGTCGATCGCGAAAGCAAAAGAAACAGAAAAAAGAACGCGACTCATTTCGTTGCTCTATCGACAACACAAAAAGTTATGCGCTAGCGGCAGACGTTGTAGCGGCGGCTTGAAACCTGTCCCCGAGAAGCCCAAACATGGTAGATCCAGCCAAACCGGACGCAATCATCACATGAAAACAGCGAAAGCGTAGGTGGGCTCAATCGATCAATATATATATATATATATATATATATATATATATATATAAGGAGATAAGCATCTGGGTGTCCAGCCAAAAGCATGGCCATATGCTGTATAGCGTAGAGGAGGTACGTCGTAAACTGGATCAGTTGGAAAAGCAAAATGAATGAACGCCGCAATAATGCTAGGTGCGCCGAGGTCGCAATCATACCCGAACAAAAAAGCCTCCGTTACGCAAAACAGATGCAATAACAATAATATAAACGAAAGCACTATTATTATTATATCATCTTGAGTCGACGCCGACCAAAGACAGCTGTCAGAAAAGGTAGTAAAGCAGAGTGGCCTGATATGAAGGCAACACCTCAACAAAATGAGAATTGATGCATGCGTTTATATATATATATATATATATATATATATATATATATATATATATATATATATATATATATATATATATAATAAAACGCAATGCAACGTGTTATATATATACATACATACACACACTTAGGCATCCTTAGTTCACACCTTAGAGCAGCTTAAAGTTTGGCCGGTGAAAGTTTTGGTTGTTTAACGACTCTTTTGGTCGACCATAAGCATATGCGTTGTGATCAAGACAACATGTCAACGATGCATAAGATGACAGAGCTGTCCTAACCCGCAGTCACGTTTCAAAGAAACAACACTACTAGACAGAAATATGTCAGATAGAGAGAATGACAGACAATGGTCGAGAATCGGAAGACGGGAGAATAATAAATACGAGGACGCGCGAGAGACAGTAACGTAACCCAATCAGCCCATCGTGTAAATCTAACCCGTCGTCTAACCTGCGCAACATGCAACAAGGATCAGATTCGTGCCCAGCAAAGTTAATGCACACATTCACTATATTTCCCCTCAACGCAACAAAGACGACACGTTACAATACGGTCCTCACAGGTAGATCGTGTTTTGATCGTAATGCCGCAGACGCCGCCGCCTGCTCAACGACCAACTCGACTCACCCCGTTTGCTACGAATACCTTTCTTCATTCCACACAACTCAACGAAGCACAGCCGCGATAATATATATATATATATATATATATATGCGCCTTCCTCGATTGCTGCCTCACGAGGCTCCAGCACGGAAGTAAGGTCACATATGTAGGTCGTGCTGCCGGAGGAAAGTCAACGGCTTGCTCGATCTCCTACCTGCCTTCAAATTTTTTCCAACCAACCACCGTTGGACTCTCCCCGGTGTACGTTTGCGCCCCCCCCCCCCTCTCGAACTGCTTCTCAGGTTAACACCTCGAAGGGCCTGAGAGGAGATGATTTTCACGGATTTTGCCTAAGTAGAGGAGTTACGTTCGATAGACATATGAAGTTTCGGGCGCACATTGCCGATTCAGCAAAAGCTGCCTCTCGACTAAGTAATCTTATACTAAGAGTATTCTCATCGCAAGATGCCTCCAAATACCTGCGTCTTTATGAAGCCCTAGTAGTGCCAAAATGGTCATACTGTGCTCACGTGTGGATGCCTTTTTACGACAAGGATATATGTTTGCTGCAGCGTATTCAGGACAAGTTTTTAAAGAGAGTTTCAAGAAGGTGCAACTTGACGCGTGACAGAGTCGTACTCCCAAGTGTCGCGGAGTACCAGCGTCGTGTTGACTACCGCGTTTTTAAATATCTTATACGCAATGATCAGATTAATAAGTTTTACCACGTGCGATCAAACAGCCTACGAAGTCGCGGTTCCATTCAACCGCACGAGATAGCCAATGTGGCAGTCGTTAACCACTCATTTGTTTGGCGAACAGCTCGCCTTGCCCGCGAATGCGAGCAATTTATTTCCATTGTTCAACCCCTTTTTTAAATAAAGGAGACATTTGTATTGTATTGTATTGTATTGTATTGTAGAACTTTCCAAACTCTTTGTTACAGGGTCCAACATGTATCACCCTCTTTTTAGCCCACTATTTGTGGAGCCTCTCTGGCTTTATTCGCCGCAAATGTTGCGTTTTTATGTGAGCTCTGTTTAACAACAAGTCCTTATGACATCGTGGAAAGACCAACCACAGAGCCACCAAACGCGCCATCAAAGTGGGACATCTTTTTATAACGCGTTGCATATCCACTCCTGAAATGTCCGAACACAAACACTTGATCGCCAAGACACCCGGGATCGAACCAGCGATCGGGCAAAACAGAAGGCAGGGGAGAATTGCTTACTTACTCATAACACGCTGCCATTTTTGCGCCCACTATGAGTGTTGTTGGCTGCGTAGGCAGCCAGTCGATAAGTAATAATAAAAATAATAATAAAGATGACATTCTACCGTTGCTGTGCGCCCGCCCCAACGAGTAAATAACGAATCGAGTACTGAATCGGCGACGAAAGCCATAACGGAACGAACGCCGTTTCAAACCGACCTTCGAGCAAACGCACACAACTTCACCCACTTACTCACTCAGCGCAAACGAATACATCCGGTCGCCAACCATCACCACAACAACAACAGCAACAACAACGACAATGCAGCAACAATTATGATAACGACAACCAGCAACAACGACAATAACAATAACAACAACGACAGCAGCAGCGCAGCGTACACGGCTAGAGGACATGTGCGTCTAGATGCACTAAGTCGCTTGCCGGTTCCGTCCAGCGTCGAAAGCACGATCACCACGATATGTGGGCCGCCCCTGTCAGCTGGGTCGTCATCAACCATCCCAGACCATCGTCAGCCTCGCACCCACTGCTGCTGCCGCTGCCGCCGTCATTATCATCATCATTATCATCATTATGCGGCAAGCGTGACTACTGCATGAATGCGCTGCTCAGTGCGGCCAGTGAAAGTGTCAAGTAGTGGGTGATCCGGCCGACCAAGCAGCCGACAACTGCCACAACAACAACAACGCAATGACGACAACAACAACAACAATAACGACGACAATGAAGACGGCAACAACAATAACAACAACAACGACGACCATAACGACGGCAACAGGAACACCGAACGGCTATCCGTTATGAGATACGGATGCCGCAAAGGCTGCTCGAAGAAGAGTGCTGCCAATCCACCGCTAATACGCGTTCAGCCACCCACGTGTCATAGTGGCGTTCACTTAAGACCACTCAACGTATATATATATATATATATATATATATATGTGATTAGTTAAAGAAAGGATGCGGCAGCCGTAGCCGTCTAACCCAATTATCTGTGCTAACAAGCGCCAAGCAAGAATAAGGCCATTACGTAGGCCGAGTGTATTTAGCCTGCATTGTTATTCGGAGTATGTCGCTAAATATTAACCTTGCTCTTCTTACAAGTTGTAGCGCCCGCCGCTCGATCCCCAGGGCCAAAAGGAACACGTCGCTGTAGAAATGTCTCAACTATATGAACAGGTCGCGCAGTAAGCTGCTCGCGCAGGATGTGAGTAAAATTTAGCCCATGGCTGACATCAAAGGAAACTATATGTGTATATAAAATCCAATATATATATATATATATATATACACTAGGTAGGACAAAAAGTTCTTCGAGTGAACTACTCCGAATGCTAATTTTGACACGTTCCTCACGTTACTGAATAGAGCATTTCTTCGCCCACTAATCGACAAAATGTTACGGAGATTGGCCGTTACAGTTTCGTTTAACTGCTTCTTTCGTGCAGGAGCGTGATTTTGGAAAAATACAAGAACATTCCGAGGGATTATCAAGCATTTTTCTTTTAAAAGTTGGACTGCGATAAAAATGTTTTACTGGGTTAGACGAGGTTCACGGTGACTCTGCGTCATGCTTCACCACTGTTTCAAATTGCATTTATGAGTTTAAAGGGGTCGCACAAGAACCAAGGGAGTAAGTAGAACTATGCTCAGGACGGCCAAAAGCGGGTAGTGATGATATGGAAAACGTGAAGAAAGTGCGCGCGAAAAAAATCTTTGCCGCAGATGGACGAGTGAGCTTTAGGGAGAATCTGATCTGAGGCATCCTTGGGGATGAGTCTAGGTAGTGTGCATTCTACCCTGCACGATAACTTCGAGATAAAAAAGCTCAAAGCAAAGTGGGCGCCGCGTCAAAGACGTGCGTGTTTCCGCTTCTCAGCGAAACTTGGCCAAGATGTGGAAAAAGCCGTCTGATTTTCGGCCCAGATTCATGACCGTCGATGCGCCCATCACTACACTCCCGAAACCCAAAAAGCATCTCGCAAGCAATAGTGTGTGCATCTGGTTCTCGGCTTCTCAGGGAGCATATCGAATAAAACCAATTTAAAAACGGATTCCTGGTTTTCATTCTTAAAGCGTTTTGAACACTCTAGTATATAAATAGAATCATACGAACTGCAGTGTTAGCAGTAGGTGATAACGCCCACAGAAAGCGTTCCTCGACGGAATTCTCAATTAAAGTATAGGCCGCCCTCCGCCACCAATATAATTAACCGGATAGCCTAGTAGAGCGCACCGGCTGATCGTCTGCGATGATTCGTATTCACTGATGAAGACGACGATGACGACGATGTTGAATTGATCGGTCGGATATAACAATTCTAGTAGCCGGGGCAGAGATAGGTCGTAGTACAGTCATAGTTGATTGTGGGGGTAGACGTGTTCAATGAGCCAGTGTAAAATTGGTGGAATCGACGGTGGCCAATGCACGCCGGGACGCAATCGATGACCGAAGCCTAAGGTTTATACCTACCGCACGACATAACCGCATTAACCTCTTCCCGTATTGCAATTATTACTATTACTACAACTACTGCCACACGAACAATGTTTGAGCATAGTTCGAGCGCAGATCCTCATAGCAAAACTGTGAAGACACAGAGAAAAAGCGAGTCGAGAGAGGGATATATAGATATATATAGAGAGAGGAGGGGGTGGGGTCATCGATCGACCCGAAGACTCCTAATTTATCTCGTAGCGCGGGTCTCTCGACACAAAGCCGTCGATGTGACGATGCTCCTCGGCGCCATCACCAGCTGCCATATCCACACGCCCTTCCTGTGTTCCGTCGAACCCCTGACAGCGCCCAAATCCACGTCTCGACTACTCTTCCATGCTCACGCAGCGTAGTATTACTCAGGCGCGTCAACAGACACATTTATGCACATATCGAATCGACTAAAATAAGGCCACCACCAACACCGCAGCCAACAACAACGACAGTAACAACAACAACAACACGAAAAGCAATAACAGCAGCAACAGCAACCGCGGGAACAGTGTCATTCGTCGCTGAACTGATACGCTATGTAAATTCTATAAATAAAAGAATACGCCAGCGGATTGAGGCAGTGCCGCGGAGTGAAGACGGCACTGCACGACCGATTCAAGCGCGCCGTCGGCTACTGAGCTGTTGTGGTTTCCCTTGACCGAGTCGTTTTCTCCCTAATCCCACATCGATTTTGTACTCTGTCCGGGCTCCGTTCGTTTGTGGGGCAGTCGGGAACGAGAAAGCAAGATAGAAAGATAGAGAGAGTGAGACAGAAAAACGGTAGATTTCATCGATAGCGAACATATTGAGTACGGCAGCAACAACAACATAAAGACAAAGACAACGGGATCAACAACAACAACAGAATCAACAACAGCAACAACATTGCGTTGAGGTGATTTTGTTCGCCCTTCACATCCCTGGGTCGTCGCTTTTTTTTGTCACACAATTCCTTTCTCCCACAGCTACTCGAGTGTGTTCATAGCGTTACACGGCTTTAGCATGACTACTTTCATTGCTACATGCATACGTTTCCCATTTTTGCTTTTATTTTTTTTAGGGGAGTAACTGGAAAGTGCGGTTTCCCACACACGGATACCATGCATGTCCCATTACAGTCACCACCAGTACTACTACTAGTCTACGGTTGCTTTGATTATTATTATTATTATTGAACGCAGGCTTCACATGCTGCGTCAGATTCGTGTCGCCGATAACCAGCCTGGGATCCTGCCGTCGGCTGGGTAGGAGTTCTAATAGAACGGCACAGTCTTGTCGAGTAGTACAGGCAGCGGTTATCATGCATGCATGTATGCGTCGTTCTGTGAGATAATCGTGATTTGTAGTATTAGTAAAAATTATAGTAGTAGCGACGTAGTACGATCGTAGTAGCACTACCCGGCAGTAATACCATTCTACCCGACGGAGCTCGCGCATATTCGTTGAAGCTGAACGACACCCCACCCACGTTTATGACGATTCTTTGGATCAGGCGGTAGCTGTTGTCGTCCAACCAACCCCGTTCGTGATTGCCGACTCACGAACTGGTACGAATTGGCGCTGAACTAACGAACGACTCATCAACGAACTCGGACGAAATAAAAACTACTACGCAACGAAGCAGCACCTTACGTCTCTTAGCAGCAGCAACAGCAGCCTCTCTTGCTCATCAAAGCCCGGCAAACACAAAAACAAAGACAGCAACAACAACAAATCAGTCGTCTACTCGCTTGAAAACGACACCGTACAAGGAGAATGGTGCAACTTACCACCAAATGTCGTCGTTTCATCAGTAACCGACAACGAAATCAAGAGATCCGATCGGCGAAGCGGGATGCCGCACCACATCGGAACAGGCCATCGTCAACAACAAGAGTGCACATAAAGTAAGCACATAAGAAGTCATACCTCTCAAAAAGCCATTTTCTGTGCTTACAAAACACACATATACATATATGTATATATATATACATATATATATACATATATGTATATATATACATCTATGTATATATATATATATATATATATATATATATATATATATATATATATATATATACATATATGTATATATATATACATATATACTACAAAAAAATGAGTCTCTTGTCGTCGTCGGTTGGTGGCAGCTGTTACAGCACGGGAGGATGTCAAAGCAAGCTGCGTATAGAGCCCTGCGGCCTAGTATGGCAGCTTTCGTGTACGCGTGGGTCTGTTTAATTATAAACGTGACACATGAATACATCTGTGGGATTAGTCGTGGCTATGCAAAACATGCAACAAAGCAGACACACGAAAAGGGGACTCATTTCGATAGTATCCGTGCGTCGAGCGTCAAGGTTGGCCTTGATGTTGTCCAAAAAAACAATTTGTTAGCGCACGGGATATTCCTTGTTAGCTGTATGAATCGCTCAACTCTGGGCTCTCTTCAGGCCGAACAAACATTAACGGCGGAATGCCTGACGGATGGAATATTCTGGCGTATGTATATATTCTATTGCATTTATTATGGTACGTACGTGTAGGAACCAGGGCAAGTTCTTGAAATGTCTATGATACAACACATATATAAATGTTTGTTGTTTTTTTTCTCAAAAGGAAATTATTAGTTAGATTTCGGCGTAATTTCGCACTATTTCAATGCTACTCCTAGGTGCTACACTAGCCCGCTGTTTTGTATTCGTGTGAAAGAAATATCGTCTAAGAGATCCCTGAAAACCTCAATTTGGTGGGCATTCAGTAGTACGCCAATCGCTTGTTACAGCACCACCTTCTTCCAGTTCGACCATCACCGTTATGTCACTTCTGGAGAAGAAGAGGGCGACCATGGCCTTGCCAGCCAACCGTTGGCGTTTCACTTTTGTGGACGGAGACGCTTGAGTAAAGCTTATAATGTACCCAAGCCTCATCACCTCTGACGAGTCTCGAGATCAGTGAAGGCCGGCCCTCATCAAAATGTGTCAGAAATTCTCGGGGCCAGAGGAAATAATTGTTCCTAAGCAAAACACCTCTTTTCCGAGCAGATTTTGTTCGTGAATTCGAGGTGGTCATCTAGAATCCTATGAAGGGATATTGGCATCCAAGCCCAATGTCTCCTCTAGCGGTGCATACGAGTATGCTATGTTTGAGCTGACATCAATCGCAGCCTTCACATGAGCCATATTTCGTCGCCCGTTTGCTGTTTTTGGACGTCCTTTACGTTGTTCGTCGCACCTGATTGAAACTTCAGTAGCATGCGTACGCACACTCCATGTGCTTCCATGCCCAACGATTGATCGAAGCTTTCTGAAACACTACACTTAATTCTCGCTCAAGATTTTGCAATAGAACTGTACGCAGCCAGATTTTTGGGTTCGTGTGTTGTGACATCGACGTGCTTGTGCTCGCCATTTTCTCACACAGTTGACAAACGAGAACATTCGACTTGAATATGCTACCCAAACATCAACAAAGATGACCTGCCAGTAAATTTGATTCTTAACTCACTTCTTGGTAGGCGGTAAATAAAAAAACTCCCAGGTTCCCACGTATATATATATATATGCAGACCTGTACATATACATATACAGACCTTCGCCACTTTCACAGACATAGTTCAACTAACGTTTTACTGGTCTGGCGCCGACTCGTGTCACCGGTGTAAGAATGAGCCTGAGGTCTTTTTGTCGCGCCCTCATTTTTTTTCATTGTTGCGTTGTAATTCTTTTTAAGGACACACGCATGAAGATAAACTGCAGGCGGCCAACTCAATGTGCGGAGCAAAAGTAACTGCAGTAAAGAAAAACAATTTAACATAGAAAAGACGAAGACGTACAGGAAACAAATGAATACATATAGACACAATTCGACCTCTCAGAAAATAGGAATTGGTGGGGGCTGTGGACGAGTACCCTAGACGAGCAGCAACTGATCCCAGTAGTAGCAGATGACAACAACAACAACGATAACAACAACAAAAAAAGCAACAACAACAACAGCAACACCAACAACAACAACAACAACGGTGGCGACGACGACGACCCCAACTTTTACAGAGCCGTCTGTGACTAGGAGAGCCGAGAATCACGTAGCAGCGCTCGCGCTTCGAGATGGCGCTTGCGCTCGAAGTTGTTGTAATACGGGCCAACCACGGAGCCGTATTACAACAACTACAATAACACGTCGTATTTTGAGCCGTTTGAGTCGATGATTCTTTCGGCTGGTGCCGCTTTTGCTTCTGGTTGGCGTTGGTCGACAGTCAACGACGCTGCCAGACGGACGGTGCTCGACGACCCCGCCGACGCAAGCACACCACATTCCAGGTCCACCATCACCACATTGGATCGGTTCAGAGAAGCCGAAAAACAACCGCAGAAACAACAATAGCAGCAACAGCAACAACAACAACAACAGCAACAACAACAATAGCAGCAGCAGCAGCAGAAGGAACAACAACCGTGACAACAACTCAAGCGGGAGCAAACTAAGCCATGATATGTAGGAGCAAGAAGCTGCCATATATTCGGCCTGTCGTTCCGACATTGGTGCGTGCCTGGATGGATGGAGGTAGC
This sequence comes from Dermanyssus gallinae, assembly GCA_003439945.1. Classification (NCBI taxonomy): domain Eukaryota; kingdom Metazoa; phylum Arthropoda; class Arachnida; order Mesostigmata; family Dermanyssidae; genus Dermanyssus; species Dermanyssus gallinae. Next base: position 579,867 of record QVRM01005186.1, read on the forward strand.
CCAACGTGAGCACGTGCCGACATAAAAGACGATCTAAAACCTTCTACATTTGCTGTGGCTGCATCGTACAACGTTTCCTCCCGAATACGATGGGCAACGCAGCGATACACGCAGAGAACATAGGCCGATCATAA